>CM044004.1:77139153-77739153 GCA_024085815.1 Flaveria linearis | reverse complement strand
TTGTCACTGAGGCGAGCAGTCGCGCACTGCAAGAGACTCGGCTAACGTATGTTAGAAGTAAAGTGAAAGATGAGTGGTGCATGTACCTACCCCAGGTGACTGGATCAGCTTTGTGCATAACGTTCGTGGCTAACCACCACAGGTCCAGCACCAGTAGTATGTATGATGAAAGTGGGGTATTGTACATGTCACCGAATGTAATGAACGTTCGAACGAAAGTAATGAAAGTATGAATGAATGTAATGAACGTTCGAACGAAAGTAATGAAAGTATGAATGAATGTAATGAATGTTCGAACGTAAGTAATGAATGTATGAATGAAAGTAAAGTACGTACGAAAGTATGTAAAGTATGTATGTATGAAAGTAAACGAGAATAATGAAGTGTACACGAATGAAAGTAAGTAATGAATGATGAGATAATAATAATATTATCTACGTGTACGTATGATGTGTGAACACATGTATGAAAGAACAGTTAACGAGAATGAAAGTATGTTTTATTAAAACTAGAACTCACTCAGCAACGCTGACTTTTATGTGTTTTCCAGTTCGCAGGTAGTGTTGCTGAGGATGGCACGAGGCGACTACTCAGCTCTTTTGGGAGGGCATTCTCCAGTTGATAATGCTGCAACGTCATGGGTTGCGGGTCCATAATATTCGCAACACATCACGTTGCATGTCATTATGAGATTTCTTGAGGATCTGAATAAATGAGATTACTCAAGAAATCTCCTATAGATTTTGATAAGTTCGCCACGCACTGGAAGCGTGCGCGTAGCACATGCAACGAAGTATGTTGCATGGGAGTGTCAAGAGTATTCCGTCAGGGTTCCGATGTACGGAATTACCTAAGGAATATTCTTTAGTATAAAAATATAACTTTTATGTTTTTGAACTTAATATCTCCTCTAGAGGTCGCTGTATGATCCTATGAGGAGAGACAAAGTAGAGAAAGTTACATTTTGTAATCGAGTCAATGATGTAATGACTTTTATGAATGAATGAGAATGTATATAATTTATCATTTCCGCTGCGTTGATTTATGATTATACACATTATGTACGTTATATGTGCGATGAAGAACCAACAGTAAGGTGCCCGGTGAGCGGGGCCTTACAACAGGATTTCTAGTCAATCTCCTGGACCTAGGAATGCTATAATCCAGTGGAGGTTCGATGAACCTTCTCACAACTTTGTTGTGGAAAGGAAGAATGGTGAAACCAACAGGCTCAATGCCACTTCTCTCCTGCATCTCAGCAGATTTGATCTTGCTGAGCTTGCTGAGAAGCCATTCTCCAATCCCTCCAACTCTGAGACTGCTGCACACATCAGAAATCACATCAGCGGTCTCCACTTGGCTGAACAAAGTAGAAGAGCCAAGATTGAAGAAGAGTTAAAGCTGAAAAGAGCGGAAGACAAGGAAAGACCAACCACCAAAGGCACAGCCTTTCTACAGATGGTGGAAGGTCCTGAATTGGAACCAATAGTTAGATGGGAATATGACTATAGTTCCCATCAACTAACTCTCTTTAGAGGGCCACAACAAAGGGTACATATAATCCAAGGAGACAGAGTGGAGGTTTTGTCTACCAAGGATCTGTACAAGATTCTCAGCACCACATCAGGAAAGAATGAAGACACTGATAAACACCTACTTTCATAGTGCTGAAAACTTTGAGAAGAAGAGGGAAGTGAAGTTTTGGTAGCATCAGCCTAGGGGGAGTTTGTTGGATCATGATAAGGCTGGTGTAACTAAAACTACTTCACATAGTCATTTTTGGTACTACATTCAAAGGCTTCCGAAGCTGAGCAAGAGATCTTCCGAAAGTCTAAAGAACAACAGCTGAAGATATCTACTTAAGGCAAAAGCTGAAGTCAACTGCTAAAGACAACAGCTGAAGCCAACAGCTGAAGATATCTACTGAAGGCAAAAGCTGAAGTCAACTGCTGAAGACAACAGCTGAAGCCAACAGCTGAAGACTATCTTCCGAAGACAAAGTCTGAAAGCTTCCGAAGACAAAGTCTGATGAAAGAGCTGAAGACAAAGTCTGCTTCCGAAGACAAAGAAGACTCCAAGACTCGGAAGAAGCAGTCTTCCGAAGAATAAGTGCCTTCGGAAGAAGTTATACTTCCGAAGCACTTTATCCTTCGGAAGACATTGCTATGTCCAGTAGATATAAGTATGGTCCCTGACAGTCCGCTGCAGACCTCTGATACAGCATGGCATCTTCCTAAAGAGCCATGTTGTTGACCATACTTTATTCTACTGTTCACCTTTTTATGATAGTACATGTTACCAACTTTAGTTGGTGATAAAAGGTAAGTCAGGGACATGTCCTGACTACCAACTCTCAGGCAAAATGTCTGAAAGACCTCACCTAGAGTCTTGTAGTATAGATGTAAGGTTAGAGGTGTCTAGCTGGTATCAAAGTATATCCGGCTGTAGGTAGTATTATATATATCTTCTCCTTGTAACTCATTAGACAAGCGATTTGAGTCCAAGAGTCTTGTAATCCTTTGAGTTGAGAAGCAATATATAAAAGTACCTTGAAAATTTACTTCCTGTGTTAATTTTCTTACTGCTTGTTATATTGTGATCAACTCTTCATAGACTACTTGCTGAGTGTTGTTCACAGTGAGTTAAGAGAAAAACCACCCATATCCGATCCTGCAACATGATTCATTTCTTTTTAATGATTTTCATTCCCACTTTGGGGGTAGGTGTTATTTTTCATTCCTTTAAGGAACGAAATGTTTTTTTTATTAATTCATTAGCCTAACCATGTAATTATTCCATTCACGAAACCTACATCGGACATTTTATATTTTCATCTTCAAACCTTTCATCATAATTGAATCATGAGATTGTCGGCTTCATCGATAAGGGAGGAAGATGGACCTGGTTTTTGGTGGGTGTCAGAACTCGTAGCGAAGGGTTTGTATGATATAGACCATCGCCTCTAGTCTCCATCTCCCTTATATCGTGATTTAGTTTCACTCAATTATGGTCATGTAATTGAGGTATTCTGTTTGTGTTTTAAATAGTAATTTTATCGATTTACATGTTTAACATTTTAAATTAATAGAGTTAATGTTTTTGAATGAAAATAATAATTTTTTTAAATGTTAGGGAGGCAGATGAAACAAAATAACTATTTTAAATGAAAATAACGAATGTATCAATCACATGAAAAAAAAATACAATTAACTCTTATTTTTGTGAAATAACTAAAACAGACTTACTTTTACTTTTAAAAGAACTAAAAAAAATAACTCCAAAAGAATTATGATTCATGGGGCTCTTATTTTCCTTCCTTTTACTTGCCTCCTCCAAACTTCCCCATGCTACTCGTATTCAATGGATTGAACCATAGAGACAAAATGAACGACAATTAAAGTTATCTAACTGATTTACAATTAAGTGTTTTATTTATTTATTTATTTATTTATTAACACATTAAAAGGTTGATTCACCCTAGGTCTCATGGTCCCACTACCGATCATCAAAGGATTTAAAGGTTGAAGAAGACAACTTGCCTCGTCTTCGTTTATTACAAGCCTAGGGATAGAGAAAGGTATTGTATTTCATTTGAAATAACTAATGTACGGAGCGAACGTATACTTTCATTCAAGCATTTCATCAGACACTTGCTAATTGTGTCACCCGCTCAAAACCACTAGCTCCGGTTTTAGTTTCATAAGCCCCAAACAGTTGAACGCAAGCATGTCCCAAGAAAAGACCTTAGGTAATAAAGATGATGAGATTGCGATAGAAATTTATGAACTTAAAAAAACCCACAAAAAAAAAGCTAAAAAAGGTTCCATTGCCGGGAATCGAACCCGGGTCTCCTGGGTGAAAGCCAGATATCCTAACCGCTGGACGACAATGGATTAGTGATCTTTAACCGTACATTTATTTATAAATACGGTTAATTAAGATTGAAAATATTATTTCATCTTTATTAGTCTATAATATTTTAATTTTCTGAAGATGATGAAATCAAGTGGGATGTTCGGTTTAGAGTTGAGAGTGATAATGTCGTATCTTGATAATAAAATAGAATTACAAATATGTAAAGACTAATAGTATAAATAAGTTATACTTATTGTTTTGTAGACAAGTCTTCATGATCTTTTAGGTTTTCTTTTATAGTTACTATCTAAATCTTTATTAATTATCAATGGGAAATTTTACTAAATTACATGAACATACTTAGAATATGCTTTAGTTGCTCTCGATATTCTTTCTCGGTCTTCACTATAATCGTCTAGGGCTTTGTGCTAACGTCTCAAAAATGCCAGCGTTCGATTTATCTACTGTCATCCAATCATATGTCAGTGGGTTTGTTTAATTTGACGTTTCGAACAAAACACTACTGATGAAAATATTGAATGGCACTATTAGTGGGACGTATGAAATGTTCTGCTATACCATTTGTTGAGATATATATGATCAAAGAGAAGAAGAATGGCCAAAGATATGAAGGTTTTGGAAAAAAGAAGTGACAATTATAGTTGTGAAATTCTCATCTATTATCATACTGAAATACTTTATTATCATGTTTAGATTGGTTTAAAATAAAGAAAATAACCTTCCCAGCTAGCGCGAGTGGTTAGCGCTAATGCCTCTTATCCTAGAGATCATGTGTTCGATCCTATGGGTCTTGGTTGTAATTTACATTTCCTTACCAGGTAGTAGGGTATGGATAAGACCACATGGATTATTCACGTAAATTGGTTCCTCATTTAGAAAAATAAGGGAAAATAATCTGTGAGAACATATGTAAAACACCTTATATTTAAATCATAAAGAAAACATTCGTAAAAAGATCTCATAATAAAGCATAGAGAATAAAAGCCTTATTTAGATCATAAAAAACACTCATAAAAATACACAAAAACATCTCTATTAAAACAGAAGAAATAAAAGCCTATACACGTCGAGAAACACATTCTACATATTTGGTGCGCTTTTGCTAGGAGGTGATCATGAGTTAAAAACCGATCAAACATGATGAGTCAGATTAAGTCGGACTGAGACTTAATTGAAACCGAACAAGGTGAAAGGCGAGGACGAAGAACCAAACTGATTATTTTTTTTCAAGTCGGTCTCGAATTGGTTCAAAATGGTTCATCTTTTCTTGAGCTGGCTCACGAGATGTAACCACCTAAAAACAATAACAATTCAACTGTGTTACCACCTTAAACCCTAGTTATCGTTTTGTATTGTAGTTATTTGGTGATGTTAAAAGTATAACGTAAACTTGCATGAAGGTTGAGCTACAGTTAAATATGTTTGAGCTTTGTTTGCATACATTTAAGTTGCGGGTAAGAAATGTTAAAGATTACTTATCATAGACAGTAGAACCGACCAAACTTTTACAACTTAAGAACCAAAACCAAATTAAATGAACTGATCAGTTGAAAGTACTAATCATAAACATCTTCAATTATAATTCAATTAAAGATAAAACCAAAAAATATACACCGATTGAATAGTACATTTGAACTTGAACCTTGCATCCCTACTTAAAATACAAACTTAAAAACATATCAACAAGTCAATCCAAACATGTCACACATCATACTCAGTTATCCAATTTAATAGCAAGTATCACTTCATAATCATCTATTATTCTATTCTGGTACAATCTATTAGGGATGTTATTTCTTTTTAAAAACAACTTCTGATTTTTGAAATAAAAAACATAAATATTCATCTAAAGTTACTAAAGTTACAATTTATAACTTCTAATAAAGGGATAAATCTATCTTTTATCCATCCAAAATAAGTTATTTTAAAAAGGAATCCCAAACTAATCAATCACGTATTCTTATCCACTTATACTAAAACTCGCTCCCTGACCTCGTCTCCACCATATACTTATCATGCGGACTCAATCATCCACCAACCATCCACCGCCACGTACACCTCTCCATATCCAACGGCCAATAACCCATCAACTCCATCACCCCGTTCATACACCAACAAAACCACTTCATCCGTAGCGATTTCGTTTCACCGTTCATTTCACAATCTCACCGGAGACGATGATCGGCGGCACCGGCGGAGCAAAGAAGCGCCACCGTGTCGCAACCAACAGCCTCCTCTCCTCCACCGCCCACGACGGAACCCTAACGGAATCATCATCATCATCAACAACCTCCAACGGTTTCAACGACTCCACCACGCTGACGTCATCCTCCGCCTGTACCTCGATCAATCCTCCCCCTTCAATTCCGACGAGTCGGAGACGCAATTGGCCGTTGATTCGTCGTCGGAGTTTCAGATCTATCTCCATTCCTCCGTTCTGCGGCGATCGAAGTACTTCTCAGCGCTTTATCCGATCGGTGGAAGAAGGACTCGCCGGAGATCGATTATTACCGGTTTAATCTCGCTGTTCCGTCGTCTCGATCGATTAACAATCATGTAACGGTTCTTCAACTTCTGTATAGTAATGATATATCTAGTGCTATCGATAATGCTTCTACAGCGCTTGATTTGCTTCCTGTAGCTTTAGAATTGTTGTTTGAGGAGTGTGTTACTGCGTGTGTACGGTACCTTGAAGCGGTACCATGGACGGAGGAAGAAGAGAGAATAGTGTTGAGTTTGATTCCTCTGTTACGTGATGAAGAGTCTTCTGAACTGTTAGCTAGGGTTTCGCTTCCGAAATCTGATCTATCAGAGGAAATGCTTCACGGATTGATATTAACAGCGATTCATAACCATCATAACATGGCATTTGCGAAGGCGTTTGTTGCGAAGCTGCTGAGGGACTTTTCGTCGAGGGATTCGGCTAGGAGAGTGCTGGATAAGTCGTTTGAGACGAGTTTGAACGTGGTGAAGGAGTCGTTGGATGAGTACTCGAGTCCGGACTTTCGTGGGGATCATAATGAGACTGAGGCGATCCAGAGGTTGAATTTGCATACAGCGATGACGAATGGGAGGCATTTGTTGTGGTTGATTGAGCGGATGATTGAGTTGAGAGCTGCGGATAAAGCTGTGAAGGAGTGGAGTGAACAGGCTGCTTTTACCGCGGATTTGCATAGGGCGTTTAGGGATGACGCGTGGAGGAATATTGTTCCTGGGCTTCCTTCTGTCGTTCTGCGGTGCACCTGCAAGCTTGCGAATGCAGTTGCTGCAGGGGTTATTCTAGCTTCTAGACAGGTATGCTGCATGCATTCCCCTTTTTAGGCCTTTATGTCATATGTCTGTTGTCTGCATATTGGTTATAATGTGGTATGATCATGTTTTCACTATGAATTTGTGGTTGCAGGTTAGGATGAAGCTGGTGAAAGATTGGTTACCGGTGTTGATTGTATGTAAAGACAACATGACACCGATGCTGATGAATCATAAGTCACTGTATTTGGAACTGGAAGAAACATTCTTGAAGATCATATCAACACTACCCATGTCTGAAGCTCAAGAACTGTTGCAGCAGTGTTTGAGTTTTTCGACTAGAAACGTGGAGGACTGCCCGCATTTGGTCTCAGCATTCACCACGTGGTTCCGCCGTGCAAACCGACAGTTACAAGGTGATCACTACCAACTTTCTTGAGGGTGTTTAGTGTGGTTGTTGTCTTTAAGTTTAAAGCTTTAAGCTTAGATTAGCTCTGGATTGGAAGTTTGTAGCTTGTATATATAACTGCTTTGTTGGGTATGTAATTAAGTAGAAGAATATACTGGTGTCTTTGTAAATCTTATACTGACTGGCAAGTTTGTGTATCTAGACTTTGTTACTTCTTAAAATCCAGAGCATATGTGTTTGTAGTAACACGTTTGGTTCTTTTCACTAGCGCTGAGTTAAAAACTTTGTTTCGCACTATAAAATGATTTTACCCAATAATTATAATAACCTAAATCTTGTCCCATTTCCATTCATTAATATTCACTAGGATTATGTTGGTTAATGAAATATTATCTGTTTGTTTGTTAGTAGTGTATTGATAGTGCTAAGTTTGGTAATGATTCTTATGATTAAAGAAATAAACATAATGAAATTGGTCCAACAGCTCCCATCATGAGTTTTCTTATAGCTGACATCGTCATCTTTGATGCCGCTTAAGCAACGCCCAAATAAACTAGAAGACTGAACACATATCATGACTCCTGTACACCTTAAAAATACCATGACCTGCCAAAATCAACAATTGAACTCTAGTTGCGTATCATCTAATCAGGGTTATATCAATGACTTGTGATAGGTATGAGCATAGAAACTGAACAAGTGTAAAACCAACATAACCAGAACCGAAAAAACTGAAAAACATGTAACATTAGGTTTGGTTTTAGATATCTTGTTAACCGAGTTTTCCAGTTCTGTTTTGATTACAAACATTCACAAAATCAATCATCTTTTAAGTGAAAAAACTGAACGGACCCGAGTATTGTTTTCAAAAGCTTTGGCTACCCAAGGTATCTAAAAGTTGCAACATATAACCTTTCCAGTTTTCATCTTGTTCTTCCTTCTCTACATCAGTTGGCTGCATGTTTACAGATTTTGTACCGGTTGGATGCATACCGGCTCTAAGTTATATGAGATTGCTGATTTTAGGCAATTTAACTATTTGGTCTGATTTAGTGCGGCTATTTTGACTCTTTAAATCCAAATTCAAATCTCTTATATACCTTAATGCCTGAGAAAGTCAGCCTCAAAGTCAGGCTCCCTATCAGGTTTGTTTTCTGTTAAAAACCCATTTTCTCTCAACTCTGCTTTACCCAGTTGGATTTTAACCATCTAAGAGTGGTGCTGTTACCAGTTAGCTAATGCTTGAATGATAAAGACAAAGGATACAGAAGATTCATTGGACAAACGAAAATGTTAAATACGAATTCAACCCTTAAGCGTATATACATGTGTGCACTCTAAGTTTCAATAAACAAGTTTGCAATCTGACTATCTACAACTCAAAGCAAATTGTACAGGTAATCTAACAAACAGGCGATGCTCACCACCTGTTCAATCAAATGTCGGTAACAAATTCAAGTTAACTCTCACTACAAGGTTCCTGTACTCCGACATCTGGTGTATGTGAATGTGAGGTAAGTTTGTTGCTATAACAATGCTCAATATGGCACTCTTCAGGTTATTGTTGTATGTTTTTCGCGTATTCCCCTCTCTTTATTACATAAGCGTTCACCCAATTCACCACTTGAAAATTATTGGCTTGACGTGGTTGCCTTGGTGTGCAAATTAACTTCCGAGCCTCCTGCACTTGACATGCCACTCGTGCCTCCTCCGTTTAGATCATCCAATGGAGCATCACCTTCCAATGCACGCACAACCTGTTGGGGATTGAATCATATGTTACACAATTCTTACTTCTTTTCTTATTAACGATCTGATTTTATTTATTTTTTACATCAAACGGGCCAATTAAAAAATCAGCTAATAGAAAACACGATTTTATTTATTTTTTACATCAAACGGGCCAATTAAAAAAATCAACTAATAGAAAACACGTCAAATGGGCCAAACTGAATCACAATATTTGTGAAAAACACTTTGTGTGATCTGTCTAGAAAATGACCCGTTACAATTTGATTCATTTTTCAACAAGCACATCTTGCACCTCTTGTTAAAAATAGTGAACATGTAACATACCTGACTCATTTTAGGGCGACTTTTCGCAGAGTGTCTAAGGCAAGCCGATGCACATACTACCATGCGATACATCTCGTCGTGTTTATAGTTGTTTTTTAAACGTTTATCCACCAACTCATCATAACTTCCGCCCTCTACTGCTTGTGTTAGTATAGGCCTAGCCTAAACATCATAAACATGAATAAGATCACAAGATACACAATATGAAAACGTTTCTTATAAGTTGGAACTAAGAAAGTACATATTTTGATGTTATATGAATTCTTACCCAATCGATTAAGCTGTCGTCGTCACTATTTGACTCCCCAGGCCGTCTTCCTGTAATCAATTCCAAGAGCACCACCCCAAAGGAAAAGACATCAGACTTCTCTGTAAGCTTACCCGTGGATGCATATTCGGGAGCTAGGTACCTGAATTTACATACCCGTTATTCATTTTATCAGTTAATCTTTAAGTGATAATGCGATAACAATGACTACATATACCCGAATGTCCCCATAACGCGTGTTGACACATGCGTGTTGGTGTCCGTTGAAAGCTTTGCTAGTCCAAAATCTGCTACCTAGTGTATAGATGAGTATTCTTATTAATATGTGTGCTTTCTTTCTTTTGTGTGAATTGATTTTTATTTACTTTTATAGTGAGGTTTTCCATAGTGATATGCGAAAAATCATTGATACCTTAGCTTCATAGTGTTCATCAATCAATATATTTGCTCCCTTAATGTCTCTGTGGATGATACGAGGCTGACCTACATGGCATCATTGTTAATTAGTCCACCTACATATACGTGTGTATACTTATAGTCGTATACATGCACATAGGCTATACATGTACTACATATATATGCTCATTTACTATGTATGAGTACATTTACATATGTATATGTATGTTTGCATGCATATATAAGTATACATACATAAATATACACATACACATACACATTGTTCATAGATATGCACATACATAGATATAGATACATGTGTACATACACACATACATATAGAGAAGTAAGGAGTGGGGGGCTTACAATCTTCATGAAGATAAGCAAAACCTTGGCTGCTCCCAATGCAATGTTTAACCTTGTTGAGCAATTCATAACTGGGGCATTTTTTCCTGTAAATAAACCACAATATATTAATGACATACACGAGAAATAAAATATAAAGAGATGAACTTAATGTGGTTCCAAAATCATACCATAGAGGTGATAATCAAGGCTATTGTTGGGAATATATTCATAAACCAACAATCTTTGTTGTCCAGTTATACAATATCCAACAAGAGATACAAGGTGTCGATGATGCACACGACTAATGATCTCAACCTCGGACTGGAACTCACGCTCCCCTTGACCACTTGTAGATTTAAGGCTCTTAACAGCTATCTCTTTTCCATTTGGTAGAATTCCTTTATGCACATACCCAAAACCACCTTCCCCTAAAAGTAGAGATTTATTGAACCCTTGGGTGGCTGCGACTAAATCGTCATAGGTAAAAGTGTTCTTATTGAACCCAAGAGCCACTGACGGGTGTGGAGGTGGCAAGGGGAATGGCCCAGAGAAAATAGCAGAATTGAACTCACTACTGGCCATCCCTGGTGGTGGAGGCGGTGGTGCTGCCACCCAAGAATGCTCAGAACTTACTAGACCACTACCTGGTGGTGGCGGCATCTTTAGATGAACGTCGTTTGGTGGTTGAGATTGATTTGTACGTTTTCTTGTGAATAATAGCCGTTATCTGCAACAAAACATTACACTGTAATTCATGTTCATTACAACATCTCGGCATTTTGAAAAATAAGATCAAGTGTTGCGTCGTAGACTAAACTATATTCAAAGGTCTGTTGTAAACTAAGCTTAACACATCCAAGATTTTGTATTTATAATCTAGGTATGCATTAACATAAAATGATTGAATAGAATTTATACCTTTTATGTGATTATGTCTTTATAGTAATACATTTCATCAACTCGTCTTCTTTTCCTCCTTCTAAGGACCGCCATCACACATAATATCATGATAAAGAACATCAATCCAGCTGCAACTGCTCCTCCTACCGTAATCAAATGTCATTATTGGGTTCTTCAGACGAATGATGACGTGAAGGGGCTAACTTATGATGTCCAGGTGGCAAAGGGGATGCGGGTGGAGGTGGCGGAGGTGGAGGTGGTGGTGGCGGCGGCGGTGGTGGTGAGCCTTTTGATTTCTGTTATTATTGTTGTTGTTATTGTTATTGCCGTTTTTGTTATTGTATTGTGTTGTTGTTGTTATTGTTGTTGTTGTTGTTGTTGCCGTTGTTGTTGTTGCCGTTGTTGTTGTTGTTGTGTGTCGTTGTTGTTGTTGCCGTTGTTGTTGTTGTTGCCGCCGTTGTTATTATTGTCGTCGTTGTTGCCGTTGTTGTTATCACCGTTGTTGTTTCCGTTGTTGTTGTTATCACCGTTGTTATTGTTATCACCGTTGTTGTTGTTGCGTTGTTGTTGTTGCCGTTGTTATCGTTGTTGTTGTTGCCGTTATTGTTGTTGTTGTTATTCCGTTGTTGTTATTGTTGTTGTTATTGTCCGTGTTGTTATTGCTGTTGTTGTCGTTGTTGTTATTGCCGTTGTTGCCGCCGTGTGTTGTTGTTGCCGTTGTTATTGTCTTCGTTGTTATCGTTGTTGTTATAATCATCCGAGGGCATTTTGAAAGCAAAGTTTTTTAAATTTTAGGTTACCCTTGACGACGCTCATGAAACTTGATGGTTGCGGTCAAAGAAAACGACATATCATGACAAGGAAAAGAATTGAATGGTAGAAAGATGGATCAATCTTGCAAAACCCTTGCATATAATGACATATATTCCTGTATAATGGCAAAACATGCAAATATTTGATGTTAAATGGATAGGTGTTATTGATTTGCAGGACAAGGTTAAGGGGATTCTGATAGGAATTAGCAGTGAAAAAACATGTTGTGTGGTTACCTGAAATCAACAAACAAAACATAGGTACCACTTCTTTCTATTCCCATAATTAAACATCCGTTAAATAAGCTTCCTAAATATTTGTTCATCTTTTCCTTTTTTAGTTAGTTTTATTCATTCATATGATGCCTACCATTTATATTATACTGATTATCAACATTTCTATGCATTATGATGTTGTATTTTATGCATAGGGTGTTTTTTTTAAAAAAAATTGACTTTTCACTTTTAACCAAAGATTTTCACACTTTGCAAAGTAACCTTCCAAAATTTGATTATTTTTTATTTAAACCCAAAATTATTTATCTTTTGTAATTTAATCTCATAAAATTTTATGCTTTCAACTTTGGTCCCCTATACTTTTCATTTTTTTTAATTTTTTTGTCTTACGTTCGTTGTAGGTTTTGCATGTTAACACGACCGAAACATGCATGTGCGATTCACTAATTTTACGTTTAGTTCTAAATTCGATTAGTTGACACAACACAACGTGCGCGCGTGGTTATCGTTCTTACATATATTTTCCCCCTTTAACAGGTTCGTCACAACGCATGAGTCTTAATCGACTTAGTTATTTTTTATATGTTTTACGCTTTGGTCTTATTTTTTTTCGTATAACACTCGCAGTTTCAGTGTTGATGATCATTAATGGTGGTGTGACGTTGATGTTATTCTGCACGGTTTTACCCCCCCCCCCCCCCCCCTCACCCCCCCACCCATCACCCACAACGCGGGGTGTTTAATTCTAGTTTATAAACTAGTTCTATTTTTAGTGTTATCACTCCAACTCGCTACCTTAGCTCTTATTATACTCTCCTAGATATACATGTAGAACAAGTCGATTTAGCGCCAAAGTTTAACTTACATGATCATATCGGCCTTTAGAACCAATAAGCTAATTAAGTTCTATAAGCCCTAATTGGTTGTTAGCTTGTGACACCATACAAGTGCATTATTATATAGAACACTTTCACATGTTTTCACATCGCACAAGTCTGTTCTTACATTCAATAACTTTCATGTGTCTTTTTGTATATCATATAAAATTATTCTTTTGACTTAAACACTTCACTTTTATTCTATACACACTTGTATCTAGTATTTTATATTATATCTTATGCATGTTTTGTTTAATGGTAAATTTTTCATTTTGGCATAAGTTCAATTGAATTATTGTAAAATTAACTATGTCTAAGATTAGATACATTATATGTGATGTTTGTAACTTCTTGGTTAAGCTCGGTTTTTACTATGTTGCTTAATCAAGTAATTGGTTGTTTTTTATAAAGTGGGATTTTATATAAAATAATGTTGAAAATTTGCTATAATCACTTTGAAACTTATTGGATCCAAATCCATAGCTGAATTGCAAAAATGTGGAATTTGGTAGAAACTAGAATTGGGGGGGGGGGGGGGCGTTGTGGCCGGGGCGTAAATCCGTGCAAGGTTGTACAAATGTGAAAGCACCGCCAACAACCACCAGTACTGGAAAAACTCGTATTAAAAAAGAAATAAAAAACGAAAAATAAAACCGAACGTAAAACATTGGTAAAAACTATCAACGTACACGCGAAACGTAAACTATTAAAAACAATAACTTAGTCGATCTAGGACTCATGAATAGTGACAGGGTCGTTAAACGGGAAAAATCGGCGTAAAACGTTAAACCACATGCGTACATTGCGACATGTTAACTCGTAAAATTTAGACCGAAATGTAATACTAAATTTGTAAAAGATGAAATTAAGGGGACAAAAGTTTAAAGTAAAAAAATATAGGGGTTGAATTATAAAAGATGTAAAGAAATTTAGATTAAAAGTCAAATTAAAAATTATCCAAAACACACAAAAGGGAGTACCACCCCCTAAAGCTAAATGTACAACTCATAATGCAAAAAAAGTTAGTAATTAGTAATATACACACACACATATATATATATATATATAATTAACTTTATTAAAATACCCAAATTGATAAACTTAGTTTCAAACCAGCATTAAGACCTCCGTATTACGGCGTGAGCACGAAACCGTGAAAAAACTAACTTTCAAACGTTTGTTCGAAACAATTCATATTTTAAAAATTATATGTGTGTTAAAAGACAAACAAATAAGTAGAAGTGTATGTATAGATGGTTAAACTTATAGGATAAAAGTATAACTTTTAAGGGACTTAAATGTCATTAAAAAAGGGTACTAATAAATAGACACCCACTTTTTTAAATCGACACCCCCTATACGCCGCGTATGGCTCCATACGCGGCCCATACCCGGCGTATAGGGTACGACCATTAATGCGACATTAATGACTGACAACCGACGTCACATCACTTCACCTATACGGGGCGTATAGGTCCATACGCCACGTATAGGTCGTGGTGATTTTAAAAAGAATATAAGCTATACACCGCGTATGGTCCCATACGCAGCGTATAGATCCTCGGCTTACTATATCTTTCAAATTTTCTATTTTTTACACACACTTCAAAAAAAAAACACTCTCGTATAGCACATACTACACGTATTGATCTTCGATTTTTCAACATCCAGGTACGTATTAGTTTCATACATCATTATTATGTTAATCGTCATTAGTTTAAACGTTAAAGTAGTGTTTTATGCCCCAAAATGCGTGATTTAAAACTGGATTAAAGAACTATACGCCGGTACAGCCCCGCGTATAGGGCTATACGCAGCGTATAGTTCTTTGGTTGGGACGAAGACACATTGGTGTGTACCCTATACGCGGCGTATAGATATATACGCGGGTATAGGTATTGCAATACGCGACTGGGGGCCATACGTGGGTCCCCTATACGCCGCGTATAGTCCTATACGCGGCGTATAGGGTCGGTTCGACCTATACGTTGCCCTGTGACCCATACGCTGCTACCCTATACGCGGCGTATAGCCCTATACGCGGCGTATAGGGTAAATATATATACAAATACATATATGTATATACGCATAACATATACATATACATATACATATACATATCACATATACATATACATATACTATACTATCATATACCATATACATATACATATACATTACATATACATATACATATAATATACATATACCTATACATATACATATACATATACCTATACATATACATATACATATACATATACAATATATGTATATACACATATACATATACATATATGTATATGTACATATATACATATAACATGTATATGTATATGTGTATACGTATACGTATACGTATACGTACACGTATACGTACGTACACGTATACGTATACGTACACGTAACGTATACGTACACGTATACGTATACGTACACGTATACGTATACGTACACGTATACGTATACGTACACGTATACGTATACGTACACGTAACGTATACGTACACGTATACGTATACGTACACGTATACGTATACGTACACGTATACGTATACGTACACGTATACGTATACGTACACGTATACGTATACGTACACGTATACGTATACGTACACGTATACGTATACGTACACGTATACGTATACGTACACGTATACGTATACGTACACGTATACGTATACGTGTATACGTATACGTATACGTACACGTATACGTATACGTGTATACGTATACGTACGTCTACGTATACACGTATACGTGTACGTATACGTATACGTGTACGTATACCTGTACGTGTACGTAACGTATACGTGTACGTATACGTATACCTGTACGTATACGTATACGTGTACGTGTACGTATACGTATACGTATACGTATACGTATACGTGTATACGTATACGTATACGTATCGTATACGTATACGTATACGTATACGTGTATACGTTACACGTATACGTGTATACGTATACGTATACGTTACACGTATACGTGTATACGTTACACGTATACGTATACGTGTATACGTTACACGTATACGTATACGTGTATACGTTACACGTATACGTATACGTGTATACGGTACACGTATACGTATACGTATACGTATACGTATACGTATACGTATACGTATACGTATACGTATACGTATACGATACGTATACGTATAAGTATACGTATACGTATACGTATACGTATACGTATACGTATACGTATACGTATACGTATACGTATACGTATACGTATACGTATACATATACATATATATATGTATATGTGTATATATATATAGATACGTATACGTTGTTTTTGACCTATTTGTTCACCTGTGCAGATATGTCTTCCGATTCTGAGATTGAGGCTGACGTTGTTGACCATATTCCGAGCACCTATGGCTGCAGTTTGATGCCGGTTCCGTTGAGCACGATAAGTGATCAAAATTATTCGGATGAAGATCGGTCATCAAAAGGCGTTCGTAGATTGGGAGGGTGATGGCTGAGTTGGGGAGAGCGCGATCGTCTTGCTGCTATTATCGGAGACGATACGCCGTGGAGACGTCTTTTTGAGATCGCATTCTTACCGTCCCACCGTGAGCTGGTAGTGGAGTTTTTACCACATTTACATAATTCGTCCAGATGAGATGGTGGAGGACGATGAGCGATCGGAGATATCTTTTACGCTTTGTGGACATGCACATAGATGTCCATTGAGCAGTTTGCAGTTGTCTTCGGGCTTTATTATGAGCCGGAGACTGTTACCCCTCTGTTCACTGAGGGTATTACTGAGATGGAGGAGGGCACTTGAGAGAGTGGGGCCTGAGATTGCCGGAGGTCCGTTTCAGAGGACTAAGGGCAGGGTCACCGGCATTCGAGATCCTCTCATCCGTTATCTGCATCGGATGAT
The DNA here is from genome assembly GCA_024085815.1 of Flaveria linearis. Lineage (NCBI taxonomy): Eukaryota > Viridiplantae > Streptophyta > Magnoliopsida > Asterales > Asteraceae > Flaveria > Flaveria linearis. The sequence continues at coordinate 77,721,798 of CM044004.1, read as the reverse complement.
CGCCACGTCCATCACGGGACTTGGAAGAGTCGGGAGTGGTGTACCATTCCCGACTTATTTACTTATATGTTTGATTACGGGGACCAGGTGTAACCTGGCGAGGTGTTTGGCGGAGTATTTTGCTTCGTATTATCATCGGCAGGAGCGAGGAGCGGTGTACGGCGGCGCGTACATCACGTTGATTGCCCGATCTTTAGTTATCTTCCTCGGCATCTTGGTGACGTGTCTCCGCGATCGAGCCGGTGAGATTAGATCGTCGTACGCTATTCGGCATGCGTATTATACGCCAGTTTCCGGTTGGCATACGATTCTCTCTTCGACCCGGGGAGATCTGGCAGCCGGCACCAGTTCAGCAGCTCGGCATTGTCGATCCACTGCAGCAAGCACGGGCAGCCGCATGATCAGCCACCAACGGACGAGCAGCCACATGATCAGCCGCCTCCTCAGCCACATCAGCCGCCTCCTCAGTTTTGTATTGTAATTTTATTTTGTTATGTAATTTAAAAACTTTGTAAATATATTACAGTTTATGTTTATCTTTTATGTTTATTATCAGTTATGTTATCTTTGTAAATATATACAGACATACAGACATACATACATACAGACATTACAGACATACAGACATAACATACATATACATACATACATTACAGACATACAGACATACAGACATAAGACATACATACATACATACATACAACTACATACAGACATACAGACATACAGACATACATACATACATACATACATACATACATACATACATACATACGTACAGACATACATACATACATACATACATACATACATACAACATACATACATACATACAACATACATACATACAACATACATACATACATACAGACAGACAGACAGACATACAGACATACAGACATACATAACATACATACATACATACATACATACAGACATACAGACATACATACATACAGACATACACACATACATACATACATACATACATACATAAATAATTTAATTCAAATTATATATATATTAAAAACTCAAAAAATTAAAAAAAACATATACATATATAAACTATACGCCGCGTATAGACCCATACGCGGCGTATAGCTCCTCCACTACAGTCCTCTTGCGACCACGTACAGTGCTAATGCGACCAATTATTTGGTACTATACGTGGCGTATGGTCCCATACGCCACGTATAGTACAAAATAATGGTGCTCATGCGACCAACAGTCCTCTTGCGACCAATTATTTTGCACTATACGTGGCGTATGGATCCATACACCACGTATAGTACAAAATAATTGGTGGTGTCAGATGTACTTTTTGTACCATGTACGATTACATGGTACATACGCTGCGTATAGGATCCTATACGTGGAAGACGTGGCAAGCCTATACGTAGCGTATAGGCCATACGCTGCGTATAGGATCCTATACGTGGCGTATGGACCCATACGCCACGTATAAATTATTTCGATATGACATGACCCAAGATTCGTTTTCACCTATATAACAACGATTTCGATAAACTTTCGATATGCTTTCGATTCCTGTAAATCCCAAACGTATTTCTCTCTCAAAATATCACACTTTTGTTCGTTCGGTATTGTCGTTTTGGGACGGTAACTATTTGTTTGGTGAATATTCAAATGAATATTCAAATGAATATTCGTTCGTGTGGATAGTAATCAAGATGATGCGTACGTTCAATCTGCTTACGAGACAGGACTGCCAGATTTAAACCAATCGTATGTTCCCGATGATGAAGTTGAGTTTTGCCGAGAGTCAACTTACGACACGCAACAAAATAATATACTCTCGAGTGATGAAAAACAAACGACAAAAGTAGCGTTTGAAACATCTCAAAATTTTTTATCTCTCGATGAGCTATCTGTTGGGCTGTTAATAGAGGACGTGATAATGGTTACGTTATTATTACACGAAGATCAAAGAAAAAAGAAGGTCAGGTCGTAAAGGTATGGCTTATCTGTGATCGTGCGGGCGAACACAAAAGTAAAGCGACAGTTAGACGATCTGGTAGCAAAAAAATCGGATGTCCTTTTAAATTGGTAGGGATATACGACAACAACGTCGTTCGTGGAAATTAGAGGTGCGAAGTGACGAATAACCATGATCCTGCTCAACATATGGAGGGGCATCCTTTGTAAGAAGGTTTTCTCAAAACGAATACAATTTGGTGAGCAGCTTATTGATCAGAACATGGAGCCTCGTAGCATCTTATCAGCTATTAAAAAGCAAAATCCTAATAACGCATCAATAACCAGAGACGTATACAACGCTCAATATAAGATAAGAAGTGAAAGAAAAGTCGGTGAAACACCAATGCAAGTCTTAGAAAACCTTTTATCTATTAAAAGGTACGTTTATTACACCCGAGAGATCCCGATACTAATGTCGTAGAAGATATATTTTTTGTCATCCTAAATCATACGACACTTGGCGTGCATTTCCGCACGTGCTGATGATAGACGCTACATATAAAAAAACATGTACAAGCTTCCGTTTGTTCAGATTGTTGGTGTGACCTCCACACACAGACATTTTGTGTTGCTCATGCGTTTATTAACAAAGAACGGGAAGATAATTTGAATGGTGCTTAATAGATTGAAAGATACGTTAAGCAAGTGTATGGAGCCGCGCGTCATAATAACAGACAGAGATCTCGCTTTAATGAACGCATGTGTTAAAGTGTTCCGAATGCTTCAAAGTGTTTTTGCAGGTGGCATATTGATGAAATATCGCGAAACACTGTAAAGCAAGTTTTACGAAAGATGACTGGAGAAAGTTTAATATGCATGGGCACGTTTGTGTGAGTCTCCACGGCGGAGATTTACGAGTATAACTATAACCTTCTTTACGAACGATTAGTTGAAGCGAATCGAGAAAGTAAGTTTTTATTATATTTTAATTATGTTTTATATATTTTCAATATATAATTTAAGCGTGATTTATTATATTTTCAGAGGTATTGTCATATATAAACAGAAACTGGTTAGAGAGTTACAAAGAAATGTTTGTATCAGCCTGGACTAACTTGAACCGCAATTTTGGCCAACGCACAACAAATAGGGTGGAGAGTCAACATGCAAATTTAAAAAGATATCTTAAATCAACAAATAGCTCACTGGATAGACTTGTGGAGTTTGTAGATCAATTGGTGAACGCACAAGAGGTAAATTTAAAAGAAAGCTTTGAGACAAGCAAAATTAAACCATGAATCATCATAAACTTTCGCTATTTGATTACTTAAGAGGCAAGGTTTCACACATAGCTCTTGATTTATTAGTTGCCGAAAACACTAAATTGCATGTGATGCGCTCTGCAAATGCAACATGTGGTTGTCATCTTTTCACTAGTTGTGGCTTGCCTTGTGCTTGTCGGCTGGAAAAATATGAACATTCTGGTAATAGTCGCTCCATCATTATCATTTTTCTATTAAAGTGACAAATTATGTATTAATTTATACTTTATAATGCAGGCACTAAAATTCCATTAGATGCAATTGACGTATTTTGGACGAAGCTTGATAACATTAAGCCATCATATACGGTGGATGAAAAAGTTGATGTTGAAGAAGAAATGGAACGGGTGAAACAACAAATAATGACACAACCCGCAGCTGTAAAATTTAGTTTGGTGGAAAAAATAAAAAAAATTGTGTATCCATGGAAAAAATAACAAAAAAGCGCCGTTGTTCAAACAGATATTCGCGGTCGTCCAACGTTAAAGGTTCAACAACAAAAGTACGACACTCAACAAAGTACGTGCGACATGCCGAGACATAGCTCGTTTATTGCGTCTCACATTTCCGGAAGAACAAGTTCAGCTGTAAAGCCCCAGAAGCCTGCCATGCAACGTAGTCGTTCAACATCATCTAAAGTATCACGGGGGTACTAATGAGTTTTCTTCGATTGTCGGAGATAACCAATTAAACAATATAAACAGGTTAAAAAATGGATTCCGTCAATCTTTCATCAGTATATTTCACGTATACGAGATGTCCGACCCGATGGGAATTGTGGTTTCGATCAATAGCTTTAGGCTTAGGGTTTGACGAAAATAAGTGGATGTATGTGCGGACACAGCTTTTAGAAGAGTTGGACAGACATGAATTGGAGTACAGAGAAGTTTTCGATACTTTGTACCCCGGACAGTATAACGAATTACGTCACACCATCGATTGGCAAAGTGTGGAACCTGCACCAGAAGAACATTGGATGATAATGCCGTATACGGGATTAGTGGTTGCTCAAAAGTTTGGGGTTATTCTTCATTTACTAAGCAATAATGGTTGTCAAACATTTTCCCATTATGGGCTGATCCGAAAACTGTCATGCCTCATCATATCGTGTCGATTGTTCATGTCAACAACAATCATTTCGTCCACGTTAAGTTAGAAGGAGATTATCCGATGCCAACATTAAGTAATCTTTGGATTCTTAACCGAAGCGTACGTGCTGCAGAATGGGAGATTATGTATAGGATTCGTATCTCGGAATACAACGCAATAATAGAGAATAACCGAGAACCCCCGGCTTATATAAATTTATTTTAATTTATAATTTGTAATATGCGAATTATATATTTTAATTTTAATTTTATTATTGTATTCATATTGTATATATTAAAATAAAAACTCAAAAAATTAAAAATAAATAAATATATAAGCTATACGCCGCGTATGGTTCCATACGCGACGTATAGCTCTTCCACGTATGGGTCATAAGTCACGTATGAGTATAAAATGTCAAACCCTATACGCCACGTATGGTCCCATACGCTGAGTATAGGGTATAAAACGTCAAATCAACAACATACCCTATACGCCGCGTATGGACCCATACGCGCCGTATAGGGTGTAAAACGTTAAATCAACAATGTACCCTATACGCCGCGTATGGACCCATACGCGGCGTATAGGGTATAGGGGTGTTGATTTAAAATTAAGGGGTGTCTAAATAAAGGGACCCTTAAAAAAACTTTGCATGTGAACATTTAATGAACAAAGTACAAATGAATAATACATAAATGTGTTGATAATTAAAAGTATATAAATGATCAGTCATGCTTCTATGAATGTTTAGACTTAATTCACATGTGAAGTGGTCAATATCACTTTTAGCACATTATGAAGTAAACAAATCGGTTTTGGTTGAATTTTAGTAAAAAAAAGGCTCGAATTCACTGTTAAGTTAAGTATTTAAGCATAATCAAATCGGTGTTTATAGTTGATTTAGAAAACTCTGATTTCTAAAATAATTGACCAGGTTAGTAATGAAATTGCCCAACAAACGAGTTGGTTGTATTGTGTTCAAAGAAACACACCAATTAGATTAGCTTGACCTTTAGGTGGTTAACTATCTTTGGCTAATGATTAGCAGTTTGATGGTTTAAATCGCGCGAGTACATAGTATTTTCTTTAATACACTACATAATACACTAGAATACTAGATTGTCCATTGATAGGATTAGTATAATTGTATTTGCCTAAATTGATTTAATGATATTGATAGTTCTTAGTACTTTTCAAGTAGTATTTCTTTGGTTTAAAAGTTCCAGAATGTTATATATATCAGTGATGTTAAATTCTTTAAAAGAAAAAAGTTTATAATGCCATCATTTTCCTGTAAAAAAAAACAAAATAAAAACACACACATTGGACCCTGAAATCCGTACACAAATACCCATCAATTTTCTTTTTATTACATTAACAGAAGTATTTTACTTTCACATTACGAGTTTTAATTTGCTACGAATTTTAAAGCAATTAAACAACAAATGCTTCATTTTATTTTCTTCTGATTTGGGGGAAGATAATGAAGTAAAATTATTGAAAAATCTTTCGTTCGCTTCTTTTTATTTTCGTTATTAAAAGTAACTCTGAAACACAAATATTTTCTTGTTCTTTAAAAAATCTCAATAACACAATGCAAGTGGTTTTTTTTAATTAATTTGTTTATTTTAGTCTTTTTAACGTCCAACTAACCACTAAGCTAGTCCTAACCTTACACTATATAAAACGTTAGTAGCACTTGAGTATAAGCCCTTTGGGCTTTGTAGCGTGAAATTCCATATGCTTAGGGTGTAAACGAGTCGAGCAGAGTCCGAGCTCGTATGGGTTCGAGCTCGGCTCGTGATGACTTGGAGAGCTCGAGTCGGCTCGTTTTGAGCTTTATTTTTAAAGCTCGAGCTCGGCTCAACAAATACTATTTCAAGCTTGAGCTCGGTTCGGGCTCGGCTCGTTTATTTATTTAAAAATTATTTTTAATATTTTTATATTAATTTTGATATATATATAATTATATATTTTTTAAATAACATTATACATATTTTTTTAATTATTTTTAATATTTTTATATTTAATTTTGAAATATATTTATAATTATATATTTTATAAATAACTTGATATTGATTGCTATTGCTATTGCTATTGCTTTTGTTATTGAGTCGGGGGTCTCTTTGGAAGCGGTCTCTCTATCCCTCAAGATAGAGGAAAGACTCGCCACAACTACCCCTCCCAGACCCTACTCTTGAGTGGGATATACTGGGAATGTTTTGTTGTTTGTGTTATATTTTTTTAATTGTTTTATCATACCTTCATATATAATAAATATTATTTATATAATTTATTTAATAATTTAAATAAAAAATATATATAAAAAGCTCGTTTAGGCTCGCGAGCCGACTCGAGCTCGATACCTAAAGCTCGGGCTCGGGCTCGGCTCGGGCTCGGGCTCGATAATTACATGAGCTTTTATTCAAGCTCGAACTCGGCTCGAACTCGATAAAGCTCAGCTCGTTTCGAGTTTTGTACCGATCCGATCTCGAGTAGCTTGCGAGCGGCTCGGCTCGTATATATTTAATAGGAGTGTTCACGGTCTAGTTTAACCAATTTGATCAGGACTATTAGGTAAATCAACCGCTTGTAGTTTTAAATAAATATAAACCAAACCACTAGCATTTAGTAAAACTCAATTTTAATATAAAACCTATCCGAGCCGAGCCGACTTAACGATCAGACAAAACACTACTACTATTTAGTGGCAGGTATATAACGTTTAAACATATTTTTCAATAAAAAATAAGCAACTGGAGTTTGGATAAATCCTACACCATACAAAGATCCAATGGTGTCATCAATTAGTGTTAGCCTGCAATTCAATTCAAATAAAATCTCTATTTCTGTTTGCAAATCGGATCTGATAACGATGTCTTCAAGAAGACGAACCCTACTGAAGGTCATCATCCTCGGCGACAGCGGGTCAGTCTTGTGTTTTTGTTCCATCTAATAATAATAATTCAACTTATCAATCGTTTTTGTGGAATTTGATCTGATTAAGTCATTTCGCTTGTTGTTTTGATTACTTTTGATCTCAATTGTTTCACTTTCATATAGGTCAATTTGATTCAATTCCCTTGACTAGCATATACGTTACTGTTTTCACTTCTACTAACCATGAGTTTTTTTAGTTTGTTACCGACCAAACAAGAGCACTAATCTCAAAAGATTAGTCAAGTGAGCCCGTTTAGTCTATGAAACCTTATATTTATTGTCCGAGGAGCTCATTTGGTCGATAAACCTTGTATTTGTTATTCATACAACTAACGTGACACGCATATTATCTTTCAATATTTTCGATTAGTAACATTCGACCCTCAGTGTTGCCAATTTGCCATTGGTCATAGTCATGTTGGTCACCGTTGGTTCCCTCCGGACCACCACTCAGTGGGCCGGTGGCGGAGCTTAAACACTTTTGCGACAATCTCAATATATATATAAAAAAAGTACACTACCAGACCGAAAATAACATTACTGAAAGGGGTGGTTTTTTCGCCGTTGCAGTGGGCCACCACTCTAAGCCTGGCTCTTTTAGCACTGTTATGTACCAAAGAAGAGCTCATCCCAAAAGACTAGTTTGGTGGGTGAGGGAGCCTATTTGGTTAATAAACCTCACATTTGTTGCACGAAGGCCCCGACCAATCATCGTGAAGAGATCTCTCAATGGTTTCAGTTTGTGATATAGTTTTTGAGTCATGAGTGCGATTCCTCTTTCAATTGTTAATTCTTCAAAGGTTTAGATTGTGTTAGTCAGTTAATCCTCATTTGCTAAAGTTTGTGCAATAATTGTTACTTTTGGTGATACCATTTGATATGAGCTTAACTTTATCATGAATGTTTTGTTTATCTTGTTGTAACAATTTAGCTTCTTAAGTTCAACATATTATATTGTCTAGGGTTTCTGTAATGCTGAGAGAGTCATGTACTACTTCTGATGAACTTATGAGACCTTCAAGACTGTCTTGCTGACCAATTTGTTACCCTTGGTTGATGCAGGGTGGGCAAGACATCTTTGATGAATCAGTATCCTCTGTCACTTTAATCAGCCTGTGTAAATTTCTAACTGTTGCAAAATAATATTCTGTTTTGAGTTTTTATCCTTGCAGATTATGCAAATTTTATACTTGATATAGAAAGTAAAGACATAAGTTGGTTGTTCCTGAATTAGATAAACACCTAATATTGTGATAAACTATAAGAAAATCTTGAAGTGACTAAAAAATTGGAACATATCAAGTGTTATTTGGTGTTTATTAACATAAACTCTGTTAAAAATTTAAAAGTCTGACCTAAAAAAGTATTAGCACAAAGGGTATGTCAACAAGACTGATGTGATTTATGAGAAGTAAACCCATTATTGTAGACGGCTCTTGTATGCCCTTTATATATGCCTTTAGATATGTCAACAAGAAGTTTAGCCCTCAATACAAGGCGACCATAGGAGCCGATTTCTTGACAAAGGAAGTGCAATCTGATGATAGGCTTTTCACTCTGCAGGTTAGTAGTTATGACCCATTGATGATCCGCAAGCATTTTGAATTTTGAACTATGTTTTGATGTTACTTGGAAACTTCTGAAACAGATCATCACTATCAGGCAATTTGAATTCTATGATATTGGATCATTTCTTTAGCTTTAGTTTGTTTCTGGGGTCACAGATTAGTATATGTGTGGAAGATAAATTATGACAACCATTAACTTGACCCATACAATAGTCAATATAATTTTTCCATTCTTTGAACAAAGAGAATCTGAGTAGGTAGAAAAAGACTGTAATGATGGCTTCCCTTATTATTTTTAGAACAGAAACAAACTTTAGTGATTTTGGTGGTTATAGATTTTCCGTTTGTGCTAGTATGGTGGGTTGTTATAGATCTTCCGTTTGTGCTAGTATGGTGGGTTGGTGACAATCATTTTCAGTGCTTCATTGTTTCTTGTAAGCATTGTAAATCTTTGTATTTTGGCTTATTAAAAAGCTCTAAAAACGTAACCTTGACTACAAATAGTTAAATCTCATCATATAGTCATCTTGATGAAAAATTGATAAAATTAAGAACACGATTCAACCCTTTACATTTTACAGAATGTTATACATTTTGTGACATTGAATCATTATCTTTTATATCTCAGATCTGGGATACGGCTGGGCAAGAAAGATTTCAAAGCCTTGGTGTCGCTTTTTATCGAGGTGCAGATTGCTGTGTTCTTGTATATGATGTGAATGTGCAAAAGTCCTTTGAGAGTCTCAACAACTGGAGGGAGGAATTCCTTATTCAGGTATGTGTAATATCTTTTGCATTAGATTTAAAAATGTACCAAAAATCGCTTATCATGACAAACTATAGTGTATTTTTGGGACTTAAAAATGAAACTTGTTTAAAGAAAAAGTCAACTAGTAAGTCAATTCTGAACATTTATATGTAACATGGCTCCTTCTGAACTCATGATCTAATATTATCTTTCAGGCGAGTCCTTCAGACCCCGAAAATTTCCCATTTGTTGTTCTAGGTAACAAGGTTGATGTTGATGGTGGCAACAGTCGAGTGGTACTCTCGTCTTTATATATAATATAACTACAGTTTTCACCAAATTCACCATCAAATTTACTCATTTACTGATCACAACACTTTCTTGATAGGTTTCTGAGAAAAAGGCGCGGGCCTGGTGTGCATCAAAAGGAAACATCCCATATTTCGAGACCTCTGCAAAGGATGGAACTAATGTTGAAGAAGCTTTTGAAGTCATTGCCAAGAATGCATTGAAGAGTGGTGCAGATGAAGAAATGTAAGTTCAAATTCAACGCTCAAAGTTTCTAAAAACCGTAAAACCATAATTACACTAATGCGGCGTCTTTCTTTGATTAATTCTCTATGAAGATACTTGCCCGATACCATTGACGTAGGAAGCACGAATCAACCAAGGGCCTCCGGATGCAACTGCTAGAAACAACAGTCATTATTATCGGTTTGTTTTGATTATTAGTATGCAGATTTGGTTTCATGATCAAACAACAGTCATTATTATCGATTTGATTTTTAATCGTTAGTCATCTTTTGCTTCGGTTTATGTTGAGCAGGTGGCCTAGTACAAATAATCGAATCAAATGTTGGTATATATCTCTTAAACAAGTTTGTTTCTAATAAAGTTGCTATGTTTATTGTATCATATGCAACTAAACATAACATAACATAACATACCCAGTAAGTCCCACTCAAGAGCAGGGTCTGGGAGGGGTAGGTGGCGGCGAGTCTTTCTCTATCTAGTGAGATAGAGAGACTGCTTCCGAAGAGACCCCGACTCGGTAACGAAAACCAATAACAGTCGCAATCGCAAACATATAGCAACTAAACAGCTTAAAGTTTAAATAGGGCACCCAGAAATCAATAATGTTTGATGGCTGCAATTTTGTATATATTTTATAAGGTATTCTTTTCACAACTTTATCTCTTAAAGGGTTCTTATGTAGTATTCTTGTTATACGAATATTAATACAAAGTTCAAAAATATATGATAATTGTATCATTTATCATTATTTTAGTTTTAATAGGCCTAACCATAGATTACATGAATACTTACTACACCGCTGCAGTTGGAATGAAAGGAATACGAACATTCAAGCTGAATAAGTAGTGAGGGAGGCAAGCTCTTGGTGAAGATTTCTAATATCTGAAGTTTATTCGCATTGCCGAAATAGATATCGGACTTGAACAAGATTAATTAAACTTAGAAGATGCTAACTCATGGCCTTTCTGATTATACATAACATGGGAGCGATAGATTATGAGATTAGGCCTTGTATCAAAGTTTCGTATGAAATGATCTTTCTTGTCATCTTTATCTCCCGACGTAGATGGATCTCGAATCAAAACATCTCGAAGTGCTTTCGGCATAGGCTCATCTTTCATTACACTTCGCCAGTATTCTTCGGGGTCTTTTCTTGCATCATTGACACTTGCAAGCTAATTTCAGAAAGAAAAAAAACAGAAAAAAATGTTACAACAATTCAAGAATTCTAAACACAAATGAATATAATCACTTACCAGAAGAAGGGAGAAGAGAAACAAGATTGCAAAGAGAGACCTCATGTTACAATGTTTATGAAGGTTTTGAGTTTTGAATACGTAATTTGTTTATTTTCATATTTATAGATGGTGTCATTTGGTTTGAGCAATGAATGCTTGAGGGGTCCATTAATGTGATACCTACATTTTGCTATATTTACAAAAATAAGAATTTAATGTGCATGTAAAATTTATGGAGTAGGAAGAAGTTAACTGATGAGAATAAGGAAGTTCAAGACTTAGGAACTTTGTGGTGAAGGAGATTGATGATAAGGCAGAATCAATGCACAGAAAGGAAGAAAATGTTTGATAAAGAAATGAAAAGAAAATTGGATTTTTAGCAAAAGGAGATGGCTCATAGTGAATAACAGAGATTGATTGAGAATGTTAATGTAGTCACGTTTGTATTGTTGGGATTTTTAGCAAAAGGAGACCGCGTACATCTTCCCTTAAATGGGACGGACCCTCCCTGGACCCTGCGAAAACGCGGGAGCTCTTTGCAGCACCAGGTACGCCGTTTGTATTGTTGGGATTGAGAATGTTAATGTAGCACGCTTGTATTGTTGCCTATTAAAGAATTTTACGATGAACTTTAGACATTAAAAGAGATGTTGCCTTAACCTCTCCCTTTTGATTCTATATTTTTATTTCTTTTTATATTTTATATTTTTTCTTCCCTGTTTTTTAATATTTACTTATTATTTTGGTGAGCTGGTTTCCCATTACTAGTTATTAACATTGCATTACTTGTCTAATATCACAATCAATTGAACACAATATTAATAATTGCCGATATAAAGTAAATTGCCGATCGAGTAACATATTAGATAAAAAGCTAGACCAAAAATTTTTGAACTAGATTTGTTTGATAGTCATTTAATTTGGGCTGTTGAGAGTATATATTCATTTGGAAACTAACACTTTTCTGCATGTTTGAAAACTGATAGAAGTGTAAAAACATCAAGTCTCATGGAGATGCAAGTCTTTGCTTCTTTCTTGTGGTGTGTTCTATTGCTTCTTCAGGTATTCATCCAAGAATTCATTATTCATTTTTTCTGTTTAGTCTTTAGGACATCAAGATGACCCAATGCTAAGCGTCTTCTTCAAAATCAACGATCTACACCTAGGCAAAAAAATGCCAATTTATTTCGCTCCAACGATGATTCCAACCGATCATATCTGCTCTCTCGAGAAGAAGTCGATTCGATCCCTTTCTCGTCGCTAAAACTCCCATACCTTCTTAAATTCTTCTCGATCTCTAACAAGTCCCCTCAAGCTAAGGCAATGGAAACCACACTCAAAGTATGTGAACTCAAGCCTAAAAGGGGTGAATTCAAGTTTTGTGTCACCTCATTGGAGTCCATGCTGGACATGACACGTGGGATTTTTGGTATGGTCAAACCCAAGGTGTTGACCACCAAGATTTTGAGTTCCAATCATACCCTTTTCCAAAACTATACTTTTGTGGAGAAGCCAGTGGAGATCTACTACAATAAATGGTTGCTTGTCATGCAAAGGCCTACCCTTATTTGGTCTACTACTGCCATGGGCAAAAGGGTCATTTCAACAGGATATTTAAGATTGTGTTAGGTGGGGAGAATGGGGAGAGAGTGGAAGCTCTTGCTACTTGCCACGTGGACACGTCCACGTGGGATCCTGACCATGTGGCGTTTCGGGTGCTCGGAGGACAGCCAGGTGGCGGTCCAGTGTGTCATTTTCTTCCTGCTGATAATCTTGTTTGGGCGGCATCTGCTTGAGTACATAGTTTGTCATAGAATTTGCAAACTAAAATAAATAAAGGAATAATTATGTTGGAGTTTAATGTTGTCGATGTGTGTTAAACTCACTATTATTAGGTAACTTTTTCTGTGATATCGGAAAACTATCAGTTTAGATATTATGCTAAAAAGTAACAAGTTTGATTACCGACTTTTAATATTCTAACGAGTTTAAGTATTAACATTGATTTTTGGGTGAGGTGTTGCTAGAGTGTCGATGTCGTGTGTCGCTAGACTCTCAAGCTTATGTGTCTATCGGAGTGTTAGGGACGAGAGGTGGCAAATAGTTAAAAAAATTTTATGTTAACAAGTTATTGAAATAATCCCTAAAAACAGCTAAATTTAATTCCATGAATGGTTGCTCGTATGTAAAATGATTCCAATGTTCTTCTACTAGACAAAAAAATTTAATATTTGTTAGTGTTAGTTTTCGAACTCATGATAAAATTAAATATTAGTATCTAAATTTGTTATTTCACCCAAACCAGAGAGACCATCTACATTTTTAAGTCAAATATGATTTACAAATTAACAATAATAGCTTCACGTGCTTCGAGACCGGGGGGGGGGGTTGTATTTGGTTAAAAGTTAATGAAGGTTAGTCCTAATGCGCTAAGGTGTTACAAAATGTAAGGTGCTGTTTGTTTTTTCTGCAGGAAAACGTCTACAGTATGCGGACCACATCTGCAGGCATCTGCAGCAGAAGAGGTGGACCAAATGTTTGCAGTCTGCAAGAAAAAGTTCGTTTGTTTTTAACATCTGCAGTCTGTAACCAAACTAACCATATACAAACTAATCATACAAACAAACTAATCATACAAACAAACTAACTATACAAACAAACTAACCATACAAACAAACTAACCATATACAAACTAATCATACAAACAAAGTAATCATATAAACAAACTAACTATATACAAACTAATCATACAAACAAACTAATCATACAAACAACAAATCAAAAAAAAAAAACTAACCTGCAGTGGAAGTTCACGGTGGCCAAGGGAGGACAATCGAAGGGGAGGGGGCGAAGGGGAGGGGGGCGAGGGGGGGGGGAGGGGGGAGGGGGCGAAGGGGAGGGGGGAAGGGGAGGGGGCCGAAGGGAGGGGCCGAAGGCGAGGGGGCGAAGTCGGATGGGAGATGGCGACGGTAGCGAGGTGGCGACGGTGGCGAGGTGGCGAGGTGGCGACGTTGGCGAGGTGGCGACGTTGGCGAGGTGGCGACGGTGGTGAGGTGGAGACGGTTGTGAAGGGGAGTGGGGGAGGCGTGTATGTGGGGAAGAGAGTGTTAAGGCTCAAATGAAGCTTCAGAAGAGGTTAGAAGAGGTTGTGAAGACATTGTTCCACCTCTTCTCCATGCAGAGGTGAGGAAGACGTTTTTTAATGAAACGTCTTCCAAAAAACAAACAGTTTGCGAAGTAAAAAACTGTTCCCGCGTCTGCGAGCGCGCAGATAAAGAGGTGGGGAAGAGATTTTTAAAAAAACAAACACCCCCTAAATCTCAAAGTCTTATAGTTGTTATTAAAAAGATTAATATTCATACCTATGATTTCTGCTAAACCATAGGGATTATTTATGTAATTAACTCTAAATTTTATTTTTGATAATAATTTATTAAGTTTTTAAAGTTGTATAATTAAATTAAATAAATTATGTTTAACTAATACATAACTAATTAACAATCAAAGATATAATTAGTGAACCAATGAAATTATTATATATAACAAACATATTTAAGTTATAAACAATAATATAGGAAAAATGATAACTTTTATTCATTAAAATATATTATATATATTTATTAGTATATAGTGCATGTTTTATTTTTTATATTCACATCGAACATAACAATTTATAATAAATTTAGAATGTATTGTCAATGATGATAATGAACAATTGGAGTAAAATGTAATTTTAATAAATAGATAAATGAATAAAAGGAAAAATCTTATTTTTTAAAAATTTGAGTAAAAATGTATCACATTAACACAAAATGTTTGAATGAATCTTAATTTCAATATTGTGTGATCATAAAATTTAATTATTAAATAATTAAAAAAGCATTTGCAACTGTTTCCATATCAATTATATTTCCAAAAATAAGAATTCAAAAATCAATTATAGAGATTTATTTAGTAAATATGGATCTGCGATATATAAGCTTCATTTTAGTGAGGACATATGGACGAAGCTTAGATGACGATGAGGTGGACGGTCTAAAAAATGATAACTATTTCTAAGTTATTTTGCTTTATTAGTATAAATTACTTTAATTACTAATAATATTATTTAATATTTTTCAGATTAAAAATAGTTTTTTAATAAATAAAGAAAGAGATCTTTTTATTAATGTTAATTTTAAAGAGATAACTTTTTCTAAAATTAGAAATTTTTCTAAAACATTAAACTTTTTAAAAACACTTAATATTTTAAAATTGTTGTTTTAAAACGTAAAATTTTATAAACTAATAATAATTAAAATTGGGAGTTATATTAAAAAAATTAAAATTGATATTTTTATACGGTTTGTTTTAGGACAAATTGTTTATTATTTCATTTTTTTATAAAAATTAAAAAAAATAAAAAGTTAATATCATTATTTTATTACTTATAGTCATTTTCAATCATATCACATTTTAGAATATTATTTTATAATTAATAAATTTTTATTATATTAATATATTATTTATTTACTCGTGTAATACATGAGTTTTTTTTATTAAAGCTAGTGATGATATAAAGGAGTTGTTGGTAGTCGCATTTATTTTAAAATTCATTAAATGTTAAATATTGATTTAAAAGCCGGACTACCAACCCGAAGTAAATTGAATGAGCGTTGAATGTTTATTGAGAGAATTTACTAAGCCCAAAAATAGAGCCTTCACCGCACCGATTCTTTTTTGATTAAACAACACGTATGCATTATGTCAGCTTATTAATTTGAATGCTTATCATGAAGAATGAAGATATACATTTGCTATTCTGAGATTGAGTTATATTGGGTGTGTCATTAACGTACTATATGCAACAAGTTGTAATTTTATTGTTTCACTAATACACAAAACTAATATATTTGAAAGTTTAAAACCTTCTATTTACTGTCCTCTACGATTCTTTTTTTATTTAAAGGAACCATAAATGCGGTGGAAAAAATATATATCTCATATTCCTACAAAGCGTAGAAAGAATTTTGGACGTTCGATCAAATGAATAAATGAATAGGATTGATGCATTTTGGTTTCTTATTCCAACGTATTAAGGTAAGGTACTCATGACATGTAAATATAAAGAATGTTATGAGTTCAAATCTCAGTTCGAGCAATACGTTTAGAGTTTGAGACAGGGTGTTTTCCCAGCAATGGGTTTCCCCTAAGACGGTTGGGGTGCGATCCCAGTAGGAACACGGATATATGGCCTCAATTAAGATAACATCTATTCTGCGATGTAGCGTCGCACATTTGTCGCTAAAAAAACAAAAAATATTCTAGGGTTTCTTCAAGTTTCATATATGAGTACTATATTCACACTTTATGTTATGTTTTGAAGCTGATATATTTAAAAAGTGTTATATTAAGAATGTGTGTTAAAGATTGATGATAAAGTTTACTGTTGAAATAGTAATTGTTAGGCTTCTTGGTCAAACATGAACGTGTGCATGCATTTAATTTAAAGTTAACGAGAAAACCTATTTGTTCATGTTTGATCTATGGTTAAACTAAATAATCAGAATACATGATGTTAACATACTTGAAAATACAATTGTAGATACTTAAGAATTTTAAAACAAACTATGGTTGCTACCCCGCCTTATTAATCATTCGACTCTAATAAAAGTGTAACTATAAAGGACGCGTGATAACACCACATTTATTATCATAAAAAAATTTCGCTTCTCTCTCTTATAAAATAATTACCTTAATTACAAATAATATTATTAAGTCTTTTTTATTTAAAAATGGTTTTCTAATAATTTAAGTAAAATATCTTTTTTTAATGTCATTTATAAAAACAAATTTTATAATTTTTTTTAAAACATCAAACCTATTTAGAAATATGAAATGTTTTAAATTTAGTGTTTTAAAAAGTAAATTGTTTTTATAAACAAAAATAATTAAGAATGAGAGTTATAATAAGGACATTTATAAAAATTACAGTTTTTTAAACAAAATGTTTGATTTTTTAAATAAAATTAAAAAGTTGATATCGTAGTTTTATTACTTATAGTTCTTACTCCGACATAACTTAAATCATATATTATCTTAAAATATCTTCCTATTCTAATAAAAAGGTATATGAGATGACACGTGTCAACATCACAACCATTCTCATTAAAATTTTCCCGCCTCTCTCTCCTATTAAATAATTACCTTAATTACTAATAATACTATTTAACACTTTTTTAGATTTAATAAATTAATAAAGAGATCTATTTATTAATGTTATTTCTAAATAAAAATTTTTTTTATAAAATAATAAATTTATTTAAAGCATAAGACCTTTTTTAAAGTACGAAATATTTAAAATTGGTATTTTTAAAAAGTTATTTTTTTAAAACCAAAAATAATTAAAATTAAGAGTTATAATAAGAAAATTTTAAAAATGATATTTTATACGGTTTGTTTTAGAACAAAATATTTATTTATTTTTTTTTAAAAAAAATAAAGTTTTAAAAAGTTGATATCACTATTTTATCTTACAGTCATTTCTAATACATAATTTCACTGATATTATATCTTAAAATATTATTTTATAATTAATAAATTTTATTATATTAATTTTTTATTTATTCAACCCGTGTAACACACGGGTTACTATAGCTAGTCGTTTTATAATAAAGTAAAATTTTATTATATTTAATATTTTATTTATTTAACTCGTGTAATGTAGGGTTCACAAAAGCTTATAAAATATTTTGAGTAAAGATATGAAAAAATTGCTAAATATGAAATTTTCTAGTTTTTGAGAAAATTATGGGTAAAACAGAGATATTTGTATTCTTTTTAATGTAATAAACTAATATTTAAAAATGATATTTTATCTATAACAAAGAAAACTATGATCTTCCTATCTTTCTATTATAATAAAAGGGTATAAGGGTACCACGTGTGAGCATCACATTCATTCTAATCATTTTTTTTTTCGTTTCTAACTCCTATTAAATAACTACATTAATTACTAATAATATTATTTATTTATTTTATATTATATTAGTTTTTTAATAAATTAGGAAAAAATCTTTTTAGTAATATTATTTCTATAGAAAAAGTTTTCATAAAAAGAATTTTTTTTAAAAATCAAACTATTTTTACATAATATTTTAAAATTAGTTTTTTCAAAGTAAATTTATTATAAAAAATAATTAAAATAGGAAGTTATTTAAAATTTTTTAAAATGTTATTTGAAACAAATATTTAATTTATCTTTAAAAAACAAAAAAAATTAATTTTATTGTTATTACTCATACGTGATTTCAAACATATCATATCTTAGTATATTATTTTAGAATTAATATTTTTTATTCTATTTTATATTTTATTTTGTTCAACTCGTATAATACACAGGTTTACTAAAGCTAGCAACAGCACATGTACCAAGTCCACAGGATAGACCTGATATTATTGCTAGGGTATTCCAGATGAAGGTACGGTCTTTCATCAAGCATCTGAAAACATTAAAACCCTTTGGTGATGTTGCTGCAGGTAAGTGTAAATCCTGTTGCTTGTCCTTTTAGCTACGCCATCATACAACTTTATTATGGATACTCATGTTGTATTACGCTTTCTGCTTGTACAGAGCTATACACAATTGAATTCCAAAAAAGAGGGTTGCCACATTGTCACACGTTGTTATGGGTCACTGATTCTTATAAAATTCGCACCCCAGAGGATATCAACAGATATATTAGTGCCGAACTACCTGACAATCAAACAAATCCTGTCTTACATAGGATTGTTACTAAATCGATGCTACATGGACCGTGCGGTATAGCAAGAATGAGTTCTCCGTGTATGAAAGATGGTGTATGTTCAAAGCAATATCCTAAGTCATACGAGGCATGCACACGATTTGACAATGGAGGGTACGTTCACTACAAAAGGTCCAAGGATTGTTTTCCATGCATCAAACGTGGAATTCTGTTGGATAATGGGTATGTTGTTCCGTATAATGCGGACTTGCTCATGCATTTTGATGCGCATATAAATGTTGAGTACTGTGGGTGGAGTATGCTTATAAAATATCTTTTTAAGTATATATCAAAGGGTGCAGACAGGGTTCGTTTTACGTTAACAGAAAAGGATGTTACTTCAGAAAACATACCTGCTAATGTAGTTGAGGTTGTTGATGAGATCAAAAACTACCTTGATGGCCGTTTTATATGCCCACACGAGGCATCTTGGAGAATTCTTTCGTTCCCCATACATCATAGGAACCCACCTGTTCAAGTTCTTGCGGTACATTTAGAAGGCAAACAAAACATGACATTTAGACAAACACAGCAACTTCAAGAAATTGTCAATAATCAGAATGCTGGAAAAAACAACTCTTACTGAATGGCTAGCAAACAACACAACCTTCGAGTGGCTTCGGTTCGTTCAACTGGCTGCTGTGTTTTATCGGTTAGTTCGTCGGTCAGCTCTCTTCTCACCCCTGCCATTTGTTGCATTGATGGTTGTTGACAATTCTTCATGCTCCGTCTCAGTTCTCGCTGCTGTGTTTGCTGCTGTGTTCTTCGGTTCGTTCGGCTGGCTGCTTGCGTCGGTGAGTTCTCTTCTCACCCCTGCCTTTTCTTGCATTGATGGTTGTTTTGATTAGAATCAACCCGTCTCTCTGTGTTTCTATGACTGGCGATGGTTTTAGGGTTTATCTTTGTTAGATGTTTTTCATTCTAACGAAATACAATGCACGCCAGGTGTTTGATGAAATGTTTTCTATCTTTTAAGTTTGGTGTTTGCTGAGATTTATTATACCTTCTTATTTCGTGATTTCAGTCACCCAAAATGCGATGCACGCCAGGTGTTTGATGAAATGCTTTATATCTTTTGGGTTGTGATTTTAGTCAAGATGCAGAATGATTTTACTTGATTTTGGGTTAGATGTTTTTTGGTTGCTTGATTGCTGTGTCAATTCATAGTTTTTATTGTGTGGTTGAAATCACATTTGGTTGAGGGTTGTGAAGTGTATTTGGTGGATAATGATCATGTTCTGCTTGGTCTGTGTCTGATTAGGGATGTAAATTTATGACTCTTATAATTCGCTTGATACGGTTTAATCAGATAAACAGGCTGTAAATTGAATTTCATACTTGTTGGCATTATCATTTGGCTGTTTTAATTGGTTGGAGAGTTTGCTTTATGCTCTTGTCAGCTGCTATCTTTGTCCTCATTAGTTGAAGTGGAAATTTGGTACATTATTAATGGGGGTATCAATGCTTATGTTATTTTGAAGTGAATTTGCTGGATAATGATCATGTTCTGCTTGGTGTGTGTCCGATTAGGGATGTAAATTTATGGTTCTGATAATTCGCTAAATACGGTTTAATCAGATAAACAAGCTGTTGGGATTATCATTTGGCTGTTTGGATTGTTTGGAGTGTTTGCTTTATGTTCTTGTGAGCTGCCATCTTTGTCCTCATTACTTGAAATGGAATTCTGGTACATTATTAATGCGGGTATCAATGTGCTTTTAGTTAGTGATTCTATGTTGGTGAAATGAGATGCTGTAGGTTGTTTATGGGTATGGATAATGACGAATTAGAAAGAAACAACTAATAATAATACAGGGGGAGGTAGGACGCTTAAGGTTAAAACTTTTGAATTGAGTAATTATTATTAACTTGTCTTACTAACTTCTAATGACCATCATGATGAATGCTACTGCATATGTTAGTTTATTGCCTTTGGGTATTGTTGGGAAATTTAAATGCTTGGCTTGGTTTATTTAAACACCTTTTCTTTCTTATTTTTATTGTATCTAATATTCTGTTTTTTTTTTTTGTTTTTTTCTTTTGGTGCTTGAGTTTCAAGGTTGAACTTTTCCTTGGTTGCTTTCTGCAGGTTTGTCTTTCCCTTTTTTTGGTGGTCTCATTGATGTAACTTACATATCTGTTGCCTGCATCTTTTACATGTTGTATTAACACCCAACTTTTAATTCCTTCATTCTTACATGTTGATTGTGCCACTTGGCTTAGAGTTTTTCGTTGATTATTCTTTTGTGCTGTGTTTTATCGGTTAGTTCGTCTGTCAGCTCTCTTCTCACCCTGCTTTTTGTTGCATTGATGGTTGTTGACAATTCTTCATGCTCTGTCTCAGTTCTCGCTGCTGTGTTCGCTGCTGTGTTTATTCGGTTCGTTCGGCTGGCTGCTTGCGTCGGTGAGTTCTCTTCTCACCCCTGCCTTTTCTTGCATTGATGGTTGTTTTGATTAGAATCAACCCGTCTCTCTGTGTTTCTGTGATTGGCGATGGTTTTAGGGTTTATCTTTGTTTAGATGTTTTTCATTCTAACGAAATACAATGCACGCCAGGTGTTTGATGAAATGTTTTCTATCTTTTAAGTTTGGTGTTTGCTGAGATTTATTATACCTTCTTATTTCGTGATTTCAGTCACCCAAAATGCGATGCACGCCAGGTGTTTGATGAAATGCTTTATATCTTTTGGGTTGTGATTTCAGTCAAGATGCAGAATGATTTTACTTGATTTTGGGTTAGATGTTTTTTGGTTGCTTGATTGTTGTGTCAATTCATAGTTTTTATTGTGTGGTTGAAATCACATTTGGTTGAGGGTTGTGAAGTGTATTTGGTGGATAATGATCATGTTCTGCTTGGTCTGTGTCTGATTAGGGATGTAAATTTATGACTGTTATAATTCGCTTGATACGGTTTAATCAGATAAACAGGCTGTAAATTGAATTTCATACTTGTTGGCATTATCATTTGGCTGTTTGAATTGGTTGGAGTGTTTGCTTTATGCTCTTGTCAGCTGCTATCTTTGTCCTCATTAGTTGAAGTGGAAATTTGGTACATTATTAATGGGGGTATCAATGCTTATGTTATTTTGAAGTGAATTTGCTGGATAATGATCATGTTCTGCTTGGTGTGTGTCCGATTAGGGATGTAAATTTATGGTTCTGATAATTCGCTAAATACGGTTTAATCAGATAAACAAGCTGTTGGGATTATCATTTGGCTGTTTGGATTGTTGGAGTCTTTGCTTTATGTTCTTGTGAGCTGCCATCTTTGGCCTCATTGCTTGGAATGGAATTCTGGTACATTATTAATGCGGGTATCAATGTGCTTTTTGTTAGTGATTCTGTGTTGGTGAAATGAGATGCTGTAGGTTGTTTATGGGTATGGATAATGACGAATTAGAAAGAAACAACTAATAATAATACAGGGGGAGGTAGGACGCTTAAGGTTAAAACTTTTGAATTGAGTAATTATTATTAACTTGTCTTACTAACTTCTAATGACCATCATGATGAATGCTACTGCATATGTTAGTTTATTGCCTTTGGGTATTGTTGGGAAATTTAAATGCTTGGCTTGGTTTATTTAAACACCTTTTCTTTCTTATTTTTATTGTATCTAATATTCTGTTTTTTTTGTTTTTTCTTTTGGTGCTTGAGTTTGAAGGTTGAACTTTTCCTTGGTTGCTTTCTGCAGGTTTGTCTTTCCCTTTTTTTTGGTGGTCTCATTGATGTAACTTACATATCTGTTGCCTGCATCTTTTACATGTTGTATTAACAACCAACTTTTAATTCCTTCATTCTTACCTGTTGATTGTGCCACTTGGTTTAGAGTTTTTCGTTGATTATTCTTTCGTGAAGTGTGTAAATTGCGTGTAGTTATTTAACCTAAACATCATGATGAATGTTACTGTTTATGTTAGTTATTTGTTTTTGGTATTGTTTGGAATTCAAATGCTTGGCTTGGTTTCGTTAAACACTTGTGTTTTTATTTTATACATTTCCATTGTTTTATTGTTTATTATAAGCTTAATAACATATGCTTCTCCGCATGATAAAAAGTATGCCAGACTGCCAAAGTTTATGACTAAACTTATATTATTTCGATAATAATTGATTATTTGGATATAACCATTAGGAGGTGATATATTATATGCATTTCCATTGTCTTTCAGCTACTTTTTTAGTTTACCATTTTTTACTCATAAGAGATTATCATAACTCAAATCAACTCATTTATAACTGAAGTTGTTGAAGATGTCATCTCCAATTAAAACCTAGCAAGAAAACTTAATAAATTGTAGTTTAGTTACCTTGAAAGCAGAATCATTTGCAGAAAATTTACAACCAGTAGTTGTGAACCACAAACTTCATCAATGCATTCATCACCATCTTGGGGTGTTGATAACCGAGCATAAAGGAGATTATATTCTTACTGCTATTCAGTTTTTAACTAACAAACAAAGTAATTTTCTTTGGTTTGATTTGACACCTTATGGTTCTTGTGGCTTGAGCAAAGCAATAGATTTGAGCCGCCTTTGTTTATTCGTTTTTAGCAACTGATATAAGGATATCTTTAAATAGATATCATAAAAGACAATTCATGATATGATAACTTTTATATCTCTTTACATATATTTCATAAAAGCCAATTCATGGTATGATATTTTGCATTTAATCTTCTCGATCATAAGGACCTGTCCAACATATTAAGTTATACACATAATATGTGTTTTTTCTTTTCTTTGTTTTTTTTCAACAAGTGACAATGTATTGTTTGTTTTATGTTATCTTCTTTTTTTCCCCAGATTTTTTACACTGTATGTTGTCATCATGGTTACCTAACAGTTGTTTTCTTTCTGAATATTCAGCTTGCATGTGCATTTTTTTAGTTGGTTTATAGCCTTAATTTTTTTTATGTACAACATGGTTATTTGGTGCCTGCCTATTTGATTTATGGGATGTGGGTGGAAGTGAAAAAATCTTTTGGGAGTGCTATTAATTGCTACATGGATTGGTCATGTTGAAATGATTTCTTGGTAATCAGTTTTGGTTTAGTAGGTATATTTTGGCTGATAATGTTATACACCGTAGGTACAAATGAATGTTACTGTAAAATTGTTGGGCTAAAACATATGGTTGATTACTATTTTTAGTAGAAGTTGGTTGATTTTTAGACATTTAAACCAAAAATATTACTGTTTTCTTTCAGGTATAGCATTTTCCGGTATAAGACAATGATACATTCTACAAGTACTAATCCACAGGTCATTTGAAATTTAACTTAATGTTCACTGGCTTAGATCAGTGTTTTAACCCAGACAATGACATGTTTATATACACGTTCTCTTAATCGTATATATTATATATAGTGATGTTTTTTTATGATTTTTTTAGTTTCTGATATTCTGATACTTTTTTCTTGGGTACTCGAGCTTTGGGGTTGAAAGTTTCGTTACTTACATTCTGCAGGTTTGTGACCTAAATTTAGTTTATGTTTCCTTAGTTCTGTCGTGATATGTCTGTGTTTTTTTATTGATGTTCTCACATCTTTGCTATAATAATAATTGTGTTTGTCTACCTTATGGTATGTCTAAGTGATTTTTTCTTCTTACTGTGTTGCCGTGTGGTCGTATTTTTTTTGTCTGTACAGGTTATTTCAGCAATAATCTCAGCTAATAGTTGATGTTCTCATATGCAGGTATTATTCGTTTCTCCGTTTTTTTATGTTTGGCTTATACAATTACCTGTCTTTTTAAACTTTATTACATTACTATTGATTTCATTGTTTTAATTTTAACGTCAACAATGGGTTGCTTTTTTGGTTTTTTTAGGAAGAGTGTACCTATACGGAATAGGTTAACTTATATTCTATTATTGTTAATTTGATGCTAAAAGTAGATTCCAGGTTCTGTAGTTTCCCTGAAACATATAGTGTTCTGTTCTTTAAGCCTCTTATATGTCGTCTTTGAATGTGTGTGTTGCTTTATCAGAACCGCCGACGTAAACGTGCACGCCTAGGTGGCACTGATTCTGGTGTAAATTCTTCTTCTACGTCATCTTTTGAGGCATCATCCCAGACGGAACGCCAGTCATTCCATCATGCATCAATGCTAAGATCGTCAATGACAGGTGGTATATCTTCGACCAATGCTCATGTTGAAGTTAGGACGGGTGTTTCTTCTGGCGAAACCAGTCATACAACAGTTTCTCCTTACTACATGGATTTGGGAAGATGTAATAAGGTGTGTGAGTTCTGCGGGTCTCTCTTTTGGTACGCTGAGCGACTCACATCTTTTCCAGCTGGTCGTAGACCACGATATCATAAGTGCTGTAAGGCTGGGAAAGTAGTGATGAATTTCCCTCTGCAACCTCCCGACTTATTGAAGTCTTTGTTTGCTGACCGTGAATTTATGGGGAATATTCGTGCATACAACGCCATGTTTTCAATGACTTCCTTCGGGGCTACCATAGACAATTCGGTTAATCAGGGTGGAGGTCCGTACGTATTCAAGGTTGTTGGTCAGGTATGTCACTGGCTTGGGTCGATTTGCCCGTTGCCTGGGGATCGGCCGAGGTTTTTGCAGATGTATATTTTTGACTCCGAAAATGAGGTTGAAAACAGACTTCGTCTTTTCCATGGAAATAATTTACCGAATTTATCAATAGACATCATTTCGGCATTAACTGCCATGCTTGATGAATCAAACGCCTACGTGCGTCTTTTTCGGTCTGCGAGAGAGTTATATACTCAACAGCACGTTTTTGAGTTTTCAATTAAACTTTATAGTAGGGTGAGGGACAGGGTACAATGACCCCTTACCAAATACCGTTGGCGCCATTGTTTGTGATGCTGGTACTGCATCGGAAGATTTTGATGTTATTGTCCATGATAAGGCTAATACTCCACATAGAGTTAGCAAGCTTCATCCATCTTATATGCCGTTGCAATATCCACTTTTATTCCCTCATGCAGAGCAAGGGTGGTCTCCTGAGTTACGCTTAGGACCTGACCATTCAATAGATGATCGCAAGCTTAGTCCATCAATGTTCTACTCGTATCAGATTCATGATCGTGAAAATGTCTACAACCATCTTCTTCACGCAGGTAGGCTGTTTCAGCAATACATTGTTGACTCTTATATCTGCGTCGAACATTGTCGGTTAGAATATGTTCGGAATAATCAAGAAGAATTCAGGTGTGAGCTTTTGGAAGGTCTTCACGATGCAATATCTCGCGGTGATACAGAGGGCCATAGCGTGGGTAAACGGGTCGTATTACCATCATCTTTCACCGGTGGTCCAAGGTATATGTATAAACATTACCAAGATGCCCTCGCCATATGCCGAGTCTACGGGAATCCTCAGTACTTTATAACATTCACGTGCAATGTCAAATGGCCTGAGATTGAAAGGGAAATAGCAGCAGCACATGTACCAAGTCCACAGGATAGACCTGATATTATTGCTAGGGTATTCCAGATGAAGGTACGGTCTTTCATCAAGCATCTGAAAACATCAAAACCCTTTGGTGATGTTGCTGCAGGTAAGTGTAAATCCTGTTGCTTGTCCTTTTTAGCTACGCCATCATACAACTTTATTATGGATACTCATGTTGTATTACGCTTTCTGCTTGTACAGAGCTATACATAATTGAATTCCAAAAAAGAGGGTTGCCACATTGTCACACGTTGTTATGGGTCACTGATTCTTATAAAATTCGCACCCCAGAGGATATCAACAGATATATTAGTGCCGAACTACCTGACAATCAAACAAATCCTGTCTTACATAGGATTGTTACTGAATCGATGCTACATGGACCGTGCGGTATAGCAAGAATGAGTTCTCCATGTATGAAAGATGGTGTATGTTCAAAGCAATATCCTAAGTCATACGAGGCATGCACACGATTTGACAATGGAGGGTACGTTCACTACAAAAGGTCCAAGGATTGTTTTCCATGCATCAAACGTGGAATTCCGTTGGATAATGGGTATGTTGTTCCGTATAATGCGGACTTGCTCATGCATTTTGATGCGCATATAAATGTTGAGCACTGTGGGTGGAGTATGCTTATAAAATATCTTTTTAAGTATATATCAAAGGGTGCAGACAGGGTTCGTTTTACGTTAACAGAAAAGGATGTTACTTCAGAAAACATACCTGCTAATGTAGTTGAGGTTGTTGATGAGATCAAAAACTACCTTGATGGCCGTTTTATATGCCCACACGAGGCATCTTGGAGAATTCTTTCGTTCCCCATACATCATAGGAACCCACCTGTTCAAGTTCTTGCGGTACATTTGAAAGGCAAACAAAACATGACATTTAGACAAACACAGCAACTTCAAGAAATTGTCAATAATCAGAATGCTGGAAAAACAACTCTTACTGAATGGCTAGCAAACAACACAATTGAGTCCTCCGCAGGAATGTCCTCTACGGATTCAGGGGCCAACCTTCGTTACATAGACTATCTCTCTAAATATCGATGGATTTATCGACAAAATGTTGGACACGTAGAACATGCAAGAGAACTCCTACGTGGGTAGGCTAACTTACGTTCATCCTTCATGTGGGAATTGTTTTATCTGAGGATGTTGTTGAGTTATCAGAAAGGTTGTTGTTCATTTGCGGATATACGCACAGTTTCAGGTGTTGTAATGCTAACATTTAGGGAGGCGTGTGAAAAACTAGGTTTAATTGGTGACGATAAAGAATGGTTGTCTACAGTTTCAGAAGCCTCTGAATGGGCAACTGCATCCGAAATTAGATCTCTTTTTGTACATATACTATTGTATTGTGATGTGTCAAACCCTTCAGCTTTGTGGGATGCGAGCTGGGAAAAAATGGGGGATGATATTACTTACAACCTTAACTCCAGTCAACGAAATTCAAATTCTAGTGTTACTAATGCTGATTTACAACAGTTTGTACTCTATGAGCTTGAGTTGTTACTAAACTCTAACGCAACACCACGCACACTAGCTGATTTTGGATTGCCTCTCCCCACGGAATCCACTCTTTCTATGCTTAGAAATGTACTGTTACTTGAGGAAAAAAGTTACGATCGGGAAGCTTTACACCATGAACATCTCTCCTTAAAGGCAAATCTTCATCCTGAACAAAAAAATGTCTATGATGCGGTGTTGACTTCTATGCAGAATTCATTACAAGTGTTATTGTTTGTGTATGGCCATGGAGGTTCAGGTTATTGTTTGTTTTAGCAGTAGCAGCTTCGGGTATCGCTTCGCTATTGTTGCCTTCAGGTCGTACAGCACATTCAAGATTTAAAATACGTTGGAATTAATAGACGAATCTATCTGTCATATTAAAAAAAATACAAACCTGTCTCGCCTTTTGTTAGAAACAAGCCTTATAGTTTGGGATGAGGCACCGATGAGCGACCGAAGGTGTTTGAGTCCCTGGATAAAACATTGAAGGATTTAACGGGTAATATTGCGGTACCATTCGGCGGTAAATCTGTTCTACTAGGTGGAGACTTCCGTCAAACATTACCAGTAAAACCAAAATGCACAAAGGCTATAATATCGTCATGTCTCACAAAGTCTTATTTGTGGAACTATTTTTCAGTTCATAGTCTAACTGTTAATTTGCGAGCAACCTTGTCTTCATATACGAGTGGATACCAGGATGCACAATCGTTTTGTAGTTGGTTACTAAGAGTTGGAGACGGTAAAGAAGGTGTTCCACATACAACTGGACAGGCGGATGTTAAAGTAATTGAAATACCACCACAGATGATTATTAAGGATTCAGAAGCTGCGTTGTATGATTTGATCAGGTTTGTCTACAATGAGGAATGTCTGCTAAGCCAACAGCCCCAACATTTGCAGAACGTGCCATCATATGTCCTAAGAATGAAACTGTGGATGAAATCAATGACATTATTCATGCCATGTCACCGGAGAATGCAGCTCATACTTCAGCACTGACTCGATGATTCCACACTCTAGAGATGGAGGAGATGTTGATGCTATGTACCCAATTGAATACCTTAATGTACTTAATTTTAATGGGATTCCAAAACATTGTTTAAAGCTGAAAAACAACACTCCCATAATGTTAATTCGTAATCTAGATCAAAAAAATGGTTTATGTAATGGCACTAGATTATTGATATCACAGTTACTACCTCGTGTTATTGAGGCTCATGTAATAACAGGTACATCCTTAGGACACCGAGTATATATTCCGAGAATAAATTTTGTGCATAATACGAAAGACCTTCCTTTTGTTTTTACAAGGAAGCAATTTCCGGTTAAAACATGCTATGCAATGACCATTAATAAAAGCCAAGGCCAATCACTGAAAAAAAATAGGAATCTATTTACCTGAGCCAATATTCAGTCATGGACAGTTATATGTTGCTCTGTCAAGAGCAACATCCCCAAATTCTATAAAGATCCTTACAAGAAAAAGCGTTGAAAATAGTGATAATAAAACATTAAATATCATGTATACAGAACTATTAAACGAGATTGATATGGATCAGGTCAATCTCTATTATAGTTCAATCTCCTTTCTCTATATAATGATGATAAATACCTGTATTTACATGTTTATTTGCCAACTTTAATAGAATTACCTTTATCCTCATGTTCCTTCTCCAAATAGGTGAATAGAAATAGAAGACACTGAAATATCAAGTTTAAGACCGGGCGGACCAGCTCCTGAACTGAACGTTCGCGTAGTTCGTACCTGGAAACCGCCTTCAGATACAATGAAACGTGCTATGTATTTGTGGATCAACAGGTATACTGAACCTAAATACAAAGCTATACAATAAATCACAAGAGACATACATCATAGAACTCTTTGAAATATCATTAAATATTGTCCCCTATTTTGTGATTAAACACTTTTATTTCTCTTTAATAATTTTATCCTAATTAGCTAAATCTTAAACATCTTTTTAAAACTTGTATCTAAATCTAACCTTCGAAGTAAAATATATCAATAATAATAGCCGATGATTAAGTTACATTCAAACACTATTTTTGACTTTGCCATTTCTTCAAATGGTTTTAGGATATTTTATGTCTAGCTGAATTAAAAATCATAAATTAAAAACTTACTGCAATTTTTAAAAAATGGTATAATATCAACAGTAAATATCATTTAAACAACCACCTTATTCCCAATAACTTACTGAAAATATTTTGTGTTAAAACGTAAAACACTAAATTCATACTTTTATTTTCGTTAACCAAACTTACAATTATGAATTACAATACTACAACAGGGCATAGGAATCCAGGCTGTTACAAGGGGTAAAGATCAAAGAATAGTGACATCAAAACTTCAAGTGCAATCATGTTACCGGGTTAAAGGGTATGCGTGTACTGAACCTGACAAATTTACTTCAACTGTTTGGCTCCTGCTTACATGCGAGTAGGAGCAGCAACGATGTTTACACCTATTGATGACACTCCGGACCTCCCTCGTCAATACTATGAATTTGCCTCCCGTGAAAGACTGGATTACCTCCATGAACAAAGCAAAGATCCAGCTCAAAAAAACAAAAGGGCAATCGTGGGTAAGGACATCCATCATAAATGTTTTCAACAACTATCCATTGTATACATGTTCATTACTGTGATGCACAAACACTATTCACACACATTACATAGGAATATTGCAAGAGATGCACGATAACAGAACAAATGCTGGAGCACCTTTCGTTACAATGACGTTGAAAGACATCAGGTTTGTCTCTTTCAAACCCCAACTAACCAACATTAATTAGAGTGTCTCATATTACCTATATATGTTCCTGCTGGCAAAAGACAACCTGCTATTCAACCTTTAAAACAGGAAATTCACTACTAATAATGAATTGCAACTAATGGTGTTATTTCCAATGTTGCTTAGATAATCTTGCAATATTTGTGTGCCTTTATCATTTCAGGATAGATGATATATAAGTCATTCTGAAAAGTATATATTCATGTGATTAGGTTGTTCAAGAACGATACAACAATAAAGAAATGAATGGCTAATCATCCATTAATTTTGAATTCTTATGTTTTAACACAATATCTTTCATTCCTGCAGCAACAAGGACGTCAGTGTCACTCTGTGGGGCGAAATAACAACATCTACAACGAAGTTTCCAAGGAGTTCAGTTGAGACATCAGTGCCACCAACAATACTTGCAATTACTGGAGTTAGAGTAACTGATTTTATAGGTATACACTATTGCATTAACCACTATCACTCAGTGTAAAAACACCTAATATGCCTGTCGATACAGGTAAATTGCAACTCCAATCAACAAACGCAACACATGTCTATGTCAACCCATCGACCGTGGAAACACGCACACTCCTGCGCCTGTAAGATTTACATATTTATTAATGCCTTTTGCACGAAGAACTTTATCGTATGTAGGAGGGCAATTAATGTATGACTGTGCACAACTTTTATACCCCATTTATCCACCTGTTAATTATCCTTACATAAAACAGTTGATATTTTCAATATTCTTCCTCTTTTTACAACTTTTATTATCAGGACCAATTTCTAAAAAGAATACAGTTTCTGCAAAAAGAAAAGAACGAACTCACTGTAAGAATAAACATTATACAATTACCTTTTATAGCCACCTACACAAATCAACTCAGCTAAGCACATTCAACCTTTTTCCAGGGACAAATCTTTGTGCTTAAAGCTGCATTCACACACATCGCCACAGACAAAGAATGGCACTTCACCGCCTGTCCCAATTGCGATAACTCACCCATCAAATCAGAAAGCCTTTGGTTTTCTTCACATCATGGCTACTACCCCACCCCAACAAAAAAGTAAGTAAACACTAAACCAGCATTCACTACAATTTATCAACCACTTAAATTTGAGCTGAAAAAATAATTTTAGGAGCATGCAATAATAAAAGCTTCTACAACCACATAATATAATACTAATCTCTGCATAATAGCCTCACACATAGACACAATTCCTCCACAATATAGTACAAACGTTGCTGATTTAGAATGCATCAAATCAAACATCAAACACCAAAACTAGACATATGTTAAAGTCTTTAAACTAAGTTATATCTAAATACGTTGCAGGTACCAAATAACTGGCACAATATCAGACAACACAGGGAGTATCCATGCCACAATGTTCAACGAACCTTCAACAAAATTGATTGGAAAGAAATGTTCGGACTTGCTGTCAAACGAGCATCCAGACGCAATGCAGCACACTGTCCTTAACAAAGAGGCATATTTCCATGTTCAAGCCCAAAAGAACATCAGAACAGGATCGGTTCGTTGCACAGTTAACACAGTTGAAAACATAAATGCAGATGTACCCTCAACTAGCACCCCAGCACCAAATACCCCAACACCACATACCGCTGCACGTAAGAATCACCCAGAGAATCCAGTAAAAAGAACACTATATCTGGAAGAAGGTACAAACATAAAGAAACACCTGTTACAAACAGTGCAACTTCTATTAACAAATTTCTACATATATACAGATAAGGAGCAGGCTGGCATAAGAAGCAGAAAAACGACTAGCAAATATGCAAGACGACTTTTGAACAACCGTAATTAAATGCCTTTTGATGCTGTCTTTTGATAAACATAATGGGTGGCACTGCAGAAGAACCATGTGATACTTGCAGAACAAGGAAACCAGTTTTCAACAGCCACACTTTTGGTAACCAAAATATATGCACAACACCATGCAGCCCAAACAATATAACAAACCTTTTGAAGCTTTAAAGCTAGATGTTGTACGTCCATCAGGTTGTTGAATAGTTGTTGCATACAATGAAAACCCATTATGGCTTCTATGTATTACCTGAACATGCTGAAAACTCTAGACTACTGCTGCTTATATGCAATGTCTATATTAGCTGTGTTTTAATGATAACCCATGTATCACTTCTATGTATTACCTGAACATGCTAAAAACCCATCTAAACTACTGCTGCTTGTATGCAATGTCCATATTCGCTGTGTTTTATCAAAAATACAAGCAATTATACAAATGTCAAAACATTTCGCGCAACGCGCGTCCAGGATTGCAACTAGTTTTATTAAAAACACACTACTTAAAAGTTACAGTTTTTAGAAAAATACAAAATATTCTAATACAAAGAACTTTTATATAAAGATTTCATTTTTCTAATAGATTATGTATTTATATATTTACTAGTTTTATTAAACCCGTGTATTACACGGGTTGAATAAAAATAAATAAATAGAATAAAAAATTATTAATTATAAATCAATATTTTAAAATAAGATATAATTGAAATATTTTTTCATAATAAATAAAATAAAATTTTTATTTTAAAACAAACGTTTTAGAAATGTCATATTTAAAAACTTTTTTCTATGACTCAGTTTTAACTATTTTTTGTTTATAAAAGTTTTACTTTTTAAAAATACTATTTATAAAATATTTTATATTTTTAAAAAGTTTGATGTTCTAAAAAGTTTTTTAAATTATGAAAAAATATTTCCTTAGAAATAACAGTAGCAAAAATATCTCTTTAATTTATTAAAAAGCTGTTTTAATAAAAAAATTAAATAATATTATTAGTAATTAATGTTATTATTAAATAGGAGAGAGAAGCGGGAAAAAATTATTGAGGAGGAATATGGTGTTGACATGTGTCATCTTAGATAATTTTTTATTAGAGTAAGGAGATGATACAGAATACAGAATAAAGAAACCATGTAATTAGATTTAATGATTATAATTACCATTCCGAATTCACTAAAACAAAATAAGTTATAACGTTAGATTAAATTGTTTTAATAATGAATCATAATATAATAACAATAAGATCTTTCGAAAATACGTTACTGTTCCATCAATATTAATTTGTAACTTACACAATACATATATTTTATCAACTTTCGATCTACAATCAATATGTTGTAATATAAAATATTATATACTATTACAATTACAATTATCAAGCGGATGTACAGTTATAACTTTTAACCACAAGATACAAGAACTTTGTGCTTGAGATTGTGTGACTTGCAGGTGATTGAAAGTAGTACAAGTGTTTAAGTTAACTATACAACCCTTCAATGCAGGGTACGATCTTTCCTTGCACTCTTCAATGCAATGTGTTATCCCCTCTCCGATTCAGATTGCACAATGATAAGATTTATGTTAATTACATTGTAATTGTTGCTCATGATCAATGTTTTCAGAACCAAATCGGACGTCGAATCGGACGCCTTACTGGTTTGGTGGTCGGACCGGTCGAACCGGATTTAAGAACCGGATGACGTCATAATTATATATAGTATACATTATATATATAGTTATATATATATAATCAAATATAAGTAATTTATATATGATTTATATATGTATTTTATAGTTATATATAAAACTTAACTATATTTGTATATCTAACACACTAATTTATGGTTCAACACCCCGTTTTTACGCATAAAAATCAAAAAATCAAAACAAAAAAAAAACCAAAATCCGGTCCGAACCGGTCTGGTTTCCGGGTCCGACCACCGGTTCGTGACGAATCGGCTGGTTCGAGCAGACAAAAACGAATCATAGTAGACCGGACCGGACACCTGTCACACCCTCAAAACCCACTAACGGGATTTTACCGTCAGGCGTGTGACATACCAGGATCTCAGATAGCATCAGTTACACTAAACACAGTAATTACAAAACATCACATTAAGTAATTAGATCTTTAAATCAAACATGAGTGTTTCAATCTTGCGGAAGCGTTTCGAAAACAGAAATCAATAGTAAATTGTTTCAACATGCGTTTCAACCATAAGAATCAATAACGTTTAACCAAATAAATAAGTTGAGTAGTGATGTATGCCATGCATGCATCCTAGCTGAGTTCTTAACCTTGTGCGTTTCTGTGACCTGAGAAAACATGCTAAAATGTGTCAACATAAAGTTGGTGAGTTCACAGGTTTTATCACAGAATAAAATGTTTATAACTGTTCGACTGTATGAAACTGTTCAACTGGTTGTAACTGTTCGACTGTTTATAACTGTTTGACTGTCCGAATGGTTTAGTAATTAACGCATATCGATAGGTAGCTAGCCTATAATCATGTTACTTAGTGTTTCGAACCGAAGCTGACTGTTTACGTCCTATTGTGTTTCCACCACGTCTTAACCGACCGTGGCAATCGTTGTGTTCCACGTCTTAACCGACCGTGGCAATCGTATGTTAGGTCAATAATGCACCCGTTTGACCTCCAATCAAGCTAGCGCGACTAGCCCGGGCGGGGTTTGTCAGACCCAGTAGTACTACTCAGTATTACCTCGCTAATCCCATTACTAACGGTTCGAGCGTGTCAGGACTGTTTGTGTGTTTACACTAACGTAACAGGCGATATCAATAATACTGGCAACCATTCATAAAATATGTTTGCATGTTTTCTCCCCCAAAAAGGAAGAAAGTAAAAAGGGGCCGTGAAACTCACCTTGATTGTGTTGCAAAGAAATAATGTTCGCACGACGATTAGAATTTCAGTTAACCTGTGTTTCGTTTAGTATGAACATAGTTAATGTTAGTTATCGTTTTACAAGTGTAAGAGTCGTATGGTTTCGTGTTACACAACTTTGTTACGGTGTTATAATAATTAAAGTTTTTATAATAACGGATAAAGTTTAATGTAAAGTATAAATAATTCAATAATTATTTCAATTTTAACTAAATGTAGCATTTGGAATTATTAATTTAACCCTAATAAGGAGATCCATTTTATAAGAAATAACTAAATTAATTCTTGTTATATTGTTTTATAAATGTTTAATTTAAAGAAAATTTGCAGAAAATATTTTTGATAATTTAAAAATAAGCAGAGTTTATACAAATGATTTTTATGATTTTTAGATATTTTTCTGTAATTTTTTAAAAAACTCAGAAAGCCATTAAAAAATAAATGAGGTTGCCCGGGTTCGAACCCGGGACCTCTCGAATAGAACTTGGACAGGGAACCGGTGAACCAAGGCCGCAGCCGCGGTATACCTTGGTTTCAATTCCTTTTAAACACATCCGAAGCCCTTCCCCTCCAAACCAAGAACCCTAAATTCGATTTTGCACCAAATTGAACATCAAATCGATGTTATTAACCAGATTAATGTTGGGGCTTAGTTTCCTCATGATGAACCGAATGTATAGGTGTGTTTAATTACCAGATTTGTGTTGGAATTGAAGGTGAATGCCACGATGAACAGGTTGCGGCTTCTTGATGATCGATTGATGCCCAAATGATGATTATAATCCAATTCTTTCAACAGGAAGTTTCTAATGATGCTTGTGATCAAAACCCCACTGTTAATTTCAACAAATATTGCTCCGAACAGGCCCTTCGATTGAGTTGCAGGTCGACACTGAAGATGATGATTGAATGGGGTGTTTGTTTATGTTTCAGATGAAATTGAACTTAAGGGAAAGTTATAAACGATTAAAAGTTTGTTAGTGCGAAGTCCATTTCGATTATTATTATTCTTCAGTGGCCGATTATGGTGGGTGTCGGCCGAGAGCTTTGGTCGAGTGGGTTTAGTGGGTTAGGTAACTCCATTATCCAAATTAAGAGGGGGACATGTTCGATTCATGCATGTGTTAATGTCGGGGTGTTTAATTTGATCAAAAACCGATTGATTTTGCACGTTGGGGATCGCCGAAGTTGGCCGGAGATGTGGTCGGACGGCGAGGTGGTCGACGGGGGCGGGGGTTTGGGTTTAAAATAATTACACAACTGGCCCTTGTAGTTTATATGTTTTATCATTTTATGCTATAACTTTTAAAATCAGTTTTAAATTTTGCACTTTAACCCCCTAAACTTTTTATAAAACAATATTATATTATTATTATTATTATTATTATTATTATTATTATTATTATTATTATTATTATTATTATTGTTTATTATTATTATATTTTATAATAAAATGGAAAAACTCGGGTTGTCACATTATCCCCTTGTTGAAAGAATTTTCGTCCCGAAAATTAGGATACGAATGTCAACAAGTGACTAGTGAGCAAACTAATCAGTTATCTGGAACGTAGCCGGAGTAAGCTTTCCCAGGGTTTCTAAAACGAATCCAAAACACAGAATGTCAGGTTTCACGAGAGTTGTGACAACATCCCCTTGTTGAAGGGAATTTCGTCTCGACATTGAAAGAAAAGTATCTCAGAATGGTACTTTGAGAAGTAGATGTCTGATTGTTAAACAGTTGTAGATACTTCCTCTTCATTTGGTCCTCGCGTTCCCAGGTAAACTCTGGTCCACGCTTTGAATTCCACCTAACACGCGCAATAGGGATCTTGCTACGTTTTGCGGTTTTGACTTATAGATCCATAATCTCTACTGGTTCTTTAATGAAACAAAGCTGTTCATCGAATCACCTTCTCCTGATGGTCTATCTTGGTTTCATGCTTCGATAACCAATGTATACGGTATGAAGTCTATGTCAAAGACATGATCTTCGTGTATTTTTGTGTAACCTCTAATTATTACCATTGGTCACTTTAACCGAGTAAATAATTAACTAGGGTTAATGCGAAGTTGAAGAATCATTTCAGAAGAATCAAAGCTATTATCAACCCTAGTATCAAATAGATGTGTAGCTACTAATGATAAGGTACGTACATGTAACAACATTTAGTCTTGTAAAGGTATGACCGCGTGATGTATTACCTTGACTTATATGACCTTTATTTCCATAATTTAACTGTTCTTACTTTCTAGCTATAGCCATTTCCTAATTTTGATTGTTTCTAACTTGTCTTGGGGTTCTAATCGACCTAGGGCACACTTATGGTAATGGTCGGAACTCCAACCTTCTTAATGTCCCCGTTTAAAACATGTTAGCTTAATCGTATTAACCAACATAGCTAGGTTCACAACATTAGCATTCTTGTCTACCTTACCACTAGATTGCTTGTTCGACCCTCCAACTTCTTTCTACTACTCACTAAATTTTCCCAGTGTCCTTCTTAATTCTATTTGGTCTAATGTCTTAATTCTATCTGGTCTAATGTCATAAGGTATGACATCAGCTTTGTCAATTCATGGAGTTTGTCAGTATAAAGGGCACGACCTAACCCTACCATTGCACAATTTTAGGATTACAATTCTAACTTTTGCATTTCATTCCTTAGATAATAGTACTCAATCACCAAGGCTTTGAACTCACCTAATAACCTATATATAAGTATCATTTCAAAGAGTAACGTACTGTATGTGTGGAGAGTGTATCATCACTCCTATACATTTCTTGTGAGGAGTGTCTCATAAAGGATAAGGTCAATGTCATGATTGGAAATTCCATGAAGGCTCTAAGTAGGACAGGACTTAAGTAATAGCAAGTGTTAGTAATGTGTTATTACCCTTAACAATGTCTTACTAAAATTATGATCCTAGTACACCCTAGGGTATAGAATAGAGAACTTGTGATACTCCTGATCGTTACATCATGGTAAGATTAACCAGACTTCTTATGACAGAAAATTTCAGCTTGGTTTTTAGATACCCAATCCATGCCTGACGACTACATCAAAACTACCAAGTGTGCCAGGCATCAGATCTATACCTAACTCATGTCCAGATAGTCCTAGTTTACATCCCTTAATGACGTGAGTTGCCTCAATTAGTTTCCCATCAGCTAATTCTACAGTGTAACTAGGTTCTATATCAACCAAGGTTACGTCTTGTTGGAAACAAAACTCTTATCGGCACCGATATCAAACAGCATAGAAGCAAAACGACCATTCAGAGGAAACGTACCAGTAACCACATCCTGATCATCCCTTGCCTCACCAGAGCCAATCACAAAAATTCGACCTTTGGCACTGCCCCCGTTATTATCCTTGTTTCCACTCTTCAGCTGCGGGCAATCCTTCCTGTAGTGACCCTCCTTACCACACTCATAGCAGGCTCTAGTCACTCCACCCTGGCGTTGTTGTTGAGGTTGTTGTTGTTGAGTCATTAGTTCACCCCTGCAGTCTTTGGCTGCGTGACCCATCTTTCCACATCTCTGACAACGGAGTCGATCACACGGGCCATGATGATGGAAGTTGCACCGGTTACACTTAGGATTCTTGCCCGCGTAGCTACTCAATCCCTGGCCATAGTTGTTGTGGTTCTGATTGTTGAAGCTTCTTGAAGGGTCAAACTTTTTGGTCTGTTGTTGTTGGGTGTTGTTGGAGCTTGAAGACTTGTTGTTGTTATTGCCGTCCCATTTCCTTTTGTGATCAGAAGTACCAGAAGCAGCGCCACGTTTAGGCAAGGTGCCCTGTGCCACTGCTTGGTCAGTGAGTTTATGAGCCAGTCGGATGGCCTGCTGAATAGTGACAGGATCAGCAGCCATCACACTAGCCTGGATCTGAGGAGCTAGACCATCAATGTATTTTTCGATCCGTTTGTAGGCCGGAGTCACCATCTGAGGACATAATGCAGCCAACTCGTGCGAACGAGTCGTGTACTCCTCAATGTCTGAAACAACCATCTTTAAATTCCAAAATTCTGCCTCCAGTTTCTGGACTTCGCTCCTGAGGCAGTACTCTTCTTTCATTAAAATCTTGAAGTCTTCCCAAGGCATACCGTTAGCAGCATCAAGTCCTAAGGTTTGGACCTGTGAGTTCCACCATGTCAAAGCTGGTCCTTCCAAAGTGCCGGAAGCATACTTGACACGGTTTTCTGCTGGACAGTTACACATTGCGAAGGCGGATTCCAGCTTCTCAATCCAACGAAGGAGGGTAACAATACCTTCGGAGCCTTTGAAGGAATGAGGTTTGCAGTCCATGAACATCTTGAAAGTGCAGACTGCTTGACCTCCTTGGTTTTGGTTCTGGTTGATATTGTTGTTTTGATTTTGGTTCCTGGTCTGTTCGAACGCCTCGAGCGCTTCAGCAACACGCTCATTTATGATGGCATCGAGTTCAGCTTGTGTTAGATTAATGTTTTCTTGTCTACGTGGGCGTCCAACTCTTCGTCCAGACATGATTCTACGTATTCACAATACATGACAGTCACTATCGATTAATAACTATTGATAACAATAATCTGTTTCATACTAGTAGAAATGAAGGATTTGTTTGCATTTCGTTAGTGAGGTTTCATGAGAACCGATACTTTATGTCTCCAAGTATAGAAACGAAAATTTGTACTGACTATGACTGTTATCACCTAATAGAGTTACCAGAGTTCTCATGCACGACAAATTACAATTACGTGTGCACCCGTAATTCTAATTTGCTTTGCATGGTCACTCCTGATTCCTCCCATTCGTGATAACATACCTTGTCAAGTACCGAGTGCTATCTGTTAAGACTAGCGAAGATGATAGGGCATGTTGGAAGTAGAAACGAGTACGATAGAGTTTGCTGTGGTGTTCAAATCTTGGATAGTTTATTTCGGGAAATGAAATCAAGGACAAGAATTATTCAACACGACAATGAGATGTTCCGAGTGTATTCGTTTGATTCGTGAATCAAAGCGAGTACGTTGACTAATCAAAGTATTTAGTCAACCACAACTTTGTTGAATACATGCGTACCTATAAGCAGATACTCATCCCAAGGGTTCCCAGGTAAGGTAAACAGGTCCATCGGTTGATTTGGATATATGCGAATACCTTGCCTAAACAGAACACCCCAAGATACAGGCATCTTACTCTTCCAGCATTACATGTATTCAGTGGTGGGACACAGACTTTGACGAGATTTTGGAATAACAATCGAGTTTTGGAGTCTGAAATCACTTGAATTAGGCACTCAAACCCTCCCGTATGTTAAAGTAAAAGTTTTCAAGCATCCAGATTAAGTAAACATAGCTTAGAAATCTATGTGTGTGTAACTAATGCAAATCCAGTTATAGTCTAAAATGCAATGCAAATGAGATGCAAGTCCATTTTAGTTCGCTATAACTAATGCTCTGATACCAATCTGTCACACCCTCAAAACCCACTAACGGGATTTTACCGTCAGGCGTGTGACATACCAGGATCTCAGATAGCATCAGTTACACCAAACACAGTAATTACAAAACATCACATTAAGTAATTAGATCTTTAAATCAAACATGAGTGTTTCAATCTTGCGGAAGCGTTTCGAAAACAGAAATCAATAGTAAATTGTTTCAACATGCGTTTCAACCATAAGAATCAATAACGTTTAACCAAATAAATCAGTTGAGTAGTGATGTATGCCATGCATGCATCCTAGCTGAGTTCTTAACCTTGTGCGTTTCTGTGACCTGAGAAAACATGCTAAAATGTGTCAACATAAAGTTGGTGAGTTCACAGGTTTTATCACAGAATAAAATGTTTATAACTGTTCGACTGTATGAAACTGTTCAACTGGTTGTAACTGTTCGACTGTTTATAACTGTTTGACTGTCCGAATGGTTTAGTAATTAACGCATATCGATAGGTAGCTAGCCTATAATCATGTTACTTAGTGTTTCGAACCGAAGCTGACTGTTTACGTCCTATTGTGTTTCCACCACGTCTTAACCGACCGTGGCAATCGTTGTGTTCCACGTCTTAACCGACCGTCGCAATCGTATGTTAGGTCAATAATGCACCCGTTTGACCTCCAATCAAGCTAGCGCGACTAGCCCGGGCGGGGTTTGTCAGACCCAGTAGTACTACTCAGTATTACCTCGCTAATCCCATTACTAACGGTTCGAGCGTGTCAGGACTGTTTGTGTGTTTACACTAACGTAACAGGCGATATCAATAATACTGGCAACCATTCATAAAATATGTTTGCATGTTTTCTCCCCCAAAAAGGAAAGAAAGTAAAAAGGGGCCGTGAAACTCACCTTGATTGTGTTGCAAAGAAATAATGTTCGCACGACGATTAGAATTTCAGTTAACCTGTGTTTCGTTTAGTATGAACATAGTTAATGTTAGTTATCGTTTTACAAGTGTAAGAGTCGTATGGTTTCGTGTTACACAACTTTGTTACGGTGTTATAATAATTAAAGTTTTTATAATAACGGATAAAGTTTAATGTAAAGTATAAATAATTCAATAATTATTTCAATTTTAACTAAATGTAGCATTTGGAATTATTAATTTAACCCTAATAAGGAGATCCATTTTATAAGAAATAACTAAATTAATTCTTGTTATATTGTTTTATAAATGTTTAA
Source organism: Flaveria linearis (assembly GCA_024085815.1). NCBI lineage: Eukaryota > Viridiplantae > Streptophyta > Magnoliopsida > Asterales > Asteraceae > Flaveria > Flaveria linearis. Next base: position 77,679,475 of record CM044004.1, on the reverse strand, counting down.
TTTAAAGAAAATTTGCAGAAAATATTTTTGATAATTTAAAAATAAGCAGAGTTTATACAAATGATTTTTATGATTTTTAGATATTTTTCTGTAATTTTTTAAAAAACTCAGAAAGCCATTAAAAAATAAATGAGGTTGCCCGGGTTCGAACCCGGGACCTCTCGAATAGAACTTGGACAGGGAACCGGTGAACCAAGGCCGCAGCCGCGGTATACCTTGGTTTCAATTCCTTTTAAACACATCCGAAGCCCTTCCCCTCCAAACCAAGAACCCTAAATTCGATTTTGCACCAAATTGAACATCAAATCGATGTTATTAACCAGATTAATGTTGGGGCTTAGTTTCCTCATGATGAACCGAATGTATAGGTGTGTTTAATTACCAGATTTGTGTTGGAATTGAAGGTGAATGCCACGATGAACAGGTTGCGGCTTCTTGATGATCGATTGATGCCCAAATGATGATTATAATCCAATTCTTTCAACAGGAAGTTTCTAATGATGCTTGTGATCAAAACCCCACTGTTAATTTCAACAAATATTGCTCCGAACAGGCCCTTCGATTGAGTTGCAGGTCGACACTGAAGATGATGATCGAATGGGGTGTTTGTTTATGTTTCAGATGAAATTGAACTTAAGGGAAAGTTATAAACGATTAAAAGTTTGTTAGTGCGAAGTCCATTTCGATTATTATTATTCTTCAGTGGCCGATTATGGTGGGTGTCGGCCGAGAGTTTTGGTCGAGTGGGTTTAGTGGGTTAGGTAACTCCATTATCCAAATTAAGAGGGGGACAGGTTCGATTCATGCATGTGTTAATGTCGGGGTGTTTAATTTGATCAAAAACCGATTGATTTTGCACGTTGGGGATCGCCGAAGTTGGCCGGAGATGTGGCCGGACGGCGAGGTGGTCGACGGGGGCGGGGGTTTGGGTTTAAAATAATTACACAACTGGCCCTTGTAGTTTATATGTTTTATCCTTTTATGCTAAAACTTTTAAAATCAGTTTTAAATTTTGCACTTTAACCCCCTAAACTTTTTATAAAACAATATTATTATTATTATTATTATTATTATTATTATTATTATTATTATTATTATTATTATTATTATTATTATTATTGTTATTATTATTATTATTATTATATTTTATAATAAAATGGAAAAACTCGGGTTGTCACAACACCCGACCGATCCCCGGTCGAACCGGCCGGATCGGCCGGTCCGACCCGGTCGTGACAACATTGCTCATGATATATATTACTAATTAGAATTTTTTTAATTATGGTTTGTATTTTAGTTTTAGTCGGTTGTACTTACTTTTGTTTTTTTTTTTAATTTTTTACTTTTAAGCTCAATACTTTTACACATTTTACAATTGTTTTAATATTTTATGTTTCATGTGTGGGGTTCAATGTTTTTACGTCTACTTTCCGTTAAGTTTTTTTTTTTTGTTTTTATTTATTCTTAATACGATTATCCGGTGTTGGTGATCACTGGCGGTGGCGTGACATTGATGCTAGTTGGCATGGTTTTACGTCCCCCTGCAACGCGGAATGCTTAATATTAGGGGGCGTTTGGTATGCAGGAATTCAATGGAATTGGAATCTGAATTCCATTGGTCATTGCGTTTGGTTGGTAGAAATTCATTGGAATTGAAATTTGAATTTTATTCTTAACGTGTTTGGTTGAGAAAGGAATTGGAATTAGAATTAAAATTAATTCCCTCAAATTTCTTCAAATAAAGGATTTCAAAATCCTTCCAAACATTGAAGGATTTCAAATTCCACCGACTCTTGCCTCCACCACTAACCGCCACCTACCACCCCACTCACCGCCGACCGACACTACCGGCGACCACCGACCACCGACCACCGACCACCAACACCCCCCGCCAACCCTAACCGCCGCTGCCCCCGATCACCAACCGCCGCCCTCGACCGTCGACGCCGCCGCCTGCCCCCGACCCTGCCCGCCCCCGCCCCCGATCACTGGCCGCCATCATCGTCAGCCGACCGCCAACCCCGGCCGCCCCCGCCCCCGATCGCAGACAGATCGCCACCCTCGATCGCCGTCGCCGCCCTCGATTGTCGCCTCCGCCACCCATCGACTCCGCGCAACCCCGATGCCGACCACCGCCACCTCTAACCGTCGACTGTCGCCGACCGTCATTGCCGAACCGTGTCTCGACGACGGGCGTTATCGGTTGGTAGCGTCGATTGGCGGCGGTGACGGCGGCGACGGTCGGTTTTCGTCAACGGGCGCGGTTGGTGGTCGCGGTCGATTGTCGACGGTGACGGCGGCGGCGGTCGGTGGTATGTAGCGGCGATGATCGGTGGTAATTGAGGTGGTGGCGGTTTGCAACGGGTGATAAATTCAAATTACTTTATAAATGTTTTGTCACTAGAATTGCATTTGGAATTTAAATTCCCTTTATAGATTCCAATTCCTTTGAATTCCAAATCCTTTGGAAAATATTGAATTCCAAATACAATTCCTTTGAATTCCAATTCAAATTTCAATTCCAATTCCAATTCCAACAAATTCCACGAACCAAACGCCCCCTTAGTTTTATATAATTCTGAATCTCAACATGATATAAATCACATTCAAAACCGTATAGTGTTTACATGCCATCACAACACACAAGTACTATTGCATTTATTTATTAAAATTTAGTGTAGAAATTAAGCTACGACCATCTATACTAATAAATTAAAATCTTAAAATGCACGTGTTATTTTTCCTAAGCTGTCGATCTAGGATTCTCTTAGGATTTAAACATATTTACTCACTACAATGAAAATTACAAATTAATATATAGATATAATTTTCTTAACAAATGCTTATTTACTATAATGTTAATCAAATTAACTTTTTTTTAAATAAATAAAATGTTTCATTAAAATATTTTAATAAGAGTTTAATTTATTAAAATTAAATTTAAATATATTTTACTACCTCACAATCTTATATATTCACAATATTATATTTATTATTTTTAACCCGTGTAACACACATGTATCTAACTTAGTTGTTAAATATTATAAAATATCTAGTATTAACCCCCCGCGTTGCAGCAGGGGACGTAAAATCATGTCAAGTAACACTAATGACACACCATCATCAACGACAATCAACACTGGAAAAGCCGTATTAGAAAAAATAAAAAATGAAAAAAAATAAACCAAATGAAAAGTAGACGTAAAAACCACGCATACAAAACATAAAATATATAAAACAATAAGTAGATCGATCTCGGACTAGCATATTACGACATGTTATCTCGTAAAATATAGTAAAAATTTCGTAAAATATGATAAGTATAAGGGCCCCAGTTTAAAGTAAAAAAATATTGGGGTTAAATTTTAAAAGACATTAAAGTATTATGTTAAAGTAAAATGGTTAAAGATTAAAAAAAAAAAAAAACAAAAGATGGTTACAACAATAAAACACAGTGTACAACCTTAATAAGTCATTTGAGGGTTTATTAAATTACACATGTTACAATATTAAAAAAGTATGTCTTAAATATCGCACATTTCGCACGACGTGATCAATTTGTAACGTAAGCTTTCCCTATATATCTATACTAGGTTACAGTCTCGTATAATACACGGGTTGAATAAATTTATTGTTATAAATTTAATAATAAAAAAAGTATGTCTTAAATATCGTGTATTATACGGATTGAATAAACTAATGTATTATAAATATTTAAAAATTTTAAAACTAACATATTTGAAAATTTATAAAAAATAGTCATAGAAAACATTTATTATCATTGCTTTTTTTTCTTAATATATTAACAAACATAATTGGGCATTTGATTATATTTGAATGATTAAAAAAACTTTTTAGTAAATAAAGTAAATAAGAATTAATTAAAAAGAGACTTAAAAAGAAGCAGTTATTACTATTAACATTCATTCAACATTAATTAAAAAAGAAGTACAATTTTTGTTACATGTCACGTTTTTAAGCTTCTCATGCGTCAAGTTATTAGGTTACACCTATTTAAAAGTCAAAATTAATTAATTCACATATACGGATACGATTGGTTGAAGTGTGAGGTATCAAAGACAATTAAAAATAAAGAAGTCTCATATTCATGTCTTGCTTAAAGGAAAAAATATTATGAGTTGAGTAGATGTGACCGATTAAAATAACATTTGTTCTTGTAAACAAAGTCGTACATTGATGTTAAAAAAATTAAGTCACTTGTTCTTGTAAACAAAGTCGTACATTGATGTTAAAAAAATTAAGTCACATCTCTCTCTCTCTCTTATTTTAAACAATCAAGAAACTTTTAAATCAAAACTTTTTCAAACACATATTTTTAATAATTTTAAAACTACATATTCTGATTTAAAAATAAAAAATTTAAAAATAAAAATATTTAGAACATTTATGAAATTTTAAAATACCAAAATATTTTAAAATTTTAACACTTTAAAACCGTTTTCTAAATAAAAGTTATATAAAAAAGAAGATTTTTTAAATAATTATTTTTTCAAAACAGGTTTTACTAAATGATGAAAATTATTTATAAAACGAAAGTAATTAAAAGCCTCAGTTTTTAAATAAAGAGATTTAATAAAAAGTGACATTTTTTCAAAAGTAGTCTTCTTTAGAAAGAAATGATGAAAAAGTCTTTTAAAAAGAGTTTTTAAAAAAATAATAAAATTAGTTTTTGAATTAAAATACTTCATTGTATTTATGTAATATTAATCGTATATTATATTAAGATAACATTTTATAATTTCTAACTTTTTATTATACCTGTTTGGCTGTTTTATATTTAATTTATTTAATGCATTTAATACATGGAGTCTAGCATAATTATTTATAAATAAACAATATCTACACCGTTGCTTGAAACTTGAAAATATGTAAATAGTAATAAAAAGTATAAAACTTTTAAACTAACTTTAAATACATGTTCAATTGTTTTTCTTTGTTCTCCCATTGGCACTTTTCTGTTTACACGTCCATCCATGTTCTAAATCATCGTTCGGTCATTAAACCTACCTTTTTACTTCCAGTAAATAATTTTATATACCTTATCTTATTAATTTATATTCATAAATCTTATGACGTGTAAACAATAATAAATTCAAGATTCAGAATGTAAATAAGAATTAATACTTCTACCACATTAAACTCAAGCACTAATTAACATTTATTCATTACACTTATATTTTCTAATACAAAACACGCGATCACGCGACCCACACAACATATCAACAGGAATGACATGGCACACCGGACAACTACGCGGATGGACTCCTAGAAGCCGAAAGGAGACGTGATGCGGATCCCACGTGGACGTGTCCATGTGGCAAACCGCAACCGAGTCCACCCTCTCTTTATTGTCCCCAACTAATGCAACCTTAAACACCCTACTCTTATGATGACCCATGTGCCCATGACAATAGTAAACCATATAAGGGTAAGGCAAGGTATGACAAGCCATCACTTTAGAGGACTTGACCTCTAGTGGTTTTTCTACAAAAGTATAGTTTTGGAAAAGGGTATGTTGGAACTTAAAATCTTGGTGGTCAACGGTTTGGTTTGACCGTACCGAAAAAGTGACGTGTCATTTCCAACATGGACTCCAATGACGTCACACAAGTTTTGACCTCATCGACCGTGGGCTTGAGCTCACATTGTTTGAGTGTTTTCTCCATGGCCTTTGCTTGAGACGAAGTGTTCGAGAATGAGAAGTATTTAAGAAGGTATGGCAGTTTTGATAACGAGAAAGGGATCGAATCGGTTTGTTCTTTAGAGAGTAGAGGGGTAGGGATAGAATCGTCATTTGAAGCAAAATAAACCGCAATCTTGTTGCCAAGGTATAGATCGGTGAATTTGAAGAAGACGTTTAGAGATGGGTCGAGGCTTGGGAATCCGTCTTGATCTTCTTTGGATTTGACAAAGGTGTCGTTCAGCGTCTTCTCGTTGATTTCCAAAGCATTACTTCTAAGAGAAGACTTCAAATTTTACAAAAACATATTCAATACGATACGATGTTCTCAAGTTTAATAAATGAAATAAAAAAATTAATGTAACTAGCTGGAGTTTGTTCCAAAATAAAAATACCTGAAGCAAAAGTGCATACAAGATGAAAGAACCAAACGCCATCTCGATAAGACTTGAAGCATTTTCATTTTCACTTTCATATATATATATATATAGCTGGAGTTTGTTACAAAATAAAAAGATATTCACATTATTCAAAATGTAATTATATTATATGAAATACCGCTCATCAATTTTTGTCATTTAGTGATGCGTAATAAGATGTAATTATATGGCCCAAGATAATCAGACACCCTGTCAGGTGATAAATAAACACCCTTTGACTTTTTTCACGGCCCGTGAAGGGCCTTACGGGCCGTATGGTGTTCAAAAAATAATTTTCACATCTTTATACGCTCACAGGTTGTGAAACACATCACGGCCCGTAAAGGTCAATACCCACAGCCCGTGAACAAGCTCAATAACGGCCCGTGAGTTCTCTCACGGGCCGTTTGTGGGCTACCAAACGGGCCGTTTGCTTATCTTTTTTGGACGACCCCGTGTATGTGTTTGGACTTTAGGAGGTTTTTTATCAGTTTTTGAAGGATTAATGAAAGATTTAAAAATATTAATCAAGGAATTTTTTCACATTTTCGGGTTGGACAAGTAAATGTTTTGTCACCATCTCCATCTCTTTATGTACATCTACTTGAACCTCCCGTACAATATACGCGGGTGAAAAATCTAGCTTCCTCCAAAAAATCAACGGCATCGAGCGGGATACATTGACCTATAAAATAATATATTAAATTAAATATAATAAAACTTTTCATGAAAAAATAAAAAACGTAAAAGAACATTCACCTGTTTGAAAGTAATTGTTTAATTTACAAGCACACGGAAGACCACAGCTGGTAAAAAGACGGCAGCCACATGATTCTTTGGATATAATTAGATGATTTATCCTGTTAATCTCACCAACTAACATATCCAAAGCGGCAATAGAAACGTTATCTCGCAGCAATTTAAGCACTTCATGATTATGCTGCACCATAAGCATGATTTTGCTTTTGGTAAAACCTTCTTTTATAGCAATTTCCTGGGTAACTAAGATATTATTAATAAAAGGAATAAATCTATCCAGGGTGCTATTGGTTGCTTTCAGGTAACTTTTCAACAACGAATGTTGGCTCTCAACTCGGGACACAAATCTCTCTTTGTAGGGGTCCAACCAGTTATTTTTGAGGTACATCAGCACTCCTATTTAAAAAATATACTTATTTTTATGTAAATATACATATATTTTTAAGAATAACACTAGAAAACTTACTTGAATGTTTGGACACCAATCTGCGATAAAGCCGGTCGTAAGCGTATATGTCCGTCGTTGCAGAGTTAATAAGTACCGACCACACATGCTTAAAAGCACCCCACTCTTCATTTGAAAAACTCGCCTTGCAATGTTTAGCAATATTTTCCGAAATATGTCATCTGCAAAGTAATCGAACAGCACTCGGAAAAACTTCTTCTGACGCATTCATCAGAGCGAGGTCTCGGTCAGTTAGTATAACACGGGGCTCCATACACTTTTCTTCCAGCATTGCTTTTAGTTGTTCTAACACCCATCTGAAGTTGGCTTCACGCTCATAAACAATGAATGCGTGAGCAATAGAAATAGATTTCAGGGTGGATGTCACACCAACCATTTGAACAAATGACATGTTATACAAGATGGCATTTTATGCGTGCCACTTTTTCTTAGAGTGGATGCTCCCTTATATACACCACCCCGATCATATTTCAGCCAAATTTTAACCACCACACCATTCGAATTTCTTTTTGAACGTTTGGTGATAATAACAAACCCATTTTCTCGCCCCACGTTACTTGCCCAATCAACTAATTCTTCACGAGATGAGAAAACCTAATAAATTTAATATTTTTAGTTAGTTATTACTAAATAAAAGTAAAATGAAAGTAAAATTAAATATGATATATCTTATAACCTGATTCGTGTCGTATAAACCTCTTTTACTGGAACCAGAACCATCATTATCACAGCTGCTATCGCCACCGTTATCACCCCCGTCATCGCCGCCGTCATTCCCGCTTAAGAAATTGCAAAAAGGTCCCCCTCACTTTTAAGAACCTTTTTTTTTGCTATTTTTAGTTTATCATCAAATTTTTTTAATACTATTTTTTATTAGCATAAATTTTTTTAATACTATTTTTTATTTAACATAAATTTTAACTTTTAACTTTTAACTCAATGCTTTTACATATTTTATAATTTAGCATTTATATATTTTACTTTCCGTTTTGGTTCCATATACCTTTCAACTTGTAGAAAATTTACGCTTTACGTTGCAGTTTAAATTTTACGAGTTAACATACCACAATGTGCGCGTATGGTTCAACGTGTTTACAACTACCTTTTTAAGAAAATTTACGTTTTACGTTGCGGTTTAAATTTTACGAGTTAACACGTCACAATATGCGCGTATGGTTCAACGTATTTACGACTACCTTTTTCCCATTTAATGACTCATTTACATTGCGCGAGTCTTATATATATAAATCTTGAAAGTCAGTGTCCACAAGAACATTTTAGAGGTTTTGAAAGTTACCACCAAACTTTAAGAAGATATGTTTGGCCGGACAACCACGGGGAATGTGGTTGGTCCAGTTGAGCACACTTAAACCGTTTTCTAACAAACCGGCCGGTTCGACCGGAAGAAATTGTAAATCCAAAATGTATTAAACTCAGTTTTATAGTGAATTTGAAATCCGAAGTTATTGCCGCTATTTATATTCACATAATTTAGTTATGTTATTGTTTTTGAGATTAAGTGTTCATATTTTAATACAACATATATTTAATGTCACACCCCAACCTGGACGGCGGAAACGTCGAGGTGTGAGGGATAGGATTGTTCACAGCCACATAACGCTATGTTTAAATATAATTATTAATAGTATAAATTTCAACAAGAAATACAACATAAGTTTCAAACACGCAATACGTTCAAACAGAAATCTAAACATAACATAGCATTTCGTTTATTTAACTAGGTCCACGTCCTAGTTTTATTGCAAGCTTCAAAAGGTCACTTTAAATGCGGGGGTTACCTGAAACATGATAAAATAAAAAGTCAACTAAAAATAGTTGGTGAGTTTCCAAGGTTTTCATACATAATATGAAAAGATTATAAGTAGCAATTCATGTCATAGGTTATAAGCAAGTAAGGTTATAGTACACATATCTTTACAATCAAACCTCGACTTGATTACAAGTATATAAGATTGGCTAAGTGTATTTGGTTCCCTAGTGCACAAGCATACGGCTCCTAGGAGTCGGCAGTTCCTCGACTTTAGCACCAAATAGGCTTGTCAGGCCCAAAGATCTAAGACGTCGTCAGGCTAGCAATAGTTAATGATTGTAACAAACTATGTATCACATATAATTACTTACAATACACAAATAACCATGACAAAAATATAAGGATGAATTGCAAGTGCTTTACAAGTCTCAAACGTTTATAAGTGTACGATGTATACGTATCATGTTTCACCCCAAAACGGTGTGAAATAAAGTAAAAAGGGGCAAGGAAAACTCACTTGGCAAATAAGTATAAGAATGATGATATTTAGGTCAATATACGTCGTTACAAGATACTCCTTCACGAGGTACCTAAATATGTATAGATTTACACATTTAAGTTTAATTAATAATAAGTTTAACGTTTTAAGAGGAATTAAGGTTTTTATTTGAGTTTTTTGAATGATAGTTTAAATAAACAAATTTTATTTAATTTGAATGTCTTAAAATAATTAAAATGAATTTATTGAATATGATTACGTTTGAAATTAAATATATGTATCCGTACGCGTGTTTGTTTGATTTATTGTTAATGTGTGGAAAATAAATAATTAATTTTATTAATCAATTATATGATAATTAATTAATATATTTAATTATTTAATTTATAACAAGAAAAGAAAACGTTTTTGACAGTATTATATAACTTTTAGATCATGATTTAACCAAAAATAACTATTATTTAAATAATTTACAAGTAATATGGTGTTAAATAATCATTTAATAGCTTAAATTATTAAAAGTTCATTTTTTGTATAAAAAATTTTGTATTATTTGTGATTTTTATTTATTTAAACATTTAATAAAGTAGATGAAATCTTAAAATAATTTCCAGAAAACAAATAAATTATTTTAAAAATTTTAATGTTTATAAAACATTTTTTTATAATTTTTTTAGAATTTTTCTGGATTTTTAAAACTAAAAAAAAATGATTTAAAAAAATGGGAGGTGGCCCGGGTCGAAGCCGGGACCTCCCGGTTGGTATAAGGCGCGGGAACCAGCAAACCATGGACTAATCCGCGATAAGAACCAGATCTCGATACTTTTAAACCCAATTAACCAATCCCAAATACCCAATTCGAGCCCTAGGTTCGAACCTTGTTCAATTGAGCTCGAATTCGGCATTGATAGTGTATGATTTCATAGGGCTTTTGACCCTCGTATAAAATCGAGTGTTTTCGTGTGTCTAATTACCTATATGGTATTCGATTTGATGATGAACCTGTCAAGAACAGGTCCGCGATGCATGTGCTAGTCGATGGATGATCAAATGGACATCATAATCGAATTAATTTGATAGGCAGCTTCGGATTGTTATGTAGACCAAAAGCCCCTTATCAATTTCTTTCAAAATTGATTGTAGATGGGCTAATTATCGAGTTGCAGGTCCGAAAATGGTGATGATGATATGATATGTTTCAAGTTCGTTTTTGATAGAATTGAAGGTATGGATACTTTATAATCGGTTAAAGGAACCTAGTGCGTGATTACTTTTAATTAAAATGTTCATAGTGGCCGGATTTTGGGGTTGGTCGGCCGATTGTGAAGATGGTGGTCGACGGGTTTGAAGGGGGGTGGGGTAGGGTATGTTTTGAAAATTTAATAATATGTACACAATGGTCCCTGGTGTTTGTGTTTTGATATTTGGTGTCGAAAGCTTTGGTTTTTAAGTTTCAAATATTTCAAAAATACCCCCTATTCTTATATTTTGGCATTTATGTTTTAAACTTTTATTAATATTATTATTCTTACTAATATTATTATTATGGTTATTATTATTATTATTAATTATTATTATTATTATTATTATTATTATTATTATTATTATTATTATTATTGTTATTGTTATTATTATTAAAAAAAATATAAAAATCGCAGTAAAATACTAGATGTTACAGTCTCCCCTACTTAAATGAATTTCGTCTCGAAATTTGCTTACGATGAGGCTGAAATGAAAAGATGAGGACACTTTGAAGAACTTTCAGGTTTTGATAAGGTATCAAAAGAAGAAAATTAATCATTGATTAAGCTGATCGCTTTAGTGTTTACTTTATGTGCAATGGCAGAGCCATTAGAGGTAAAAAGAGAGTCTAAAGTGTGTGTGTGACTTTAAATTAGTCTTATAAGCTTTTGAGCTTATAAGTTTTTACGTTGATTAAGAACGTATATTAATTATCGTATAAATACAGGGTGTTACTGTCTCCCCTACTTTAAAGAATTTCGTTAATAAATTAAAAATGAACTACACAAACAAATACGGGTATTTCTCCTTCATAAGATCCTCTCGCTCCCACGTGAACTCAGCTCCACACTTGTTCTCCCAACGAACCTTGACAATTGGAGTAGTTGTGGTCCTAGTCTTCTTCATGATGCGATCCATAATCTCGGCAGGTTTCTCGATGAAGTGAAGTGACTCGTCGATCTGAATGTCTTCCAGTGGAACATGCAGACTCTCGTCAGCCAAACACTTTCTCAAATTTGAGACATGGAACACAGGGTGAACTCCACTAAGGTCAGAAGGTAGTTCCAATTTATAAGCCACCTTCCCAATCCTTTTCAGGATTTTGAATGGCCCTACAAATCTTGGAGCTAGTTTGCCCTTCTTTCCGAAGCGAATAACGCCTTTCCATGGTGAAACCTTAAGAAGAACCATATCCCCAACTTGAAACTCCAACGGCTTGCGATGCTTATCGGCATAACTCTTTTGTCGACTTCTTGCCACTTCAAGGTTCTTTCGGATTGTAGCGACTTTATCGGTCGTTTCTTGTATAAGTTCAGGACCAGTGATAAGGTTTTCACCAATGTCGGTCCAGCAGATCGGTGAACGACATTTACGACCATAAAGTGCTTCAAATGGTGCCATCTTGATACTCGAGTGGTAACTATTATTATACGAAAATTCCGCGAGCGGTAGATGCGTATCCCAATTACCACCAAAGTCAAGGACACACAGGCGTAGCAAATCCTCCAAGGTTTGGATCGTCCGCTCGGTTTGACCATCAGTTTGAGGATGGTAAGCCGTGCTTAGGTCCAGTTGAGTACCCAAGAGTTCTTGCATAGACGACCAAAAATGCGAAGTGAAGCGAGCGTCTCGGTCGGATATGATGTGTAGAGGTACCCCATGACGACTTACAATTTCATCAACATATATACGAGCTAATCTTGATGTCTTGTAAGTGTCTCGTATGGGTATAAAATGTGCCGATTTGGTCAATCGGTCAACGATCACCCATATGCTATCATGTCCTCGAGAGGTTCGGGGTAGTTTAGTTATGAAGTCCATGGATATGTGTTCCCACTTCCACATAGGAATCTCGGGTTGCTCAAGTAATCCACTTGGACGTTGATGTTCGGCTTTAACCTTCGTACACGTGAGGCACTTAGCTACATAAGTCGCTATATCTTTCTTCATTCCAGGCCACCAATATTGACCACGCAGATCCATGTACATCTTATCGGAGCCCGGATGAATAGAATAACGAGTTTGATGAGCTTCGTTCATGACAAGAGTACGGAGATTATCGCGATTTGGAACCCAAATTCGATTCGCAAAATACATCAACCCATTAGGTTTCGTTTCCAATTGAGTTATAAGGTTAAGCTCCAGTTCCTCCTTCATTCTTCCCTCTCGTTGAACTGTTTGTTGAGCTTCCAAGATACCAGACTCGATGTCACTATTTATTCTCAAATTTTGTAGTAATACAGTAGCCTTGGTGACATCTAGTCGAATTTCAGTATCGAATTCTCTCAGAGTATCAAACCATTGCCGTCGATCGCGAATTTCTTGGAACAAAGTCATCTTGTTATGGATTTTACGGCTTAGTGCATCGGCTATGACATTTGCCTTCCCAGGGTGGTAACGAATGTCACAGTCATAATCATTAATTAATTCAACCCAACGACGTTGTCTCATATTGAGATCCTTTTGATTAAAAACGTGTTGAAGGCTTTTATGATCGGTGTAGACTATACATTGCGTACCATAAAGGTAATGTCTCCAAATCTTCAAGGCAAAAACAACAGCACCCAGCTCGAGATCGTGTGTTGTGTAATTCACCTCGTGAACCTTCAGTTGTCTCGATGCATAAGCTATGACCTTTCCTCGCTGCATAAGTACACAACCAAGTCCTTGTTTTGATGCATCACAATATACGGTGAAATCATCGTTTCCATCGGGTAGGGTCAAGATAGGAGCATTGCACAGTTTGTGCTTTAACGTTTCAAAAGCTTCTTCTTGCTCGGGCCCCCACTCGAATGGTTTATTCTTTTGTGTCAAGGAAGTAAGCGGCTTCGCGATCTTTGAAAAATTGGCGATAAATCGTCGGTAATAACCGGCAAGACCAAGGAAAGAACGAATCTCTGTCGGAGTTGTGGGAATACTCCAATTCTTCACAGCTTCCACCTTTGCGGGGTCAACGTGAATTCCTTGGCTATTCACCACGTGTCCTAGAAATTGAACTTCCTCGAGCCAGAAGTCACACTTCGAGAACTTCGCATACAATTGCTCTTTCTTTAACAACTCAAGAACTTGTCGCAAATGCAGTTCATGCTCGGTGTTGGTCTTAGAGTAGATAAGTATGTCATCAATGAAGACGATCACAAACTTATCTAGATAAGGCTTGCATACTCGGTTCATGAGATCCATGAAGACAGCAGGAGCATTAGTTAAGCCAAAAGGCATCACCGTAAACTCATAGTGTCCATAACGAGTACGAAACGCGGTCTTTGGGATATCATCTTCATGGACTCGTAATTGATGATACCCAGAACGTAGATCAATCTTCGAAAATATAGCAGCTCCTTGAAGTTGATCAAACAAGTCATCGATACGAGGAAGAGGATAGCGGTTCTTGATGGTAAGCTTGTTAAGCTCACGGTAATCGATACACATACGGAATGACCCATCTTTCTTCTTTACAAATAAGACAGGTGCACCCCAAGGAGAAGAACTAGGACGAATGAAACCTTTATCAGTCAATTCTTGTAGTTGACTGGAGAGTTCTTGCATTTCCGATGGTGCTAACCGATATGGTGACTTAGCCACGGGGTTTGCTCCCGGTACCAAATCAATTTTAAACTCGACTTCACGTACGGGAGGTAAACCACTAAGGTCATCGGGAAATACTTCAGGAAAGTCTCGTACAATAGGGACATCCTTAAGTTCTTTCCCTTTGACTTTTGTGTTGACCACGTAAGCTAAGAAGGCCATATACTTCTTACTTAAGCACTTTCGGGCTTGAGTGCAAGACATGAGTTTAAGTCCTTTGGAAGATTTTTCACCGAACACCTTCAAAGTATCCCCGGATGGTAAAGGTATGCGGAGGCACTTCTCGAAACAAACGATCTCGACATGATGTTTGGCTAACCAATCCATACCAATGATGACGTCAAAGCTACCAAGTTTCATAGGTATAAGATCGATAAGAAAATCGTGCGTGTCAAGGCTTAGGATGCAATCTCGGATAACGACATCAACGGTGATCGGCTCTCCATCGGCAACTTCAACGGTGAGAGGTCTTTCTAGTTTCGTAGGTGATTTAGCAAGTATAGGTTCAAATTCTAACGAAACAAAACTCTTTTCGGCTCCAGAATCAAATAGAATATAGGCATAAGTCTTATTAATAAGAAACATACCTGTTTAATTTTTAAGATATTTAACGATATAGGTAAGGTACGAAAGGAATTGAATCACAAAAGTTAAAGGTAAGTTAACATACCATTCACTACATCGTTGTTTGCTTGCGCTTGGTTAGTGTTGATGTTGAAAGCACGTCCTCGGGCTTGTGGAACATTACCCATAAGACGAGGGCATTGTGGACGAATATGACCAGGTTCCCCACAGTTGTAGCAAACACGGTTTGTGACCACGGTGGCATTGTTAGGTGCACGGTGGCAAGTTGCCACAAAATGACCATATTTACCGCATAAGGTGCAGATACGGCATGGTTGATTCCCCGGATGATGATACCTACAAGTGTTGCACATCGGCTGAGGACCAGCATAAGCCCTAGCCCCAGGCACTTGTGCCACAGGTGTAGCCGCAGGTACAAGTTGTTTTTGGGGTTGTTTGGGTGCGGTCACAGCATAGTTGCGTGCCGGTGTAAACTTGCGTTTCTTGTTGTTGTTGTTGTTGTTGTTGTTGTTATTGGACGGTTCAGCTTTGGTTTCCTTAACGGCCTCAGTAGCCATCTTCTCCACCTTCTTGGCACCCTTCACAGTCATGGTGCCCGCTCGTATATGGTTCTCAGTGAGTTGAGCGGTGATAGTAATGGCATCTTCTAAAGTTGTGGGTCGGCTACCCACCACAGCATCTTGAATTTTGGGTGGTACACCCTTAATAAACTTCTCGATGTTGCGGGGAACGGTATCGACCATGTGAGGCAGCAACAAACTCAACTCATGATGCCTAGTTGAATAGGCCAAATGATCACCATCGTTTTGCTTCAGATTCCAGAATTCCTCTTCTAACTTTTGTAATTCGCTTCTTGGGCAGAACTTCGCGATAGCGATGTTCTTAAAATTTTCCCAGGTAAGTGCCAAAATAGTTTCAGCTCCTCTATTTCTCTTCTCGCTATTCCACCAGGTGAGAGCCCCTTGTTGGAGCATGCTGGTAGCATAACGAACTTTGAGTGCGTCGGGACACTCACAGTTGACGAAGGTGTTCTCCATCCCCTCGAACCATTCTAATAGACCGGTGGCACCTTCCTTGCCACTATAACTGGGAGGCTTGCATGAACTAAAGTGCTTGAAGGTGCAAGTTTGGTTGTTATGGCCTTGGGTTGCACTGTTTTCCCCTTGGCCGTTGTTGTGGTTTGTGACATTGGCAATCATGGTGCTGCTGAGTTCAGCCATCATATTTGGGATGACTGCAGCCATTTGCCGGGTGATCATGGCGGCAAGCTTACGATCAGATCTTCTTCGGTGTCCGAGTTGGCGAGACATGCTGAAAAATACGAGTTGGATTAGGAACGGGTAAAAGGACAATAAGGATAGGCAGTTAAAGTAAGAATCATGAATTATACGGAATGTTTCCAGTTGGTAACGCATCACCATTTGGAAACGTTGACACGTCAAGGTAAATTGACTCATTCGCCTTAGAGATTTGTGTATTTTGACCATAGTTTATCACTCATCCCAGAAATCCCCAGGTAGCGTAACGGTTCCCTCAATGAGATTTATACGAATACGCTTGCCTTAGCCCGAAGGCTTTTTGCCAGGAAATCCAGAATACAGGTGTCTATGTGTCACACAATATTTCTTAGGTTCATGAAATCAAAACCTTGATGAGATTTATATAGATTAGACATAACGTCTAAAGATCCAAGTCATAAGCATAAGAATACGATTCCACGTGTCGTCGAGAATAAGATTAAGAGGTTTCATGTTCGGGGAGAGTCTAAGAGTCAAATGTAAGTTTTGGGAGACATGTAGAAATGTTTAGGCAACCCTATGCTAAGGCATCAAATTTCACATAAGGGAACATAGCAATATGTAGCATGCAAACCATATACTTTAAAAGATAGAAATATAATTCTATAAGGTTCATGCATATACTATAGTCTAGGTCACCATTTCTAATAACCTAATTCCCTATAGTTACGGGCTCTGATACCAATCTGTCACACCCCAACCTGGACGGCGGAAACGTCGAGGTGTGAGGGATAGGATTGTTCACAGCCACATAACGCTATGTTTAAATATAATTATTAATAGTATAAATTTCAACAAGAAATTCAACATAAGTTTCAAACACGCAATACGTTCAAACAGAAATCTAAACATAACATAGCATTTCGTTTATTTAACTAGGTCCACGTCCTAGTTTTATTGCAAGCTTCAAAAGGTCACTTTAAATGCGGGGGTTACCTGAAACATGATAAAATAAAAAGTCAACTAAAAATAGTTGGTGAGTTTCCAAGGTTTTCATACATAATATGAAAAGATTATAAGTAGCAATTCATGTCATAGGTTATAAGCAAGTAAGGTTATAGTACACATATCTTTACAATCAAACCTCGACTTGATTACAAGTATATAAGATTGGCTAAGTGTATTTGGTTCCCTAGTGCACAAGCATACGGCTCCTAGGAGTCGGCAGTTCCTCGACTTTAGCACCAAATAGGCTTGTCAGGCCCAAAGATCTAAGACGTCGCCAGGCTAGCAATAGTTAATGATTGTAACAAACTATGTATCACATATAATTACTTACAATACACAAATAACCATGACAAAAATATAAGGATGAATTGCAAGTGCTTTACAAGTCTCAAACGTTTATAAGTGTACGATGTATACGTATCATGTTTCACTCCAAAACGGTGTGAAATAAAGTAAAAAGGGGCAAGGAAAACTCACTTGGCAAATAAGTATAAGAATGATGATATTTAGGTCAATATACGTCGTTACAAGATACTCCTTCACGAGGTACCTAAATATGTATAGATTTACACATTTAAGTTTAATTAATAATAAGTTTAACGTTTTAAGAGGAATTAAGGTTTTTATTTGAGTTTTTTGAATGATAGTTTAAATAAACAAATTTTATTTAATTTAAATGTCTTAAAATAATTAAAATGAATTTATTGAATATGATTACGTTTGAAATTAAATATATGTATCCGTACGCGTGTTTGTTTGATTTATTGTTAATGTGTGGAAAATAAATAATTAATTTTATTAATCAATTATATGATAATTAATTAATATATTTAATTATTTAATTTATAACAAGAAAAGAAAACGTTTTTGACAGTATTATATAACTTTTAGATCATGATTTAACCAATAATAACTATTATTTAAATAATTTACAAGTAATATGGTGTTAAATAATCATTTAATAGCTTAAATTATTAAAAGTTCATTTTTTGTATAAAAAATTTTGTATTATTTGTGATTTTTATTTATTTAAAACATTTAATAAAGTAGATGAAATCTTAAAATAATTTCCAGAAAACAAATAAATTATTTTAAAAATTTTAATGTTTATAAAACATTTTTTTTTATAATTTTTTTAGAATTTTTCTGGATTTTTAAAACTAAAAAAATGATTTAAAAAAATGGGAGGTGGCCCGGGTCGAACCCGGGACCTCCCGGTTGGTATAAGGCGCGGGAACCAGCAAACCATGGACTAATCCGCGATAAGAACCAGATCTCGATACTTTTAAACCCAATTAACCAATCCCAAATACCCAATTCGAGCCCTAGGTTCGAACCTTGTTCAATTGAGCTCGAATTCGGCATTGATAGTGTATGATTTCATAGGGCTTTTGACCCTCGTATAAAATCGAGTGTTTTCGTGTGTCTAATTACCTATATGGTATTCGATTTGATGATGAACCTGTCAAGAACAGGTCAGCGATGCATGTGCTAGTCGATGGATGATCAAATGGACATCATAATCGAATTAATTTGATAGGCAGCTTCGGATTGTTATGTAGACCAAAAGCCCCTTATCAATTTCTTTCAAAATTGATTGTAGATGGGCTAATTATCGAGTTGCAGGTCCGAAAATGGTGATGATGATATGATATGTTTCAAGTTCGTTTTTGATAGAATTGAAGGTATGGATACTTTATAATCGGTTAAAGGAACCTAGTGCGTGATTACTTTTAATTAAAAATGTTCATAGTGGCCGGATTTTGGGGTTGGTCGGCCGATTGTGAAGATGGTGGTCGACGGGTTTGAAGGGGGGTGGGGTAGGGTATGTTTTGAAAATTTAATAATATGTACACAATGGTCCCTGGTGTTTGTGTTTTGATATTTGGTGTTGAAAGCTTTGGTTTTTAAGTTTCAAATATTTCAAAAATACCCCCTATTCTTATATTTTGGCATTTATGTTTTAAACTTTTATTAATATTATTATTCTTACTAATATTATTATTATGGTTATTATTATTATTAATTATTATTATTATTATTATTAATTATTATTATTATTATTATTATTATTATTATTATTGTTATTGTTATTATTATTAAAAAAAATATAAAAATCGCAGTAAAATACTAGATGTTACATTTAATTATTTTTAGTTATAATCAACTTTACATTATCCACAGGTTTATATTCTTTTTTACTCTAATTCTTTCTTTAATATTTTATTTTAGGATTGCTAATAATATTGTCCAGTTTATGAATCCCGTTTGAACGGTCAAACCAG
The DNA here is from genome assembly GCA_024085815.1 of Flaveria linearis. NCBI lineage: Eukaryota > Viridiplantae > Streptophyta > Magnoliopsida > Asterales > Asteraceae > Flaveria > Flaveria linearis. Next base: position 77,659,917 of record CM044004.1, on the reverse strand, counting down.
TAAACCAGTAAAATATCCGGTTCGTTGACCGGTCCTTATTTTATACTAATATGGTTATCAGTTACCATGGCGTTCCAAGAAAACCTCGCGGCAATTCGCGAGGTTTAATTCTTAGTTATTTATAAATACGTCATAGTTTGATTATTAAGTTCTAAGTTGCCTTTTTTTAATTAAAATATCCACAAGTTTCTTATTTATAGTTTACTTTTACCAAAATCGAAGAATAAGAATGAAACCAAATATTTGCCTTCTTTTTCTTATGTGATGCCATCCTTCAAAGTCTATAAACTCAAATAACAATTTTGCTCAATTTTTTGAAAATTTAACACAATATTCTAAGGAAGCTACATTTGCACCAAAATTTAGTAGGGTTCTTTTTTATATTTAACTTTAATACTTAGGATAAGGTTATAGTAAAAAGTTATTTAATTTAAAATGTTTAAAAAGAATTTTAGGTTTAACAGTTAACACGTGTTTTTTGATTGTTTTAAAGAGTATGATATTTTGATTATTGTGTCAAATAAATCAAATCATTGTGTCATATACGTTCATTGTGTCATATATATTATATCATCTGTTATATGTATTCGTCAAGTGTAAAAAATAATCTAATCACCAATCTCATTAATCTCCTAAAACTATAAAATGTAAAAAGTAATTTCAATCATTAATCTTCTGAATCAATGTTTGATATCATGAAATGTTTCTTAAATGTTTATTTTCAAATAGACGTGTCTTTGCATTTTGTTGAGAAACCTGTCGAGATTATGGATCGAGCACTGAAGAAGACCCAAACAACTACCACGCCAATCGTCAAAGTTCGTTGGGAAAATAAACGTGAAGTCGAGTTCACCTGGGAACGCGAGGATCATATGAGGAAGAAATATCCCTATCTGTTCGTTTAGTCTCATCTTTAATTTCGGGACGAAATTTCTTAAAGGTGGGGAGACCGTGACCTCGTATTTTTTGTTAAATTGTTTATTAATTCCGCTATCTCTTGTAAGTGTTTGTTTAGTCATTAACACAAATACGAGGGCTCATTTGTAATTCCTTTTATCTTGATCTTATTTGGTATTTAGAATTCTTATAATTTGTTAAGTTAACAACAATAATAATGATAATAATTATAATAATAGTAATAATAATAGTAATACTAATAATAATAATGCTAATAATAACAATAATAATGATAATAATATTAATAATTATAATAGGTGATAACCTATAAAATAAATCAAAAATTATACAAGTCTAATATGTTTAAAATTTAGAAAAAACTTGTAATTTAATTATCTTTAGCATGAAATAATAAAACTAAAAACCACAGGCATCAAAAGTGTAACTTCTTAAAACTTAAACCCACCCCCTTTTTCTCTCTCATCCCCCTTGTTTTTCCGGCAGCCACTCCAGCCGGCTCCGACGAGTCGCGAACAACAAAAATTAATCAATTTTGAAGCCGAATAACCGTTTCCCCAACCTCGTGTGTGATTTTCGAATCCACAACACCATTAATGTCGAATTTAAACTGTGAAACTCATCCGTTCCAAAATCGAGCACTCCCATTCAAACTTCAATCCGTTTCTTTACAATAAATTGAAAAATTGATGCAATTAAAGACTCTAAAACGTTCGTGTAAGCGTTTCTAATTCATTGGTGAGTTTAATTTCAGATGAAACAACGAGTTTAACATCGAATTGAACATGTTACACCTACACTCAAAATCGAAGTCGTTTAAGTTGAAACATATCAAATTGAAACTATTTAATAGAGGGGAAAGATTCAATTTGATCTCTTTCAACCAACTGAACCCTCAATTCGTAGAAAATCACACACAAACACCACAATTGATCGTACCCTACTTCGTGACTTTGTTCGAACTTGTATCGGTCGAATCTACATCAATCCGGGTAATTTAAAAAGGCTTTACACTCGATTCACTTGGGGAATAAAAGCTCCATGATTCCGCTTATTAACATAATCGAATGATGCTTCAATTTGATCCAACTCGTTCTAGGGTTTTTTGGGTTCTTATGTTGTGATTGCTTTTAACATTTAAAAACCAGATCTTGGCAGGCGCAGGCGCAGGCGCCCTAGGCTGCTGGTTAAAGCTCAAAAGGGATAAGCAAGGGGTCCTGGGTTCGAACCCGAGCCCCTGCAATATTTTTAAAACCTGATGTTTTTAAACTATTTTTAATTCTAGAAAAATCTAAAAAATGTTATTAAATTAATATAAAAATCATTTTTATAATTTATACTAAATTAGAATTTATTTAGAAATTTCTAAATTTGTTGAAACTATAATTTGGTAAATCTTATTCATTTTCTTTATTTTATTCATTTTAAATTATAAAAAAATTATTATAAAATATATTTACAAGTTTTAAATTGTATAAAAATTATAGTGAATCAAATAGTAATATTTTCTTTTAAATTCTTAGGAATTTTAACTTAATCCTTCATTGTACTTTGAAAGATGTAAAATTTATTATGAGATATATTTTTACAAGTTTTAAAATGTATGAGAATTATTAAGAGTCAAATAGAAATATATATATGTGCTAAGTATGACTTATTATAGCATAGATCGTTATTAATAAATTAACGGTATCTTTTATAAGGATGTTTACTTTATTTAAGTTATTAATAAATCTCTAAAAATTTTAGTAATTAATTGTCTCTTTCCATTTAACAAAGTTAAATAATAAATATATATAACATCAATTATTAAATCAAGAATCCCGAGTACGAATGAAACTCTAGCGTTCGTGTATCGTCTTTTGACCTTATTGACTAAATTCTAAATCCTAGAACGCACACTTTTAGGCCAATTATGAAGACATTGTTGGAGTCACTTTATTCTTATTATTCTAAGAACGTCATATATTAAGTGAGTTTTTCATATCCCATTTTATATTATTTCACACATTTGGGGTGAAACATGTTAACCTTATTAAAAGCACACTTGTAAAGATGTTTATACTCTTGTAACACTCGTGCAACTCATTTTATATTTTGTCACGGTTAATTGGATTCTTGTAATTATTATGTGATCGACACTTGTAAAATACAATAATTAACTATTGTTAGCCTAGCGACGTCATAGATCTATGGACCTGACAAGCCTATTTGGTGCTAAAGCCGAGGTTATTGTCGGCTCTTGGTGACGTGTTCTTGATCATCATGGGAACCAAGTACACTTAGCTAATCGTATAATTTTGTTGTGGCCATATTTGTCAAAGTTTGATTATTACATTTGTTACCATTTATATTTGCGTTATTCTTCAACCTATGTAAGGCCCCGATCCCGGGCACCTCACAGTCGGTCATTCACAGCATAAAACATACATATTATGAATTTATGCAGCGGAATTAAGTTTAACAAAAACCATCCATTTATTATAAAAACTGTTGTTAAGCAATACATTCTAGTTTCTAAGTCACAAAACAATTAGTCGAATGAATTACAAAACAACAGTATTGTCAAAACATAATTTGGATGTCAGTCTTGCCCATCAAGTAGCCATCCCCGTGTGCCATCCTCAGCAACCTGTCACCTGCCAACTGGAAAATACATAAAAGTCAGCGTTGCTGAGTGAGTTCTAGTTTTATAGTTAAAATACTTTACTTTTCGTTCAAAAAGAAAACGTTCCTCACTTTCATAGTTGATCATACATCATACGTACACGTAGGTAATACTTTCATTATCTCCCTCATCGTTCCTTTCGTACTTTATCATTAATCTTTACTTAAGCTGTGAGTCTGTTGCGACACCAAGTCGCTCACCTCTAAGCCAATCTCGAGGATTGACCTACATACTGTGAGTCTGTTGTGACACCAAGTCACTCACCTCTAAGTCGATCACAAAGATTGACCTACATCCTGTGAGTCTGTTGCGACACCAAGTCACTCACCTCTAAGTCGATCACAAAGATTGACCTACATCCTGTGAGTCTGTTGCGACACCGAGTCGCTCACCTCTATGCCAATCTCGAGGATTGACCCTGTGTGCATCCTTCGGGGTAGCTAACCCGCATCACAGTTGAGCTAACACCTGCCAGGGGTGTGCACCTCCATTCATTTGCTTGCAAGCCTTTCTCACGTTCATTCGTTCATTTATTAATGCATGCATTCATTCATCGTGTTCCTTTTTCATTATCTTTCATTTTACGTTCCATTTCTCTTTATCATTAATATTTTACTTATTAATGATTATGCTCTTCGTTAAATCCTTAAACATTCCTTGTCATGCCTTTTTCATACTTAACAATATAATAATAATATTGTTAACGATAATAAAATACTGATAATAAAATCAGTAACAATAAAAAGGGTTAATCAATTATCATCATTACATTCATAAAACATCATCATTTATTAACCCTAGTCAACTCTGGTCAAAATCCCGTAAATCAGCTTTCCAGAAAATTTCTGTAAAAATTCTAAGTGTTCAGTCGTATGAGCACTATGCAGTCGTATGAGCCCTGCTCAGTCGTATCATCTTCTCAGTCGTTTCACCTTAACTTAGAAAATTTTTCCTAGGTCATACGACCACTGTTCAGTCATATCATCCTCAGCCTTGGGAAATTTTTACAGGTCATACGACCACTGTTCGGTCGTAACATCCCCCATACTTAGGAAAATTTCCAATGGTCATACGACCACTGTTCAAACATATGATCCTATACTTAGAACATCTCCAATGGTCATACGACCACTATTCAGTCGTATAACCCCACACTTAGAATAATTCTAATGGTCATACGACCACTGTTCAGACATATAATCACACACTTAGAAAATTTCAAATGGTCATACGACCACTGTTCAGTCATATGACCCTACACTTAGAAAATCTAATGGTCATACGACCCCTATTCAGTCATATGACCATTATTTGGTCTAATTAGTCGTATTAGCAGCCTATTCATGTGTCTAAGTCATATTTCAGTCCCCGAACATCATAATACCTATTTCTAAGCATGTACATATGATTTCAGGCATAAACTTAACACAAACATAGGCATATGTACACCCTAAAACATACTCTATAATCATACACATGCACATAACATACGGGTTTCATACACAAATCCATAAAAACATACTTACATGCATTTTCCAGCCCCAAAACATTTTAAAAACGAGTAAAATGGGGCCTAGAACTCACCTTAGTTGTTTCAAATCTTAAGACTCTTCACCCGAGCTCCTTTAAACGATTCTAACACCTGGAAAACTTCTAAACACACATTTGAACACATAGAAACACACATAAGCATTTAACCGAGGCTAAGGTTAGCCAAGAACAACTCAAAAACACTAAACCTTACCTAAATCTCGAATTCTTCTTCTTGTTCTTCAAGTGTCCGAGAGTTCCTCTACTTTCTCTCTCTAAAATCCGAATCAAGAAAAGGTGTGCAGGGTGAAAATGGGCGGCCATGCCACCTTTTCACCAACTTTTACCAACTTTTAAGATTTTTATTCATTTTACACCTTTGGTCCCTCAACTTTGGGGTTGACTTCCCTTTTCCTCCTTTTTCTTTCTCTTTATTCTTTTATTTCTTTTTAATAAGAATTACGGGTGTTACAAGTCCACCCCCCTTATATAGGTTTCGTCCCCGAAACCTGTTATTCCTCAAACAGATGTGGGTAATGTTGTCTCATCTCCTCTTCAGTCTCCCACGTGGACTCGGATCCCTTCCTGTGCTTCCACTGTACACGCACAAGAGGAACCACTTTATTCCTCAACCTCTTTTCTTTACGATCAATGATTGCCACTGGTTGCTCCACGTAATAGAGTCGTTCGTCTACTTCAATATCCTCCAGTGGAACAATCATATCTTCATCAGCTAAGCACTTCCTCAGATGAGATACATGGAATGTGGGATGAATTCCACTTAACTCATCTGGCAGCTCAAGTCGATAGGCCACCTCTCCTACTCGTGCGACAATTCGGAAAGGTCCTATATATCTCGGGCTTAGCTTACCTCGTTTCCTGAATCTAATGATCCCTTTCCAGGGCGAGACCTTCAACATTACTCGGTCACCAACCTTGAACTCTATCGGTCTTCGCCTCTTGTCAGCATACGACTTTTGCCTATCTTTCGCCGCCTTCATGAAGGCTTTGATCTTTTCTAATTTCTCAGTCGTTGCTTCAATCACCTCAACACCTCCCAGTTCCTTCTGCCCAATGTCTCCCCAACATACGGGCGTCCTACATCTCCTACCGTATAGCATCTCGTAGGGTGGCATGCCAATACTGGCATGATAGCTATTGTTGTACGAGAATTCTGCTAACGGCAAGTGATCATCCCAACTTCCTCCAAAATCGATCACGCACGCCCGAAGCATGTCTTCGAGTGTTTGGATCGTCCTCTCAGACTGACCGTCCGTCTGAGGGTGATATGCTGTACTAATGTGTAGCCTCGTCCCCATTGCATCATGAAATCTCTTCCAAAACTTGGAGGTAAACCGAGTGTCACGATCAGACATAATAGACACCGGTACACCATGACGAGCTACAATTTCCTTGATGAACAGATCCGCCAATCTTTCAGATGAGTACGTTTCGCGGATCGGTAGGAAGTGGGCACTCTTTGTCAAGCGGTCAACTATCACCCATATAGCATCATACCCTTTAGGGGTACGTGGTAACTTCGTGATGAAGTCCATGGTGATGTGCTCCCACTTCCACTCGGGTATATCCAACAGTTGGATCTTTCCGTAAGGCTTCTGGTGTTCTGCCTTTACTTGTAAGCAAGTTAGGCATTTACTCACGTACTCCACTACGTCACGTTTCATACCCGGCCACCAGTAATCCTTCTTCATATCGTGGTACATTTTGGTAGCACCGGGGTGAATGGAGTATCGAGTCTTATGGGCCTCATCCATGATCTTTTCCCGTAGATCCCCGTATCGAGGAATCCACATTCGCCCATATCGGGTCTTAACACCAAGAGTGTTCTCACCCAACTCCGTAACTAGACCTCTCATCCTTTCAGAGTTAAGACGATCTTCTTTCAAAGCCTCGTCTTGAAACTCCTTAACCTGTGTCATTACTTCTGAGGTCATGATTAACTGATAAGCCTTCACCCGGATCGGCTCAGGCCTTTCTTTTCGGCTAAGGGCATCAGCCACCACATTGGCTTTGCCCGGGTGGTAATGGATTTCGCAATCATAATCTTTTATCAGCTCCAACCACCGCCTCTGCCTCATGTTTAGGTCCTTCTGCTCGAAGAAGTACTTCAAGCTCTTGTGGTCCGTGAAGATGGTGCACTTCGTCTCGTATAGATAGTGCCACCAAATCTTCAGCACGAAAACCACCGCAGCTAATTCTAGATCGTGTGTGGGATAGTTGACTTCGTGGGTCTTCAGTTGTCGAGATGCATAGGCGATCACCCTTCCGCGTTGCATCAACACGCAACCTAGCCCGGAATAAGATGCATCTGAGTAGACCACTAAGTCCTTATTTCCCTCGGGCAATGTCAAGACAGGAGTTTGTGTCAGTCTCATCTTCAATTCCTCAAAAACATCCTCCTGTTCTCGACCCCACACGAACTTTACGTCCTTACGAGTCAATTTTGTCAAAGGTGAGGCTATCTTTGAAAAGTCTTGAATAAATCTCCTATAATAGCCCGCCAATCCCAAGAAGCTACGAATCTCGGATGGCGTCTTTGGTGATTTTCATTGCATCACAGCCTCAACCTTTGCTGGGTCCACCATGATTCCCTCTGCATTTACCACGTGATCCAGAAATTGCACCTCGCGTAGCCAGAAGGCACATTTGGAGAACTTAGCATGCAGCTTCTCCCTTCTCAAAGTTTCCAACACCTCCAGAATGTGGCCGGCATGCTCTTCTTCGCTCCTCGAATAAATCAGGATATCATCGATGAACACAATCACTGATTTATCTAACATTGGCCGACACACTCGGTTCATCAAATCCATAAAAGCAGCTGGCGCGTTAGTTAGACCAAATGACATAACGAGAAACTCATAGTGTCCATAACGCGTACGAAAAGCTGTTTTAGGAATGTCCTGCTCCTTTACCTTCAATTGATGGTAGCCAGATCGAAGATCTTTCCTCGAGAACCAACTGGCACCCTGGAGCTGGTCGAACAAGTCATCGATCCTCGGTAACGGATACCGATTCTTTATGGTCAACTTGTTCAATTCACGGTAGTCGATACACATTCTCATGCTACCGTCCTTCTTTTTCACGAATAAGACCGGAGCACCCCAAGGAGAGATACTCGGTCTAATGAAGCCCTTATCCAGCAACTCCTGCAGTTGCTCCATCAACTCTTTCATCTCCGTAGGAGCTAATCGATACAGTGCCTTGGCGACAGGTTGGGCACCGGGTATTAAGTTAATTTGAAATTCAATTTCGCGGTCAGGTGGCAATCCCGATAAGTCTTCCGGGAACACATCTGGAAACTCGCACACAACCGGAACGTCGGATAGTTGTGGTGTTGGCGTTTCCACATCCTTCACATAACATAGGTAGGCGTTGCACCCACGCCTCATGCACTTCCCCGCCACCGCCATCGAAATCACCTTCGAAATCATCGTTACCCGATCACCGTATATTGTCACCAGACTTCCGTCAGATGCCGTCAATCTAATCATCTTCTTTCGACATACGATATTCGCTTCATAGGTTGCCAACCAATCCATCCCTAGTACTACATCAAATCCACCTAGGGGCATCACATGTAATCTAGCAGCAAACCTATGGCCTTCTAACTCTATGGTACAGTCCTCCATCACATCAGTAACTCTAGTGGACTTACCAATAGCAGTTTCTACATCAAAGGGCTCACTAATGCATTTACTACTAATAGGCACTTTAGCACAGAAAGTAGTAGAAATGAAACTCCTACTAGCACCAGAATCAAATAACACAGAAGCAAGAGTTTGATTTACTAGAAACATACCTGACACAACATCGGGGTCCGTCCTAGCCTCCTCTCTGGTCATGGTGAAAGCTCTGGCGCTCGCCTTCTGCCCTTCAGTCCCGGCTGTCTTCTTTGCCCTGGAACTCTCCACCCTCTGCTTCCTGCAGTCTTTGCTCATATGGCCCACCTCGCCGCAGTTATAACACCTCAGCTCCTTACAGTTTTTCAAGATGTGGCCCGGCTTCCCACACTTGAAACACACGTTGAGCCCCGATCTGCACTCACCCGTATGCTCCTTCCCGCACTTGCCACACCTTTTGGGCCTCGAGCTTGATGACCCCACCCTACGGTCATCCATTCTCATCCTTTTGTTGTTCGGGGTAAAGCCACCACGCCCGAACCGTTTCCCATTCCAGTTTCAGTCACCACCACCAGCCTTCTTCACCTCCACATCTGCTACCTCCCTCTCATCATAAAGCCTCCCAGCCAAATCTACTGCCGACCTAAAAGTGCTTGGTCGGGCAGTAATCAAGTGTCTGCGGATATCAGCTGGCAGTCCCTGAATGTACCGGTTAATCTTTCGGGATACCGGTGTCACTTGGTCCGGCACCAGCCTCGCCATCTCATTGAATTTGGTAGTATACTGCTGGTGTGTCATGGTTCCCGCCTCGAGTTGTAGGAACTCCCTCTCAACCTTGTCGAGTTCCCTGTGGGGGCAGAATTCCTCAATTACCAGCTTCTTCAACTCGGGCCACTTCATTTTGCCTATAGCCCTGCTGCCCTCAGCTTGGACAATATTGTCCCACCAACATAGTGCTGAGTCAGTAAAGGAGTGGGTGGCAAACTTCACCTTCTGATCCTCACGGCACTCGCTGATCTCGAGTACCGCTTCCATCTCCCTTACCCATCGTTGCGCGGTTGCAGCAGTACCATTGCCATCGAAAGTCGGGGGCTTGCACCTCTGAAATGCCCCGTAACTGCACCCCTTGGTCGTCACCCCTACTACATCATCCCCTTCGTCATCAGATACTACTATCTCAGGATTCGGTCGTTCCTCTTCTCCCTTGCTTTCTTTTTCAGTCGACCCTCTCCTGTCCTCCTTTTCCTTCCTTTCCTCGTTCTTTATAGCTCGAATAACATCGGTCACTACAGAGGGCATAACTGCCTGTAGGACCTGGTGTACCTCATCAGCAATCGCCTCCCTAGCTGAGGCATTCAGGCTCGCATTCTCAGTTTCTTCGTTCCGGTCAGGAACCTCGGGGTTCACGGGAGTCGTCTTAGGAGCTTTAGCACTGCTCCTAGTCATACGCGGACGACCTCTACCTCTAGCAGCCTTAGAAGGTTTCTTCCCAGCCATTCTCCTATGCACTATAAGATTCAAACACTAAAACAGTCATTCAAGGAACAGCTCAGTTTATGTCAAGTATAGTAAGTCCCTAATTACAGTGCCCAGTTGTGATTAGCCACTTACTTTACTCTTCACACCCCAAGCACTTCCTATCCTGACTACATCAGCATCTAAATCTACTAAGAACACATAAATCACATAGCACACGCACATAACACTGATTAACTTTTAAGAAAAGCAATACCTGATGGCACATGGCTACTCAGGCTAACATCCTTCTTTCCGTCCCATTCTCAGTTTAAGTTAAGGTTTATTTTGAAAATTTACCCATTTTACTTAAACTTTTGCTCTGATACCAACTTGTAAGGCCCCGATCCCGGGCACCTCACAGTCGGTCATTCACAGCATAAAACATACATATTATGAATTTGTGCAGCGGAATTAAGTTTAACAAAAACCATCCATTTATTATAAAAACTGTTGTTAAGCAATACATTGTAGTTTCTAAGTCACAAAACAATTAGTCAAATGAATTACAAAACAACAGTATTGTCAAAACATAATTTGGATGTCAGTCTTGCCCGTCAAGTAGCCATCCCCGTGTGCCATCCTCAGCAACCTGTCACCTGCCAACTGGAAAATACATAAAAGTCAGCGTTGCTGAGTGAGTTCTAGTTTTATAGTTAAAATACTTTACTTTTCGTTCAAAAAGAAAACGTTCCTCACTTTCATAGTTGATCATACATCATACGTACACGTAGGTAATACTTTCATTATCTCCATCATCGTTCCTTTCGTACTTTTATCATTAATCTTTACTTAAGCTGTGAGTCTGTTGCGACACCAAGTCGCTCACCTCTAAGCCAATCTCGAGGATTGACCTACATACTGTGAGTTTGTTGTGACACCAAGTCACTCACCTCTAAAACAAACAAAACAAACAAACATACCCAGTGTCTCCCGCTGAAGAGCAGGGTCTGGGAGGGGTATATGGTGGCAAGTCTTTCCTCTATCTAGAAAGATAGAGAGACCGCTTCCGAAGAGACCCCCGACTCGATTGACCTACATCCTGTGAGTCTGTTGCGACACCAAGTCACTCACCTCTAAGTCGATCACAAAGATTGACCTACATCCTGTGAGTCTGTTGCGACACCGAGTCGCTCACCTCTATGCCAATCTCGAGGATTGACCCTGTGTGCATCCTTCGGGGTAGCTAACCCGCATCACAGTTGAGCTAACACCTGCCAGGGGTGTGCACCTCCATTCATTTGCTTGCAAGCCTTTCTCACGTTCATTCGTTCATTTATTAATGCATGCATTCATTCATCGTGTTCCTTTTTCATTATCTTTCATTTTACGTTCCATTTCTCTTTATCATTAATATTTTACTTATTAATGATTATGCTCTTCGTTAAATCCTTAAACATTCCTTGTCATGCCTTTTTCATACTTAACAATATAATAATAATATTGTTAACGATAATAAAATACTGATAATAAAATCAGTAACAATAAAAAGGGTTAATCAATTATCATCATTACATTCATAAAACATCATCATTTATTAACCCTAGTCAACTCTGGTCAAAATCCCGTAAATCAGCTTTCCAGAAAATTTCTGTAAAAATTCTAAGTGTTCAGTCGTATGAGCACTATGCAGTCGTATGAGCCCTGCTCAGTCGTATCACCTTCTCAGTCGTTTCACCTTAACTTAGAAAATTTTTCCTAGGTCATACGACCACTGTTCAGTCGTATCATCCTCAGCCTTGGAAAATTTTTACAGGTCATACGACCACTGTTCGGTCGTAACATCCCCCATACTTAGGAAAATTTCCAATGGTCATACGACCACTGTTCAGTCATATGATCCTATACTTAGAACATCTCTAATGGTCATACGACCACTATTCAGTCGTATAACCCCACACTTAGAATAATTCTAATGGTCATACGACCACTGTTCAGACATATAATCACACACTTAGAAAATTTCAAATGGTCATACGACCACTGTTCAGTCATATGACCCTACACTTAGAAAATCTAATGGTCATACGACCCCTATTCAGTCATATGACCATTATTTGGTCTAATTAGTCGTATTAGCAGCCTATTCATGTGTCTAAGTCATATTTCAGTCCCCGAACATCATAATACCTATTTCTAAGCATGTACATATGATTTCAGGCATAAACTTAACACAAACATAGGCATATGTACACCCTAAAACATACTCTATAATCATACACATGCACATAACATACGGGTTTCATACACAAATCCATAAAAACATACTTACATGCGTTTTTCAGCCCCAAAACATTTTAAAAACGAGTAAAAATGGGGCCTAGAACTCACCTTAGTTGTTTCAAATCTTAAGACTCTTCACCCGAGCTCCTTTAAACGATTCTAACACCTGGAAAACTTCTAAACACACATTTGAACACATAGAAACACACATAAGCATTTAACCGAGGCTAAGGTTAGCCAAGAACAACTCAAAAATACTAAACCTTACCTAAATCTCGAATTCTTCTTCTTGTTCTTCAAGTGTCCGAGAGTTCCTCTGCTTTCTCTCTCTAAAATCCGAATCAAGAAAAGGTGTGCAGGGTGAAAATGGGCGGCCATGCCACCTTTTCACCAACTTTTACCAACTTTTAAGAGTTTTATTCATTTTACACCTTTGGTCCCTCAACTTTGGGGTTGACTTCCCTTTTCCTCCTTTTTCTTTCTCTTTATTCTTTTATTTCTTTTTAATAAGAATTACGGGTGTTACAACCTATGACATGAATTGCCATCTTAATGTTTATATATATATATATATATATATATATATATATATATATATATATGTATGTTCAACCTATGGAAACTCATCAACTTTATATGTTGACCATATTTTTAACATGTTTCAGGTAATTATCCCGCTTAATATTGATCTTGAAGGCTTGAAAACATCTAGGATTGGACCTAGAGAATAATAAAGGGCATGCTTTGTTACTTGATGCCAAATTAAACTCAAGTTATGTTTGATTGCTTTGAGACTTCTGATTTATAGTTATGTATGTCATGAATTGGATATTTAATAATATTTACACTTTGAATTAGTGTTATGTGGCATGAACAATCTTAACCCTCACATATCAACGTTTCCACCGTTAAGGTTGGGGTGTGACACGCGACGACGGAGGAGGCGACGACAGAGAAGGCGACGACGGAGGAGGCGATGAAGTGGCGATTTCTAGCAGGCGGTGGCGGTGGCATGGCGGAAGAAAAAAGGGGTCTAGGGTTTTCTTTTTTGTGATCGATGATGATGATGATGTGGACGTGGTGGCAGTGGGCAGATGGTGGCGGTGGAGGGGTGGTGGTGGTGTGTTCTTGTGTGAAGATAGAGAAAGAAAGAGAGAGAGAGAGAGAGAGATCTGGAGGTGGGGTAAGGTGCGGTGGGTTTTAATATTACGTTTTCTATTATTAAGGATAAAAAGACCAAACTATCATCATGTGCAAGGCACGTGACCTGATTTAACGATCAAATTTAACGTCCGTTAGAGGATAGGACGAAACTTGCAAACTTTTTTAAACATAAAGGATGTTTACTTTAATTTCTTTAGTTTAAAGACGAAAACTGAAATTTACTCATAAAATTTTGTTGAGATTAATCAAATTATTCATGCTTTTATCGATGATTAAAAAATAAATAACATCAACGTTGAAATTTATACTCATTTTACTTATTTTAGTTATATAAATAGTTGGGGTAGCTTCAAATATAAATTAACTTTTTCCTTAAATATTTTAATATTGATTTTAATCACATCAAAATCAGCTCAAAGAACTCCAGTTGAACTTATTCCGATGACGTTAGAATTGACTCGTTATATAGTTGGATACATTATCGTCGATAACCATTCCCCTTATCTAAAAATTCAGATTTCGCAAGTATAAAACAGACAACAAAATTCAAAAAATTAGTACAAAATTTAAACATATAACATAAAATTCAATTGGACACCACAAATTCTAATACACCTAGTATAAAATATAATTGGACAACATAAATTTTAAAACAAAAACACAATTTTCAAAAAGACAACTTTGAAAAAAAAACAACACGGTTTTAGCCATCTTAGGCTAAAATTAGCTTAAAATTTAATCTTACCCATAAATAACTAATATACGAAATAAGGTTATATGAAGTAAAATCATTCTTGTCATGGAATTGACCTAAAGTTTATTAAACCTTAATGTATCCATAATTTATACTAAATTACATAATATATGTTAAACTAGGTGTTGGCAGTTGGCAGTTGGCAGTTGTGGCAGTGATAATGATGTGATCACGTATGTAAAGAGAAACACATAAGGTTGTAACGACTTGATTCTGAATATCAAAACATATATAGAAAATAGCAAGTCACGATGATATAATCAAAACAAAAAAAAATTATATCGTTATAAAACTGAACGATAGAAAATATGAACGCGTATATAAGGAAATGTAAAAATAAATCATATTTGACCCAACTCGATTTTGAGTAAAATCTACATAGGAGTGTCGACCGGCTCGACTTTGAATAAAATCTATAACGAAGTTTGACGCCCTATTTACATTATTAACAAGCCCTAAATCCTATGCCAACAGTTGCTCCGGGATAGCGTCCTCATCGGCTCATACTTGCTTTCCTCTATTATTAGAGGATCCCTCCTTACCTAGCACACACAACATACTCAAAACATCAGATAAACAGGTGAGTTCTAATTTTCATTAAAACAATAACAATATCTTTACACACACAAAAGCTATATTTATATTGGCAATATTATAAATTCAACTTTTATCATTACTTTGTCCCACTGGACCTGTCCCATCGAACGTCGGTTGCCCCCATCCAGCAACTACCAGTTCCCCATACCCGGTAACGTGGGTTGCCCACATCCAGCAACTACCAGTTACTACACCCAGAAACGTCGGTTGCCCACATCTAGCAACTACCAGTTTCTCATACTCAGTAACGTCGGTTGCCCACATCTAGCAACTACCAGTTACTATCTCTCATCCAGTAGGATGCCAAATAATCATCTAGGGTCGTCACCACAAGATGTTCACAAAGCTGAGTGATCGTCATCACTCCTATCAAACTGTACAGTTTCACACCCAGGCATCTTACCCTAACTGGCCTGCTGAGATTTACATCACATTACCATTTCAAAAACATTTCTTTTACTTATTGCCAATATTATCACATTCACTTACACCCCACACATTCTTTCTTTTAGCACCAGTTTTAACATATTTTCATTAATCATTACACCCCATCTGACCCATTGGAATCATTATCATCACATAATGATTAACAATGTTCAGATGACCATCTTTTACACTCTACCTGACCCACTGAAATCATTACCATCACGTAATGATTAACAATGTTCAGGTAATCATTTATTACCCCCACTTTCCCTCTAACAGCTTTACAAACTGTTAGAAACACACCCATCATTACTATTACAATTCTGGTACTAAAACATTCAATTTATTTATCATCGTATGTGTGCTAGCCCGAATGTTAAAACCAAACATTTAAAAAGGGCTTAGAACTCACCTTATCAATTTCCTCACCACAGTCTACACAATCCACGTACACAAGGTAACTAGTCCTTCCTCTAATCAAGGTATATCTAAAGCAATAAACCCTTATTCAATAAACTTATTCTCAAACAGGGCCCTCATGCGATTGAACAGTTATGCGAATGAGCAATCATGCGACTGGACCTATGCGAATGAACCATGCGACTGAACCTTCAGTCGTACGACTAGCCGTTCATTCGCACGATTGAGTTCTCATTCGTATCCAGTGTTCGCTCGTCTTCATTCGGACTTCCAACCAGGCGACTGAGTTTCAACCGCACGATTGAACCTCCATTCGCACTCAATCGCACGATTAAACTCTCATTCGTGCGATTGAGCCATGCGATCGAGCCCATTCGCCTGAAACAAATCAGCAGCTGTGTGCTTGACGTTTTTGATCCAAACTCACTCAAAATTTGAGTTTTAACCATCCAAATCATACCATATTCAAAACAGATCATGTACACATCGTTTACAATGGTTTCGAACCATTATTTCATCAAAACTTCACAAAACTTAGATTTGAATTCCTGGATTTTAAATTCAGAAATGAACCAGACCAATTTACTGATTTAAACAGGTTATTGGATCAAATTCAATCATACACACAGTTATAACATCTCCGGATTAATCCGTGATGTTCAAAACTTACCAAAACGGAGCTTCGCCTAATCAATTTCGTGAGAACATGGTTTTGGGTGTGAAGGGGACTAGAGAACAGAATAGGTGCAGATAAAAATCTGCCCTTGAACCCCCTGCACCGCCCCACTTATCCATACACTCAACTTAACCGCCTCACCTTCAGTCGCACGATTGAACCATTCGCACGACTGAATCGTGCGACTGAAGCTCATGCCCCTACCATTCGTACGACTGAGCCTCAATCGCACATAAGGAGTGCGACTGAAGTTCATTCGGATGCAAGTCATGCGACTGAATACTTGAACACTCAAATAACTCAACTTAATTTAATTAATCATAACTATAATATTATTTACAAGTCCGGATTTAGAAACCGGATGTTACACGAAGTCTAAATAAATAATTTAAGTATGTCATTGCAGTATATTCAAAGCGTACGCATTATATTATAAAAGTGGTAAAAGAAAAAAAAATATGTGAAAAATTAATTACTATTCTTATTAATACATTTGGTCGGTGGGGTTTTTGTTTCCCTTTTTTTTCTTTTGTTTGTTTGTTTGTATTTTTCTTGGGTTTGTTTTGGGTGTGGGTTTGAGGTTTGTGGGTGGGTTTTTTTGTGGGGTTTTTGTGTCTGGACATGCGTCTATGATGTGTTTTGATTATGTTCGTTTATAGGTTTCGTTGACATTGTCTTTCTCCGGGTTCCTGCTTTTTTTCTTTCGTTATCGATACCTTGACGATTCTCGCTATTAAGGTTTGGGTTTTCCTTTTGTTTACTCTTTTCGGGGCTTTGATTCTCTTCGGTTTTCTATTTTGGACCGTGTCACATTCTTGCGGCTTTGATTTTTGTCTGTTTTGTGTGTGGTGTTGAGCTTTGATTTAGTTTTGGAGTTCTGTACGTTGTGTTGTGTTATGGATTTGGAGTTTGGTGTGTTTTACTTTGTGTATTTTGCTGATTTTGTTGTTTTGAACCTTTATTTTGATTTTGATTTTGATTTTGGTTTTGGTTTAGGGTTACATTAAAACTCCTATAGGCGCGGCAACGCGCGACGGCAAAACCTAGTTATAAACAATAAAATAACTAAAGAATGTACCATGGCAAAATATTTACTTTGCTAGGAACTAATCCATTTCATCTCGTAGGCATGCTACCATCCGATAGAGAAGAGTTAACCTATCAATATATTTTCTCACCCTTGAACCATAAAAGAATGATCAAACTCCAAGTCCCAAATACACTTTTCTGTAAAATCTGAAATTTCTTTCGACATTACATAGCGGATCTATATATATATGATTATGATTGGCCAGCTGCGACGTCTCAACTTTACCTCTCGGCTCACGCCGCCAAACATAAAACCAAATACCGTATCTTCTCTAGTTCTCTTTCAAACTCGCAACGCATTCGGGTTATTCACAAACTATAGTCACAAACCTCTATAGTCTATATGCATTTCTGAATTGAAGAAGAGCCAAATTAAAGGCTTTCATACTACCAATGCTTAAGCCTTCTTTATCCTTATCCGCTAACACTATATCCCATTTAACCCACGTATTTTTCAAGAATTACAAGCGCTCCATACTTTTCTTGTTATTTTCTTTCTTCACTTAATAAATAAATTTATTTTCGGTTTCTCTTTTTTAATACCTAAACCTTTATTACAATTTTTTTAATATTAAATTTAATATTTTTTAAATAAACTCGTGTAATATACGAGTTTTCAAGCTTACTAGATATATTTATTGTAATTATAAAAACATCTTAATATGAATTATAAATGACAAAATTGATGGACGGCCATTAAGGGTGAAAACTAGATAAGCCGACTTGCAAGTTACTCAGAATCGGCTCTAAAAAAAGCTCGAATCAAGCTGAGCTTATATGGCTTGTTTACTAAACGAGTACAGGCTTCAAATATTGAGCTCGAGCCCGAGCTTCAGATGTTGAGCTCGAGCCCGAGCTTCAAATGTTGAGCTCGAGCCCGAGCTTCAGATGTTGAGCTCGAGCCCGAGCTCACCCGAGCTTCAGATGTTGAGCTCGAGCCCGAGCTTCAGATGTTGAGCTCGAGCCCGAGCTTCAGATGTTGAGCTCGAGCCCGAGCTTCAGATGTTGAGCTCGAGCCCGAGCTTCAGATGTTGAGCTCGAGCCCGAGCTTAACATCGTTGAGCTCGAGCCCGAGCTTCAGATGTTAAGCTCGAGCCCGAGCTTCAGATGTTGAGCTCGAGCTGACTAGCAAGTCTAATCAGCTTTTTTATATGATTTGCTATATATATATATATTGAGATATATAAACATGTATATTTAGATAAATTATATTATGAGATAGAGAAATAAAATTTCTGACGAACCGACTTCGAGCTTTATAAATAAAACTACAAACGAACTGAGCTCTAGCCTAAGCGAGCTCGGGCTCGGCTCGGCTCATTTACACCCCTAAACTTCATTTCATATAATTTAAATTTAAATAATGTGAAAAGTTTTTTAATTTGGTTAACTACCTCTTGCTATATATATGAAAGTGAAATAGATATGCATAGTCTTATTGAGATGGCGTTTACTTCTTTCATCTTGCATGCACTATTGCTTTTTCTGGTATTCATCCATTATTCTTTTAAAACATATTCTGTTCAATTTTATTGCATGCTGTAACCTCACTTTAGTATTTGTCAATTTAATTTTAATAAACATTTGATCAAAATCTTACAAAAAATTCAAAAAGTTTTAAAAATTGGGGCATGCAAGGCGGAATCACTACTTTTATGAGGGTTCCTCATAAGATTCTTTTATAACTAAAAGTTTCAAATCAATTCTTAAATTAAAAAAAAACACAAACACAAACACAAACATTTGTTTGGTTAGCTTGGGTGACTCTCTTTAACTTCATTTTCTCTTAACATTAATGATCTGATTGAAATAGTTTAAAACTTAAGTAATAATATTCTGTGATATTTTCTCTTGAAATAATTATATGCTAACATTTGAATGTGTTTTTCTGAAATTTGAAGTTCTCTCTTGGAAGCAATGGTTCCGATATCAACGAGAAAACATTGAAAGACGATCATAACACCATTGTCAAACCCAAAGAAGATCAATATGGTCACACAAGCCTGGACCCTTCTCTAAAAGTTTTCTTCAAAGTCACCAATCTATACCTCGGCAACAAGATCTCGTTTTATTTCGCCTCAAACAACGATTCGACCCCGACACATCTACTCTCGAAAGAGGAAGCCGATTCAATCCCATTCGCGTCATCGAAACTCCCATACCTTCTTGAATACTTCTCATTCTCAAACACTTCTCCACAAGCAAAAGCCATGGAGACAACACTCAAACTATGTGAGGTCAAACCTATAGGCGGTGAGGTCAAAACTTGTGTGACGTCATTGGAGTCCATGCTGGAAATGACACGTCACTTTTTTGGAATGGTCAAACCTAAAGTGTTGACCACCAAGATTTTAAGTTCCAAACATACCCTTTTCCAAAACTATACTTTTGTTGAGAGGCCCTTAGAAATAAATGCTTCTAAAGTGGTGGCTTGTCATACCATGGCTTATCCTTATATGGTTTATTATTGTCATGGACACATGGGTCATATGACTAGGTTGTTTAAGGTTGCATTAGGTGGGGAGAATAAGGAGAGGGTGGAGGCGGCTGCGGTTTGCCACATGGATACGTCCACGTGGGATCGTGATCACGTGGCGTTTCAGATTCTTGGAGTCCGTCCTGGTAGCTCTCCGGTGTGCCATGTTCTTCCTGTTGATAATGTTGTGTGGTTCGCGTGATCGAGTGTTTTGTGTTAAGAATAAACAATGAATAATAATAGTACTTGAGTTTGTTGTTGTAAGAGTATGCTTAATTACATTTGGAATAATTCATAATTTTCTACACGTCAATTATGAATCGAAATTAATGAGTTCAAATGGTGTAAACTATTTATATTGAAGCAAATATTAAATGGGTAGGTTTGAGAGTTAAGTGCGCGTCTGGTTGTCGTTCAAAATATGGGGAGTCTTGCGTTCAAGTCTCACTTTAAGAAAAAACCGTCAATATTGTGGGGCTCTGGTTGGGTTGGGGTGCAGTCCCGACTGAAAAACAGATAAGTGGACCGATTAAAATAACACACGTCTTTCGAAGCAGAGTCATACATTTGTCATTGATCCGACCTATGATTTAAAACTTGGAATACACGTGTAAAGTGAACCGACAATTTAAACTTTTTCATTTTTGTAGTATGAAATTACACATATGTATTATATACATCAATAACTTTTTATCATTTTTGGAGATTTAACACAAACTAATGATTTTTTTAATGATAAAAACCAATAGAAATCGGTTCAAACCTTCATTACGTAAAGGAGGAATAATCAAACCACTAATACATATTTATACTCGTTCATTTCATGCAACACTCATATTAGTGGAACAGATCGATCAATCTTCTTTGAATCGTTTTCATCATCTTTGTAGGCTTAGATCGCAATAGATATTGGAAAGATTTGGAATAAGAAAGACAAAAGCATGGTATATCAAGTTAGAGAATGATCGATTTCACAATAAAAAGAGCCTAAATGATGAATCATGTGAAATGAGAAGAAAAATGATGATCTTGATAAAACTGTAAATTAACAATTTTGGACCGTATGTTTACAATTCAGATCTCCACAAGTATGTAATTTTACGAGGATTTTGGGCAACAACAAAAGGTTTTTCAAACGTACGTACAGTAATGTTACGCTTATTATCGTAAGTTACAACCATACATATATCAATTAATCAGCTAGCTAGTAGCGCGCACGCGCCCTCTCTCGCTCACAAAAATTGCTGAGACTATCTCATCTCGTCACTTAAATTCATTCCCTGTTTCCAATATCAATCTTTAAGAACACAACATAGTTTATTTGCATGTAACAAATGAATTAATGAATATTGAAATAGAAAATACTATAATAATAGTCAAAAAGGATAAACAAAGTGATTTTCCGGGTAATTGTGGAGTTTTTGAGGCATAAATAGAACTTTGTTTTGATCATGTATAGAGCTAGCATCTATGATATATCTCTAATCCGTGAGAGATAATTCAAGTTGTTTCATGCACTTTACATGTAACCTAAATAAACCGATATGTAGTATTGATTTCATTTGTTTGTAGGTGATATATTATTGTGCTAAGGGTCTTTGTTTTGTATTATTTGGACCGGTTGTGAAAAATCTTTTGTTAAAAAGTACGTCTTTTTAACATTTATGGCTAGTAGAAATGAAACTAATGAAGAATATTAAATGGAATGATTAATGAGTCGTCATTTTCATATTTCATTTTTGTTTTCCCTTTTTCTATGAAGAAAAGATAATAATAAAATTTTTATTATTATTATGAAATGATCATCATCATTTGTCACTCACTAAGTAGTTAGAACGTACAAAGATCTTCTCGTTGAATACGTAAATTGGATTAACCACATGTTGATAGTTTATGCTTCAATTCACAGGAAACACATCAACTTGTTCATTTGTATATATTTGCTAGATAGTTTTGCACATGATTTTTGAACATGTTTAGTTCTTCTTAGGTGTACACTTGCTCAGTAAACTAGGAATGGGGGAATAAAGCTGCTTGTATCTTTACTTTAGGTTGGATATCAAAATCTTTTATGAATTGAATCTTCTTGTTCTCTTATTATTTGATCTTCTAGAGGCTTGATTTAAAGCATCTTGAATTGTCTTTGGTATGGGCTCGTCTTTCATTACGGTTCTCCAGTATTCTTCAGGATCTATTCTTGCTTCTTGAAGACTTGTAAGCTAATCATCAAGCAATGAAATCCCAAATTGAGTTGGATCAAACCAAGAATTGTGAATAAAACATGAGCTTTAACACAAAAAACTTAAACATGAACTCTTACCAAAAGAAGGGAGAAAAGAATCAAGAAAATTGAGAAGCATCTCATTGCTCTTTAATATTGTTAATGTTAAATGTTTTTGTGAGTGAATATGTGATGTTAATGGGCATATATATAATCATTTGGTTGAATAATAAATACTTGTGGGACCAATGATTCTTAGTCAAGTCTCACTCAGAGCAAAAATGTTTAGGATAGAACCAAAGAATTTTTCCGATTATAAGTTTTCTTCTCAAGGGATTGGGGTTGTGGTCTCAACTAGAAAATAGATAGATGATCTCGATTGAGATAACACATATCATTTGAAACAGTGTCGTATATTTGTCGTTAAAAAAGGTAAAATAAATACCCATGGGACCTATTGACATGCATGTGTCACGTGGACACGTTAAAAGAGTTGAGTAATGAGTTTACCAACAAATGTTTGTAGAAATTATTCATTCTTGTAATGAAATTCTTATATGAAGTTATATAAGCAGCTAATATATGAAATAAGCTTATATGAAGTAAAATCTTTCTTTTAATGAATTTCAACCAAAGATTATCAAACGCCAAAGATGTTATACAAAATTACATACTATACATTTAAATTAACATCATCACTAAAGTTGTAAGGATTTTTTTTAGGTCGAAATTGATGGCTTTCACGTCGGTGGATGCTGGTCGAAGTTGGCCAGCGCCAGTTCAGAGTTAGTATTCGTTGGACATGATTATTTAACAGTTTATCGTAGTTCTCATAGTTACTTCTACTAATGTGTAAATCATATTAACCCTTCATGAAAGGTTGCACCTATTGATAATTTAGTACTATAAAAAATGTCCTAAATGTTCATTAAAGATAATATTCTACTCTCCTTCATGTGATCACTATGCAATATTTGTTCACGAGAGAGTTTTGTAATATCGTTGCTTACGTTCTCCATACTTGAGGAGGTCCTAGGAGGGTCTTATCCATCTAACACATTGGCAATTGTAATGGAGACTAATTATACTTTAATTATTATGATCATAGTACTTTCGATGTGACACCTATGTAAATACTTTTTTATTACTGTCACTAATATATATAGTATGGTTGGTTTTATAATAATTTTATATTTTTTTAATATTAATGTAATATAGTGTAATGTATTGTAATATAGTGTAGTGTAATGTAACACCATGCAATATATGTAATATGATGAAATGAATTTAATATTATACAGTATAACATTGATCTAATGCAATGTAATATGATGTAATGTAAAAACATCACATATTTAGTTAATGTAAAACATCACATATTTAGTTAATTCCATTGATGGTTTTTATGTTATGTTTATATTGTAAGTTTCTTCTCTAGAAATTACACCCATGGCTCCTACTTTTCAATTAACCATAACATGAGTGTTACTTGAAATGAATAGAGTTTAGTTTTTAATGTTATGTTTTTTTTATAATGACCATTGTAATATACATATCCAAATTCATGTAGAAATAACATATTCTAAATCCCTATAAACCTACTGTTTATAACAGAAAAAATTAATATATGTATTTCCATGGGCCCACCAATTAATCCATTGACTTCCTCCTTCCCGTCTTTCTAATTGTTTCGAAAACCGGAGTTCTATCAATCGATCCGACCGGTTGAACCGGGAACCGATATTTTTAGGCCCCAGCTAATTAAACACCCTGTCAGGTGTTAAACATACGCCCTTTGACTTTTGTCACGGCCGTAAAGGGCCTCACGGGCCGTATGGGTTTCAACATTTAATTTTCATCTACTCACGGGCCGTGTAATACATAACGGCCCGTAAAATCCCATCCCCACGGACCGTGAACATCTCACATAACGGCCCGTGAGTTCTCTCACGGCCGTAATTGTCCTTCTGAGAATTTACTTTCCTCGATTTGCGTGCGCTTTTAAATTTTATAATTATGTGACGCGACGTATTATTCCTTGATTCGATTTAAGATTCTATATAAACTGTTATATATATGACTGTTATATGGTTAGTGAGAAACGAAACAGTTAAAATGTCTTCTCGTGGAGGTAGGAGAAGACGTCAAAATGAGTCATCTTCAAACTCACGAGATATTGTGGAAAGTATTCCTGATCCAATAGATAACCATAATGGCAGAACGGGAGGAACTGGTCTCAGAATATTATTCACTTTATTACATGGGTCATTCCGATATTCCGTTACAATTTTGGCGTGAATTACTCGGAAACGTGTCTTTAGGTACAGAGGTATGATTTAAAGTTTTTTTATATATTTTATTTTATTTTAAAATTCTAACAATTAAAAAGTTGTTGTTTTATAGCATGTTCGGGCGTGGACAAATAGACTCACAATATGGAGATACGAAGAAATACGTAGAACCGAAGAGTTGCCGGGTAGTGATCGTTGGACGATTCTCCCATTTGAGTGGTTTAACTTAATATACTCGAGGTCCGTTAATGGTAACGAATATGGAGACGGGAGTGACTGTCTATATCCCGCGTTATGGGAAGTTGATACGGTAATACTGTTTCATGTTTTACAATAAAAATCATAAATTTATAACCGTGAATTAAATTGTTTTGTAGGTTTACGTACCAATGACTGATGACGAAGAAAATTGGTATCTTTTTAAGATTTCTATGGACTCACTACAAGTTCGTATATATTCTCCATACGAATGCCGACCAAATACGTGTGATGATTCATGGTGCATTCATCGTAATGCGCGATTTCGTACAATTCGAATCGTACTTTTTACATTTTCTGTCACGTATACAATATTGGCAGCACTCCGGACAAGAAGAAATCGAAGAATGGTGGTATCGGGTGAAACCGTTTGGCCCCCTAACGCCGGTCATATTGGTCGAGATTCGGGAGTTGTAATTTGTATGTTATTGCGTAGGTTGGTTCAAAATAGATCTTTAGAGTGGCAAGAGGTTAGCTTACAGGACGCTTGCTTTAGATTCCGAAGATTTATGGCAGACGAACTGTATTCTAGACGTGTAATGTAGAACAGTAATGAAATATTTTATTAAAACATAAACGTTATTAGTACACTTTTTTAAAAACGGTAAACCGTTATTATCACACAAAAATAAAACACATAATTTTAATCTTCTTGATCTTTATAAAAGATCCAAGCCGCAAAATGGTTGAAGGAAATTCCAAATTTCTCCCGATATCTTTCTTGAGTTCTTGTCATAATATCCGTATCATTCCATAACATATTTCGATTGTTGTAAACTTCTTTGTAGAGCTGGTGAAATGTCGTGACCTTCCTTCTCAAGTCAGACCACTTGTTGCTAAGTTCACAAGTGGTGCGATATTCTTCACGTTCGAGAATTTGATGAAAACGAGTTGAAACCCGGTTCCAAAATATTGAATTTGGCGGGATAGTACCTGAATTTTCGATACAAGATCTTACTAAAGTCACCTCCTCTTCATCGTCCACGGATTTTGATCACTTGTAGCACTCATGTTTTGGGTATTGAGTAAATTTGTGTGAATTGTTTGTGTCAAGCGGCTGAATTTATAGACTTAAAAAAGTTTTATACGGCCCGTGAGGGTCTTTACGGGCCGTGACAATGTCCCCATACGACCGTGTAGTGTAAACGGTCTGTTTTTAAAAACTACAAAGCATAACGGGCCGTGACAACAGTCACGGGCCGTATGATAAATTGGTAACGGGCCGTGAGATCCTTCACGACCGTGAGGTCCGATAATATATAGGACCTCACGGCCCATTTGTTCATTTACGCCCCCAAAACACACATACGATTTACTCCGTCACGACCTCCGTATTTTCATCATTTTCATACATCCGACTCCTTACTACGGTACGTATTCAAATCCGTATTTTATTTTTGTGTATTTTCGTTTAAATATATTAAAATTATATTTAAAAAAACTGGAAAATTGAAATGTTTTGGGGGTTACGGGTCGTGAAGGGTCGTCACGGGCCGTAACCTTTTGAATTTTCAAAGGGTTACGGGCCGGACCCTCCTTTACGGGCCGTAACCCTTTGAAACTTCAGTGGGTTACGGGCCGTGAGGGATCTTCACGGGCCGTAACCCTTTTTTTCTGGTGAATTTATTATTTTTTTTTTGCAGATTATGCCGCCCCGCAAACGTACACGTCCGGAGACTGAGCCCGAGGGTCAGGGTGACTTTCTGGACCCACACCCTGATCTTCGTTTTCCGAGGGAGACCCAGCCACGGCAAAAGCTGTGGAAGCTGATTGGACGTCCCCTGAAGGGGACACGCACCATCGACTGGGACGTGCTGGAGGAGGTCGGAGACATAACACGTGCCCAGGATATCATCGGGCTGGACGGAGAGACGCCGTGGAGGCGGATGTTTGATTTGGGATCAAGGAGGGGCTACCGGGAGCTGACGTTGCAGTTTTTGTGTACGTTTCTGTTCACTCCCGCCTTTGAGGATCAGGACCCCCGCCAGCACATAGCGGTTCGATTTATGCTGGGGACCGGTAGGTACGAGTTCACCCTCGCCCAGTGGGCGGTGACTCTTGGGTTTTACACCCACGAGGAGACGGAGGATCCTCGTTTTTATTCTGACGAGGTCCAGTCGGAGCCGGCTCCTTTGGTCGGATGGTGGCCGACCATTTCCGACCAGCCGTGGGAGGGCGCCATTAGGGCGACCTCTATTAGGGATCCTTTGCACCGGTATCTACATCGGTGCATTGCCGGCACCATTGCCGGCAGAGACCAGAGCATGGAGCAGGTGTCGTTCCTTGACTTATTTTTTTTGAGGGCCTTGCTTTCACCCAGACGGGTGAATCTAGCTCGCTGCATGGCCGCCTATTTTTGAGCGTCATTCAGGGCAAGGTAAAAAATATTTCTACTAATTGTTAACAAATAAGTATTATCTATTATGCGATTCATAATTATGCCTATTGTTTGATTGTTTTGCAGATGGATAGCCCGATTGTTTGCGGCTCGTACATCACCGTCATTGCCTCGCGCTTAGGGTTGTTTACGGACGCCCTAATTGCAAGGCAGACTACGGACACGCCGCTTCGGATTTTGGGTCGACCGACCGTCATGGCCATGGGGATTGCCGCCAAATTTGGCGACGACCTCCGATGGTCCACTGATGGTGGTCGGACGTCTGGCAGCCGGTGCCGGACGTTGGTGAGGAGGAGGAGCAGCCGGCGCCGCAGCAGCAGCCGCAGCCCCAGCCATACGCCGGACCACCCGTCCCACCGCCTGTTCCCAGGACCATCATTCGGCAGATTCCGCCGACGGGGGAGTTTATGGCGGAGGCACTACATTTGTTGCGCCAGTCCCAGGCCTTGTTATTATGGACGGCGGATGCGTGCAGCATTTTTGCTGCTAGCCAGGGTATCGACCTCCCCCCTCGGCCGGAGTTGCCTCCGTTTGTCAGACGACCTGCGGGTGATGACGAGGAGGCTGCTGGTGGTGGTGATGCGGAGGATGCTGGTGGTGGTGATGCTGGTGGTGGTGATGACGCATAGATAGTAGGATTTTATTGTTTTATTTACCTTTCATGTAAAAAAAATGAAAAATATGTTTATATATTATGAGTTATTTTGGATGACGTTTAAATGTTTAATTATATGTTTACAATTAGTTATGCTTGTGGAGGAAGTGGTTTGTACGAATAATATTAAATCAACCTTTTGGAGAATAAAATCAGTACTTGAACCTACTCGTCCCACATAAAGAAATATATAATCCTTCAGAAAATCCGACGCCAGGCTCTGCAATTATATAAACATACTTGAATCTCAGTCGGAAAAGTTGCACTGAAAAACATACTTGAATCTCAACATATATTATGCATCTCATATCATTAACATTCCTACACACCTTTTATGCTAACCAAATGCCCAGCTCATATAAACAAA
Organism: Flaveria linearis; assembly: GCA_024085815.1. Lineage (NCBI taxonomy): Eukaryota > Viridiplantae > Streptophyta > Magnoliopsida > Asterales > Asteraceae > Flaveria > Flaveria linearis. The sequence goes on along the minus strand of CM044004.1, from coordinate 77,631,633 downwards.
ATTCAAAGGTTGAAGAAAAATTCGATAATCTTCTTATTGCATTTATCTTTGGAAAACGAAAGAATTGATTACATGTTTACAATTCAACAACAATAAAGAATTGAATAAATAAAGAATTGAAAGAATTGATAAATGTGTAAACTATACTAAATCTACATGTTCAACCGGGTCTACGGGCCTTAGTTCAAGATATTTTTGAATTCGACTTCCGTATATAGCCTCCCAATCATTGGCGTTTTCTGTTTTGTACAAATGCCAATATTTGCTCGGAACAGGCATTGGATAGTCACCCACTAATCGAATTCTAATGAAATGGCAATCTTGAACATAAGCAATTGAAATTATATGATGTTCACTGATATCACGAGGAGATAACCAGAACGGGAAAAAAGTAGCGGAGTTGCCGATCGATATAAAAATTATAACCACTCGAAACCTGTTAGCAATAAGGATTGTAGCAGGTGGCACTGTCATCCAATTTTTGTGTGGAGCCGCACCTAACCCGTTCCAGTTTAATGATTCCCTTATTTCGTTTATATCAGGAAACATCGCAGCGTACCTATGTCTGTTTTCATCCAACTCAGATATAAGTTCCATACGTATAAAACGCCAGTGATTTTCACCATATCCCAGTGCGAGTGCTATAGCACGAAAACCACAATTGCCGACCTCTAAAACATCATCCGCACCTGAAATGTACGGGAAAAAGAATGATGGAATCCAGCGGTTAAACCGGAAAAAATTGTTTTTATCTTCGTCGCCCGGGATATATGAAAACTTGGAACTCTGTTGAGATAATCCATCTTTGGCTCTTGATTTTGAAGACATGGATTGACTGCGCTGCAAAGGCCCTTGTTTTGACTTCACCACCGAACTTGAATATGTTGGCGGACCTTCAAAATTTTCTCTTGGTTGAACATATGAACTATGTATGGGGGCGTCTAATATTGTTTCTTTTTGCTTATCTTTTTTTGGACGACCCGTGTATTTGTTTGGACTTTAGGAGGTTTTTTATCTGTTTTTGAAGGAGTAACGAAAGATTTGAAAATATTAATCAAAGATCTTTTCACATTTTCGGGTTGGACAAGTAAATGTTTTGTCACCATCTCCATCTCTTTATGTACATCTACTTGAACCTCCCGTACAATATACGCGGGTAAAAAATCTAGCTTCCTCCAAAAAACATCAATGGCATCGAGCGGAATACATTGACCTATAAAATAATATATTAAATAAAATATAATAAAAGTTTTCATGAAAAAATAAAAAATGTAAAAGAACATTATCTCGCAGCAATTTAAGCACTTCATGATTATGCTGCACCATAAGCATGATTTTGCTTTTGGTAAAACTTTCTTTTATAGCAATTTCCTGGGTAGCTAAGATATTATTAATGAAAGGAATAAATCTATCCAGGGTGCTATTGGTTGCTTTCAGGTAACTTTTCAACAACGAATGTTGGCTCTCAACTCGGTTCGTTGTGTGCTGACCGAAGTTATAACTTCTATTTATCCACGCCGACATAAATCTCTCTTCGTAGGGGTCCAACCAGTTATTTTTAGGTACATCAGCACTCCTATTAAAAAATGCACTTATTTTTATATAAATATACATATATTTTTAAGAATAACACTAGAAAACTTACTTGAATGGTTGGACACTAATCTGCGATAAAGCCGGTCGTAATTATAAGCGTATATGTCCTCCGTTTCAGAGTTAATAAGTACCGACCACACATGCTGAAAAGCACACCACTCTTCATTTGAAAAACTCGCCTTACAGTGTTTAGCAATATTTTCCGAAATATGCCATCTGCAAAGTAATCGAACAGCACTCGGAAAAACTTCTTCTGACGCATTCATCAGAGCGAGGTCTCGGTCGGTTAGTATAACACGGGGCTCCATACACTTATCTTCCAGCGTTGCTTTTAGTTGCTCTAACACCAATCTGAAGTTGGCTTCACGCTCATAATCAATGAATGCGTGAGCAACAGAAAAAGATTTCAGGGTGGATGTCACACCAACCATTTGAACAAAAGGCATTTTATACAAGTTAGTTTGTATGTTATGTCAATCATCAGCACGTGTGGGTAAGCACGCCATAATGTGTGAGATGTGGGATGTATAAAAAAACCCGTCGACGGTATTTGTCGGTTCCTCAATGTGAGGGGTGTAAATATATTGATGTTGTTGTAGTATAGAAAAAAAAACCTGCATTGGGGTTTCACCAATTCTGGTGGACTTTTTTATGTTTGCCCGAGCATTATATACGGTTCGTAACCCAGACACGTTATTGGGATTTTGTTCCCTCAACGTGCCTAGAATGTTTCGAGGGTCAATATTTTGCTCGGTCAGATTCTTTACAGTAGAAAGCTCATTTTCGGTGAGCCTCATTGCGTATGCATGTCCTTCCAGGTGTTCAGCAGGTTCATGGTTATGAGTATCATCCACAACAACTATAATCCACCCATCTCTCTGCATCTGGTACTTACCCTGCAATTCAAATTGACAGTTTGTTTTTTTCGTGTCACTTTTTCTTAGAGTGGATGCTCCCTTATATACACCACCCCGATCGCATTTCAACCAAATTTTAACCACCAAACCATTCGAATTTCTTTTTGAACGTTTGGTGACAATAACGAACCCATTATCTCGCCCCACGTTAGTTGCCCAATCAACTAATTCTTCACGAGATGAGAAAACCTAATCAATTTAATATTTTTAGTTAGTTATTACTAAATGATAGTAAAATGAAAGTAAAATTAAATATGATATATCTTATAACCTGATTCGTGTCGTATAAACCCTTTTTACCGGAACCAGAACCGTCATTATCCCCGCTGCTATCGCCACCGTTATCACCCCCGTCATCGCCGCCGTCATTCCCGCCGTAATTGGACGCGAACTGTCCTAGATAGTTTGAAGCAGCCTCATCGTAATAACCGTAACCCTCCTGAGGGTAATAGTTAGATTCCGAACCGAATAAATAGTTGCTATCCCAGAAAGACATCGTAACGTTAGATATTAACGTTTATATAGTACTTGAAATGGAATATTGCGTTTATGTAGTAGTTGAAATGAAATGAATTTATATCGTTGAATTATGAAATGAATTTATAAACTAACGTTTATATAGTAGTTGAAATGGAATATTGCATCTCGTCACATAATTAACACGAATATCGAGGAATATTACGTCATATCAAATAATGTAATAAATACAAATTTACACGACTATCGAGGAATATTACGTCATATCAAATAACGTAATAAATACAAAATTACACGAAAAACGAGGAATAATATATCTCGTCAAATTATTAAAAGTGAAACTAGGACCCGTAAGTAAGTTCACGGCCCGTAAGACGAATTCCATACGGGCCGTGAAGAAATTCACGGGCCGTAAATAAACACGACCGTGATCATATTCACGGGCCGTTACGTTTTTGAATTACGTTTCTGAATGACCGATTTGACTTGCGACAGACCATACGGCCCGTGAAGGGCCTTACGGCCCGTAAGCAGGGCGTCCAGATATCCTGGAGGGCGTCCCTTTAGCAGGCCCCTATTTTTTAACATCTTAATATCTTTTACATATATTTATTAATATAATTATGATTTTCTCCGGTTCTTATTCATCGGTTGAAGCGGTCATCGGTAAGATAAAAAGCTGTTATAAAAGAAAAATAAAAGTATAAAAAGTTGTATCTCTGTTCTGAAAACACCTAGCTCTCCGTTTGGTGAAGAAATTTAAATCAAGTTTGTTGTGCACTTGTGCTTGCTGCTAAATGCTAAGAATCGTTGAAATTATTAAAAAACAATCAAATTTTTTTTTTGTTGTTGAAGAATAAAGACAGATGGTTTGCAGAAAAGGAACACAGTTTAAAAAACGCGCAATGCTCATGTTATGATCTGGCCTCAGAAGAGCCTTTCAATACGATTGCTAACTGTAAACGGCTACCATGCCAAAGCAACCGATGCCATTGTTTATCATCATAACCCGATATTATTCTATACAGTAGCATATAAACAAAAGGAACGGGTTCATGTCTCTAATGTACATGTTGGAATTGAGATTAACAATTCAACACCTTTGAAGAACACAATTGAATCAATGATTAAAATAAAGAATTGAAATTGAACATAAACGAATTCGATCTACTTTTATTGATTTGAACTACGAAATTTAGAATGAAAAGAATTACACTCAAGTATGGATCCTTCGGAAGTTTATATACTTCCGAAGCTAACAACCTGACAAACTCAATTACACTTAGTTACAACTTCAGTCTCTCATCTATTAAAGTTAACACTATTAACTCTAACCTTGACTTTATTTATTTAAACTTGCATTTGACCACAACATTCTAACAATCTCCACCTTTGTGGTCAAGTAAACCAACCTTCAACTTATTCAAGCACTGCTGCAGAACAACTCCATTTACGGCTTTTGTCATAAAATCTGCTGCATTACATCTTGTCTCCACATACTCAACTTTAGCCTCCTTAGAATTAATAACATCTCTTATAAAATGATACCTTGTCCTTATATGCTTTGTTCTTTCATGATAAGCTTGATTCTTTAATAAATGTATTGCACCCAAGTTATCACATAACACAACAGCCTCTGCCTCATTCATACCCAAATCAGATACAAACCCTTTCAACCATAATGCTTCTTTAACAGCCTCAGCAAGGGCTATATACTCTGACTCAGTAGTAGACAATGCTACTACCTTTTGAAGAGTAGACCTCCAACTAACCAAGCCATTCAATACCATGAAAGCATAGCCTGTAATTGATCTTCCTTTATCCAGGTCCTTTGCAAAATCAGAGTCCACAAACCCAGTCACACTAAACAACTCACTCTGACCTGCATTACAACCATACACCAGACCAACATCTTCCGAACCTTTCAAGTACCTCAAAATCCACTTCACAGCTTCCCAATGCAACCTACCCGGGTTTGCTAAATATCTACTCACCAAACCCACTGCATATGCCAAATCTGGCCTAGTACAGACCATGATATACATAAGGCTACCCACAACATTCGCATAAGGCACTAAACTCATCTTTTCTTTCTCTTCTTCAGTCTCAGGACAACTTTCTAATGACAACTTGAAATGAGCAGCAAGAGGTATAGAAACTGACTTACAATTATGCATAGCATAATTAGTAAGTACCTTGTTGATATAAGACCTTTGTGACAACAAGAGTCTTCTATTAACCCTATCCCTTGTGATTTCCATACCCAGAATCTTACTAGCATTACCAAGATCCTTCATTTCAAACTCTTTCATTAACATATGCTTTGTGACATCAATCTCATCCTTATCTTCACAGCACACTAGCATATCATCAACATATAAAAGCAAATATACAAACTTCCCATATGCATATTCTTTAGAATATACACATGCATCAAATTTACTTCTATGAAATCCTTGACTGGCCATATGATCATCAAACCTTCGATGCCACTGCCTTGGGCTTTGTTTTAACCCATATAATGACTTTTTCAAAAAACATACTTTGCTTTCTTCACCTTTTACTTCATAACCAGGTGGCTGTCTCATGTAAATATTCTCATCCAAGTTACCATGGAGAAAAGCAGTCTTTACATCCAACTGAGCAAGCTCCAAATCTTTGAAGCCACCATCGAAAGTATGATTCTTATAGAGGTGTGCTTTACAACAGGTGAGAACACCTCATTGTAATCTATACCAGGCCTTTGTGTAAACCCTCTGGCTACCAATCTTGCCTTGTATCTCGGTTTCATTACACCTTCAATTCCATCTTTTAGTTTAAACAGCCATTTGCAATCTACAATCTTTTGATCCCTTGTTTTATCAACTAGGACCCAAGTCTCATTCTTGTACAATGAATCCATTTCTTCATTCATTGCTTTAACCCATTGTTCTTTGTGCTCATCATTAATTGCCTCATGATAGCTCAAAGGTTCACAAGTGCTTTCTTCTTCAGCTGCAACAAACACAAACACTGCAATTTCTGAATTTGAACTTTCACCATCATCCACTGCAGCAGAAGCTTCAGTTTGACCTTGATATCTAACCGGCTTTACAATGTTTCTTCTTGGCCTATTATTAGCAATTGTATACTTCCCAACAGGAGGCTCACTTGTAGATGCTCCTCTACTTGATTCACCTGTCTCACTACCTTGATCAGAACTTACTTTATTCTACCGTGTTCTTAACTCACTTGGTGCATACTCCACCTCAATTTCATTTCTCTGATCACTTGTATGTTCAGGCTCTTTCCCTTTGCATTCACCTATCACATCCTTATACATCAACCCTTCCTTGAACACCACATGTTTACATGTTATGAGCCTTGGACTGACATTATCAAGTCTCCATAGTCTATGTCCTTTTACACCATCTGGATATCCTACCACCACACACTTCTAAGCTCTAGATTCAAGTTTACCTTGGTTGACATGTGCATATGCAACTGAACCAAACACCTTCAAATGATCATAAGTGGGCTTCATACCTGTCCACATTTCTTGAGGGGTCTTAAAGTCTAGAGCTGATGAAGGTGATCTGTTGACCAAATGAGCTGCTGTAGTCACAGACTCAGCCTAAAAAGACTTTGGTAACCCTGAATTGGAGAGCATACATCTTACTTTGTTCAACAAAGTCCTATTCATTCGTTCAACTAATCCATTCTGCTGAGGTGTACCAGGCACTGTTAAATGCCTTGATATACCATTTTCTTTGCAGAACTTGTTGAATATTCCACTGCAAAACTCCAATCCATTGTTTGTCCTTAACTTTTTGATTCTTTTCTCAGTTTGGTTTTCAACAAGCACCTTCCACTCTTTGAATTTCTCAAAGGTCTCATCCTTATGCTTCAACACATACACCCACACTTTCCTTGAGAAATCATCAATTAAAGAGAGAAAATACTTAGCTCCACCTAGAGATGCAACCTTGGCAGGTCCCCACAGATCTGCATGTATATAGTCTAATACACCAGTTGTGATGTTCTTACCCCTGCCAAAGGTTACTTTGTGTGCCTTACCCATGATACAATGTTCACAAAAACCTGCATGACCGTCTTTAAGCCCCGGGATCAATCCTTGTTTCTTCAATTCAGTCAACCCCAAATCACTGATGTGACCCAGTCTTTTGTGCCAAAACACTGTAGAATTATCACCTTCTACACTAGCTGTCATGCATGAACTCATAGACACCTCACCTTCTAGATGATAAGTATTGTTATCACTTCTGAATCCACTTAACACTACCATGGATCCTTTGATAACTTTGGCTTTCCCATTCGACAGACTTATGCTAAATCCATTCTTTTCAAACAATCCAAGAGATATCAAGTTTCTCTTTAATTCAGGAATGTATCTTACATTTTCAAGATTATACACAGATCCATTATGCAACTTGAGTTTAACAGTACCAATACCTTTAATGGAGCAAGGTCTATCATCCCTAAGCTGCCTGATCCTAGATCTTGCATGTTTAATTCCTTGAAAAACTGCTTATTAGGTGTCATATGATATGAACACCCTGAGTCCATGATCCAACTCATACTCATTCCTTTGTTTGAAACCACCAGGACATCTGCACTATCATAACCACTGTCTGTCTCATCATATTGAGTGTTGTTATATTGACCATTGTACTGATTTCTTGATGAACCGCTGCCTTCACTCTTCTTCCTTTTCCATTCTGGGCATTCTTTCTTGAAGTGTTTCTTGGATCCACAAATAAAACACTTTCTCTTTGTTTTAGATTTTGATCTACTAAAACCCTTTTGTTTGTTGTTAGGTCTTTGTTCAGTTCTCCCCCTAACATACAGACCATCACTTCCATCTTCCCTTCCATCAGAGCGTTTCTTCAACTCTCTTGAATTAAGTGCAGCAAGCACTTCCTCCATTGATAGAGTATCCCTTCCGAACATAAGTGTATCAATAAAATGTTCATACTGAGATGGAAGTGATGATAGGAATATGATGGCATGGTCTTCATCCTCGAGAGTCACTTCAATATTTTCAAGGTCCAGCACCAATTTATTAAATTCATCGGTATGATCTTCCAATGTCTTACCAGAACCCATCTGAAACGTGTACAGGCGTTTCTTCAAATAAAACCAGTTAGCCAATGACTTCGTCATATACAGGCTTTCCAGTTTTGCCCATAATCCAGCAGCAGACACCTCTTTTGAAACTTCTCGCAATACCCGGTCACCAAGACTCAACACAATCGCTGAATGAGCCTTATCAAGCATATCTTTATGCTTGTCCTTGATTTCTTTCTTCTCTTTATCGGTGGCCTACGGCGGTACCACCGCCTCACCGCCCTTAAGTGCGTCAACAACCCCTGATGCACCAAAACGGCTCACATCTTCATGCGCCATAGACCAAAATCATTTTTACCATCAAATTTCTCGACCTCATACTTTGTTGACACCATCTCCGCCTTCAATTGGAACTGCGGAATCTATCGTCTTCAAAACCTGAGCCGAAACGTGGCTCTGATACCACTTGTTGGAATTGAGATTAACAATTCAACACCTTTGAAGAACACAATTGAATCAATGATTAAAACAAAGAATTGAAATTGAACATAAACGAATTCGTTCTACTTTTATTGATTTGAACTACGAAATTTAGAATGAAAAGAATTACACTCAAGTATGGATCCTTCGGAAGTTTATATACTTCCGAAGCTAACAACCTAACAAACTCAATTACACTTAGTTACAACTTCAGTCCCTCATCTATCAAAGTTAACACTATTAACTCTAACCTTGACTTTATTTATTTAAACTTGCATTTGACTACAACATTCTAACAGTACAAAACATCATCATTATCAACCTGGAATAGTAGGGTCATCACCGTATCTGCGTTTCTTAACAACAATTGATAAAACAATTTTCCCAACAGCATAATCAGAGCAATAGTAGCTTAACTTAAGCATGATCACCAAAGTATCAAGTCATGTGAGCTCTGACTTGGACTCAAAGGAGTTAGACTTACAGATCAAAGAAAAAACCCAAAACAGATACACCTAATAAATATAATCCCCAAATAGGAATATGAATGAATACCAAGATGAACACCAAGGCAACCGTCTCAAATGAGGAAACGCCCATCATCAGTGACGTTACAAATCACCAAACAAAAAAGTCTTAAATGAGGTCATCCTCATTGTCATCAACATAACTAATCACCCAACCACAAAGTCTCACATACATCACATAAGAACATCCACTCAGAAAAACCGAGAAGAGATCACCATTAAACTAAAGAGCAAATTAGAGAGAGGCGGTGGAGAAGGGGCGACAACGGTTGTCAAACCACTACCGTCAACACCCTGATTTATGAGTAAATAACCGTAAGCTCAACCTCAACCTCAAACGGGGGGTCAAGCGGTGGCTATTTCTAATGTTGCAGCCACCATCACAGTTGTCGACGACCATATCTAGATCTACCCGTAACAGGACGCGTAGGGGTGACCGGAACAAAAGTCCCAACAAACAGGGATCTTCCAAAGCACCCCCCGCAAACAAGAACCAGAAAGACACCATGCAAACAGGGATCCCCGAACGGCCACCGCCTCCGTCGGGCCAAGGTCGCCAAGAGCTCCGCCACCTCATACCCTCTCTTTTACTCTCTTTCCAAATGAGAATTATCAAGGAAGAAAGATTAAAACTAAAGAACAATGGTATCATAATAAGAGCAGGAGAGAAGCGGATATCAAATAAAGACCAGGGTACAGGCACAAAACAGAGACGACACACATTGTCGGCGACAGCCGCCAGCAACCCGGCAGTATGTACCGGCCCTCGCTACCCTCTCAAACTCTTTCTCTCTCTAAATGCATAAAATGATTTAAAGAAACAAATCCAACTCTGTAAACATGTTTGAGGAGGTGGTGCAAATCAAGTTGTACATAGGCAATGGCCACTTTTACATCGCTGTATCACTGTTCATTCAACTTGTTTATAAATGTACAGGAGAATACCTAAAAAACGTTTATTGCTAAATTGTTTAAAATTAGTGTCATTTCTTTCCATTTAGAAGGAAAATACAGATTTAATCATAGTATTATAATTATTCTTTCTTCTTTTTATTTGGAGTTAAATGATTTTTTCGTTCTTGTTATATATTATCACAAAATATGATCGAATAATATCTCAAACAAACCAAAAACCAAGTCTGATACAATGAAATCACTACCAATAACAGAGACAACAGAGAACCAGACTATCAAATTGATAATCTACAGAGAACTGTTGTGATTAGCAGAGGTTCACTAATGAACAAGAAACCCTAATTGTAGGGTGAAGAAGAAGAGTAGTGGCTGTAGAAATAATATTCTGATGTTTATCACCAAGAGCCCTAATGCCAAATATGTAGCAGCCACAATCGATGCCAATTCCAAGCCCATCTCAATGTTCAACTCCAAAACCCAAAGCTCAGCAAACAAAGTCCAACTCCATCCAGATGAGCCCACAAAACAATACAAGAAATAAACAAATTAGAAGGATTATTTAGACATAAAATTGAGAATAATGAATAACTTTATATAGTTTTAACACCCCCCCTCAATTTAATGGCTAAACTCATTAGACATATGAAGTTTTTTACAAAAAGGATCATGTTGCTTAGGAAACAAACCTTTTGTAAACAGGTCAGCAGGTTGTTCCTCGGAGGCAGTTGGAAAGGTTACTATAGTACCAGTAGAGATTTTTTCTCGCAAGAAAAATAAGTCAATTTCAAAGTGTTTCATTCTGTCGTGAAAAACAGGATTGGCAGCTATAGACATAGCAGTCTTGCTGTCACAAAACAACGGAATAGGAACAACAACGGAAACACCCAGTTCTTTTAACATATTTAGTAACCATAAAATTTCACACGAAGCATAACACATGGACCTGTATTCTGCCTCTGCAGAGGACCTAGACACCGTAGACTGCTTTTTACTTTTCCATGAAACCAAACAGTTTCCTAAAAAAATGCAATAGCCGGTGACAGATCTTCGAGTGTTTAAACATTTACCCCAGTCAGAATCAGCAAAAGCAGTTAAGTTAAATGAATTACATTTGTTGAAAAGAAGGCCTTTCCCAGGCTTATTTTTAAGATACCTCAGAACTCTCAATGCAAGTTGCAAATGAGTGTTTGTAGGGCAGTGCATAAACTGACTCAAAAATTGAACTGAATAAGAAATGTCAGGACGAGTATGTGATAGATATATCAGCTTTCCAATAAGTTTTTGAAAACCAGAAACATTGTCTAACAAAGTGTCATCTTTTTTACATAATGCTGATATAACATGATGCTGCTCAAGTGGCGTTTGAGCAGGCTTACATCCTGTCATTCCAAATTCAGACAATAATTCTAAGCAATACTTTCGTTGAGACAAATTGACTCCATTATTAGTTCTAAGAACTTCAATACCCAAAAAATACTTTAATTGTCCTAGATCTTTAATTAAAAATTTTGTTTTTAACAGATTTTTACTTTTTCTATTTCATTGGTATTATTTCCGGTAACAATTAATCATCAACATATACTAAAAGAATAACCAACACGGAATTTGTTGACTTAACAAATAGAGAGTAATCACTTTTACTTTGCACAAAACCTAGGTCAACGAGCACACCAACAAGTTTTTCATTCCACATTCGAGGGGCCTGTTTCAACCCATATAACGACTTAGACAACTTACACACCCTTGTATCATTTTTAGAAAAATAACCTTCGGGAAGGGTCATGTAAACCTCTTCATTTAAACTACCATATAAAAAAGCATTATTTATATCAAGTTGACACAAGTCCCAACCACGTTCAACAGTAAGACTAATTACAACACGTATTGTAACCATTTTAACAACCGGTGAAAAAGTTTCATCAAAATCAATCCCTTTTTGTTGACTATACCCCTTGGCAACGAGTCTAGCTTTATATCTTTCTATCTCTCCGGTTGACTTGTATTTAATTTTATACACCCATCGACATCCTATATGTTTCCTTCTAACAGGAAGGTCTACTATTTCCCACGTTTGATTACGGTTTAAAGCTTCCATTTCACAATCCATAGCCATAATCCAATTTTTGTCTAGGATAGCCTCCCTATACGACCTAGGCTCAATGCTTTTGTTTAGGGCAGAAGCAAAAGGAAGTTTTCAAGACTTAAATTCGAGTAATTAACGACCCTTTCTAACCCATATTTGACTTTGCCCTCAACAACAAAGTCATGTAATTTTTTTGGCAAATTTGAGTTACGGGATGACCTACGAACTGTTGTGGGTTGACCTATTTGAGTAGTACCCTCAGGAGAGTCATTATTAGCATTTTCACATGAAACATAATCTACCTCACTTGTCCCTTCACCAAGACTGGGCTGCTCCAAAGGAGCCGAGCCTGAAGTCTTAGGGCTGCTGCAAGGAGGCTGATTATTTCCAGTGCTCTCAACATTGCCCCTCTCCTCATCATCAGGTTTTTCACTTGAAACACATTCTGAGTGATTTGTTTCATCAAAGTCAAAAAGGTTTAAGTGATTAACCGACAATTCAATATTATTTTCAACAGTGGCAAAGAATTTTTCATCAGAAAATGGGAAGATATTTTCATAAAATTTTACGTCTCGAGAAAAAAATACTTTTTGATTATCTAGACTCCACAACTTATACCCTTCTTTTTGGTTTGAATAACCAATAAAAACGCATTTTTCAGCAAGGTGATCAAATTTGTTATTATTATTTAGGACGACACTAAAACAAAGGCACCCAAAAGTTTTCAAGTGATTAAGAGAGGGTTTAAAACCAAACAACAGTTCATACGGAGACATTCCTTGTAACACAGAAGAGGGAGTCCTGTTTATCAAATATGTAGCAGTCAATATACAATCTGCCCAAAATCTAACAGGAAGTTTGCTTTGAAATAAAATTGATCTTGCTACATTTAAAAGGTGTTGATACTTCCTTTCTACTATTCCATTTTGTTCTGGGGTATAAGAGCATGAAGTTTGATGAATAATAACTTTTGCTTTGTTATATTCAAAGAATTGGTTATTACAAAACTCAGACCCATTGTCGCTTCTAAGAATTTTGACATTTTTATCAAATTGAGTTTTAACAAGATTGACAAAACTTTCAACATTTTGAAAGACTTCATTTTTGTTTTTTAAAAGATATACCCACACAGCTCTTGTATAATCATCAACAATAGTAAGGAAGTATCTAAAACCTTCTCTACTTTGCACTTTGTATGGACCCCAAACATCCAGGTGTATGATGTCTCCTAAGTTCTTTGTTTTATGGTCACTTAATGGAAAGGAATTTCTATGTTGTTTAGCACGATGGCATATTTCACACGGGACATTTTCATTCAAAAAATTCATGTTTAGGCTATTTTACACATTAAGAACTTGATGAGATGGGTGTCCAAGTCTAGCATGCCACAAATTAACGTTATCAGTACTATTATAACACACCTTCACAGAATTAGAGACATTTCCACAGAAATAAAGACCATCTATTTGTCTACCAGTCACCAGGATTTTCTTTGTGAATGAATTCTGGAGATAACAGTTACTTTCATCAAACATAACACATAATTTATTATCTCTTGCAAGCTTATGAATAGAGATCAGATTCACATAATACTCAGGGACAACAAACACGTCTGACAACACAACATTTTCACTTATCTTCAAATTTCCAATCAGCTTAACAGTTGCAGAAGTACCATTAGGATGTTTAATTATGATATTAAGGTTAGACACATCTAATTGATTAATGACATTCTTATCACTCATAACCATATGTTGGCTTGCCCCTGAATCGATTATCCAACCAGGGCTGTCTTTATTAGACGGCTCTCTGTTGAAAACATAAGTATTTTTATTAATCAAAGAGGAGGAGAAAGACCAGGTTTGGTTACCTCCTACATTAGACCCTTGTGCTGTTTCACCAGTTTTTTCATTCAACAAACCTAATAGTTTAGTAATCTGATCAGCTGTCAAAGCTGTCACATTAGAGTTAGAACATTGGGCAGATTTATTACCAACCGAGTTGCTTGTATTGACCCCCTTAATCCCTTGACCAGACCCTTGACTAGAGAGTTGCCCAGTTCTAGTTCTATTCCCTTGAGGATACCCCACTAGTTCAAAACATCTTTCAACTGTGTGTCCAACTTTGTTACAGTAAGTACATTTCAAATTTGGATTTGGACCTTTGTATGGTTTCTTTTTAGTTTCTGAAAATTGTGTATTTTTAGAAAAAATGCCATGTTTTGAGTTTGTTGTTTAGAGGTGGAGTTAGACTGTCTATGTGACTCTTCTCTTGAGATAATTGAAAAGGCAGTTTTTAATGTAGGAAGGGGTTCTTTAGTCAAAAGGTTGGTCCTCACTGGTTGGTAAATTTCATCAAGACCCATTAAGAACTGCATCAACTTTATTAAGTGGTTAAAATCATTAAACTCCTTTGAGGCTTGGCATGTACAGGAAGGAAGCTGGACCATGTTATCATATAATTTCCACATTGAGTTCAATTTATGATAGTATTCAGACACGGAACTTCCATTTTGTCATAGTGAGTTAATTTTTTTATATAGATCAAAGACAACTGACCCATCTATTTTATCATACGTTTCTTTCAATTCATCCCATACATCTTTAGCTAATTTAGAAAACACTTGACCAGCATACAAATCATCAGATATGGAATTAAGAATCCAAGTAAGAACCATAGAATTACATCTTTCCCATTGAGCAGCAAGCACTTCATTATTAGTTGGTTTTTTACATTTCCCATCTATGAATCCTAGTTTGTTTTTAACTTGAAGTGCTAGTTTCATGGCATTTGACCAGATAGTATAATTTTCAGTTCCTTTTAATTTCAGATTAACAATCGTAAGGACACTTGAATCACTAGCATGTAAATATAAGGGATCACTAGCATCAAGTTTACTAACAAGGGTAACAATAGCATTGCTCTCAGTATCACCCATTGAACAATAAGCAACTTATTAGACAAAGAAATAGAATGTAACATGCACGCATACGCAAATAAGAACAGCCAACACCAGCGCCAGGTTTTCACACCACTTGTAGTGGCAGATCAAGGATTAGTGAAGGCTGCTAATGCAAAGACACATACAAGAACACACGAGTGATATGCACACGCATCAATAGTATAGAAAACAGATAGAGATGCAACACAAAACAGGGTGGTGGTTCTCCCCGATATTTTTTCCAGATGCCGGTACTCCTAACCCGGCCAGAAGAATGCCTAAACAGTAGTAATAGAGAAACAACAAAAATAAGAAGGAAGAGAAGTTCTTACAGCAGGGGGTGCCCTAAACGGGTACTCCAAATAACGCAAAGACAAAAACTCCGTAACCTTCACTTAGGGTTACGAAGCCTGATAGAAGAGCGATTACCAGAAGATGTCGAAAGATTCAACCCCTCAACGACTTCTATCAACAAATCACAGCAGAAAGAACCTTCAACAGAGGAGATCTTCAACCGCGACTTAGGGTTTGGTTAAATCGAACCTAAATCGGAGTAACTTCTTCAAGACCAAGGAGACTTTGGTCTCCGACGAGAATCGCTTGGTGTAAATCGCACCAGATAGCAAGAATCAGACGATGAACCTGAACCTAGAGTTAAGGTTTCAAAAAACGAGAGAACTCTAATCGAATGAGTTCCCAAATAACGAGCAGTGGATCAAGAAGCAGGATCAGATCGAACTGGTCAGAGCCATTGCGGCTCTGATACCATGTCACAAAATATGATCGAATAATATCTCAAACAAACCAAAAACCAAGTCTGATACAATGAAATCACTACCAAGAATAGAGACAACAGAGAACTAGACTATCAAAGTAATAATCTACAGAGAACTGTTGTGATTAGCAGAGGTTCACTAATGAACAAGAAACCCTAGTTGTAGGGTGAAGAAGAAAAGTAGTGGCTGTAGAAATAATATTCTGATGTTTATCACCAAGAGCCCTAATGCCAAATATGTAGCAGCCACAATCGATGCCAATGCCAAGCCCATCTCAATGTTCAACGCCAAAGCCCAAAGCTCAGCAAACAAAGTCCAACTCCATCCAGATGAGCCCACAAAACAATACAAGAAATAAACAACATTAGAAGGATTATTTAGACATAAAATTATGAATAATGAACAACTTATATAGTTGGGTTAATGGATTTAAATACTCTCAACTATCGGTATAGCCGCTGCCACCCCCAAGTATCATTTGGCGAATATAACTCCCAAGTAAACTAAGGTGTATGTATCACCTATAAATGTGAGGTTTTTCTAATTTGATGAAAAACATCAAATTCTCTAACTTGAAAAACATGGTAACTAGATGGAAAAACCTCACATCTATAGGATGCTCCCTTTGAATATTCTAATTTCTCACATCTATAGGTGATACAAACACCTCAGTGTTTATTGGAGTTATATTCGCCAAAATTACTTGGGTGGCACAATACCTAATAGTTGGAAGTATTTAAATCCATTAACTATATAGTTTTATATATCATAACTAGTTCTAGTAAACCCGTGTAATACACGGGTTGAAAATATTAAAACAACATAATTCATAAATGTACAAATATTTCGTATGATTAAGTTACGTATTACTATAACAATGAAAATTAAAAAGTTACATTTATAAACTATAAATATTCAAATATTTTTTTGAATGATATAATATATAATTGACCTACGTAAAATTAAAATCAGTTATCTTAAAATCACACTAACCTAAAATATATAAATATATCAATAAATATTTTTTTCTTTTTAGTTTATCTTATTTAACTATAAAAATGTGTATAGTTCAAAACAATATGATTACACAATTAAGTTGATAATATAAAAATAAAATTTAAATCAAAATAAATTATTACTATTAATTGAGTTTCTTAAAATAAAAAACTTGACTAAAATAATATATTAGTTTAGGCGGGAAAATATTTTTGAGTAGTAACATGAGGATGTCATGTGGCATCCTAATTACTCTTTTATTATATAGTATAGATTACAACTTAAGTTTCTATTCTTTCTTTCTTTTTTGTTGCATTTTGTGTGTTTCACTTTGTAAAATTTTGCTATATTCGTCCCTCATTCCAACATCGTATGTTTTCTATCTTGTTTTCATGGGTAGTTTAGTCGATTTAGGTATGGTACAAGTTAGAATTTGATATAGAAGATAACCATCATGGGCGGACATATGAACAATTGAGGGGTAGCCTCCGCTACCCCTCAACTTGTTACGGGTAGTGTAAATTTTTTTACGGTTTATGTAAAAAGAAAGTTTCGATTTTACGTTACTCCTGAAAAGAAATTATGTTACCCCTAAAAAAATTTAAACTCAAAACTTAATAGAAAGTTTTAAATTTTATAAGTAAAAGTCTAATAATCTATAAAAAATAAAACATTCTATAAAAACATAGATAATCATTACCCATTATCAAATAACATAAAAACCCAAAATACCCATTACCCAACCCAATACAATAAGATGCCCAAAAATAAAAATTATATATATACTAATTATTTGTATGCATTGTAAGTTGTATTATGTGCTTTATGGGATGTATCCATTTTTTTTAATCTTTAACCTTTTTATTTAACTCAATACTTTTACATATTTTATAATTTAGTCTCAATATTTTTTTACCTTCAACTTTGGTCCTCTATACTTTTCAAATTTTACAAATTTTCTGTTATATGTTTCGGTCTAAATTTTACTAGTTAACACGTCGCAACGTACGTGTGTGGTTCAACATTTTTTCACTTATTTTTCTCAGTTTAACGGTCACGTCATAACGCGCTGGTCCTAGATCAATTTATTTATTGTTTTATTTTTTGCTTGCGTAAATGTATGGTTAAATTGTTGTACGTCCACTATTCATTTGATTTTTTTCTTTGTTTTATTGGTTTCTTTAGTATTAGCGGTCATTGATGGTGGTGTGCCATTAATATTACTTGGCATGGCTTTACGCCTCTCGTTGCAACGTGAGTGAGCTTAATACTAGTATATAACATAACAAAAGAATACCTTTTTTTTAATGGTCATACACATTTTATTTATTTTTTATATAAAAAAGAAAAAAGAAGAAAGAAAATAAAATAATTGATGTTTCTATTATTTTTTATTTAAAAACCTTGACAATTTGTATCAAAATCTTAGGAATGTTGTTAGAATGATGAAAGTATGCCTCATATTCAAATTTCTATAAAAATTTATTAAAACTCAATTTTAAAAGTAAATGATATAAAATAAAAATAGATGATGTAAAGAGTGTATGAATCTATTATGAATGCTCTTATATGGTTATTAGTTTTTCACAGATATTTTATGTTTAATTTAATGAATTTTCACAGATATTTTATGTTTAATTTAATGAATCTAGTTATTTTTTAAACTTGAAATTTAGAGAACATGAATCGTTTTGTTGTGAAAATAAAGCATCAAAAGATGAAGACGCTACAGAACATAATAATATATAAGTTTTATATTATTTTTTTGTATTGTATTTTGTTAACAATTCAATGCAATTTAATTATGTCTACTCCGACCCAATCCGACTCGACTCAATCGAACAAACCAAAATTTTTTATGTTGTTTCGTTAGAAGCTAATAATAAAAAGTAGTGACCCCGTAGAAAATAATTCCTGCTTCCGCCTCTGCATGTACGATAAAAAAATTTTACGTTACCCCTGAACTTATCTTCTAGATCCGCCACTGATAACCATCACGGATGATGTTATTTGGTGGGGTCATCTTTAACTCTGTTCGTCTTCTAGTAGAGTACACCTCCATTGACCACCAGAAACTTCTTTACCACATATTTTGGGTTGATGGAATTTAATCTAGAAGAAAATCATCTAGGCATTTTGATGGCATTTTGATGAACACCGAATTAATTTATGATCTTTCGCATTATGACTATATGAGTACATAGAGTGTATAAGTATGTGTGGGGCTGATGAGTGTGTGTAGAATACGTAGATGAACCATCTACGCTGTCGAATGTTCGTCTTGTAGGTAACAATCTGCAAGTTATGTTTAGTCATGGTGTTTTGTGTCTTTTGTCATGATGTTAAGTTAAGTGATGGTCTTTGTCATGGTCATGATGTTTAGAGAATGAGGTTTAATGTCCGATTGTCTATCATCTATGATGTTAATGTGGTTGTATGCTATTTTATCATCTATTCTGCTTTTGTTAATACGGTGGAAACGTCTAATGTGCATAGTTGTGTTTGGTTTATGTACATGGTTGTACATGACAAACAACATTAATTTGGTTGTATAGCTTCAACATGAATTACCAAATATAACGTTTTCATTCCACATACTTCTAGTACATAACTTCCAAATAAGATCTTTACAATTCTTTAGGTCAACTAGCAATGAAATATATCACACTGAACATCTAACTTAAACAAATAACATATTTCAGCCTCCGATTCTCAACACTCATTTTTTTTAATTTCTTTGTTATCGTTGATTCTCCTCAGTAACCTAGGAATGATTCAACAAAACCTTACGCATATGGCAAGATCGGCACACACTACGAATCCACATCCTAAATCTATGTTTGCAGTCGATGTATTAGGTTAAAAAAACAAAAGTTGAAAGAGGATTATATTACCTTTCTTGAGCAACAATGAAAATTTCATCCAAGGTTAGTAGACGTCTAAGAGCTGCGAATCATGTTTGTGGAACCACATTTTTATATACCATGGCTATGGTCTTGTGAAAATGAAGGAGATATCAACAAATGAGAAGCTACCGAAGAAGATAATAAGGTTTTGATATAGGGGAGTGAGGAAAATAACAAAAATGCCTACCATATTTGGAGCATGTGAGCAACTCTACAAAGGGATGTCATTACGCAATTGGACCGAAAAGACTAGAAATCAAACCTTAGGGCTTGGTTTGTTAAAGATTTCATTTTGTATTCAAATGGTTAGAATATCAAAGCACATGGACCAAAAAAGTAATTTACTCGTATAATTGACATTCAAAATTGTGATAGTTTTGTGTGTTTACTTCAAAATTAGTTTGTGATAAAAATTTCATTCATTCAAAATACAATTACAAGAACAATCAAATATATACACACATATATATAGGGTAGTGTTATCTTGATAACTAGGTTCTTTCGTGAGAACTCTAGAAACCAATACGAGCTACACATTTAAGTCACATGTAAGTCACATGTCATTTTCATTTTTTTTCTTAATATTCATAATTTTTTTTTCACGACATTATTTGGTCAAAAAATTCACCATTAATTTTAGTATTTTTTTTATCTTTACAATGCGTACAATATCGATTTACTTTTTTTTAAAAATCGTACACCCGTTATTTACACATGTGTAAATTAGTCATTATACATGTGTAAATCTTATTTTACACATGTGTATTTCCAGATATTACATATGTGTAAAATGATGTTCGTAAAAAACAATTTTTTTTATAATTTTTCTATATATTTTTAATGAAAGAGGAAAACAAGTGAAACATTTTCATCATTTACTTTTTTTAGTTTTATGTTATTTTTAGTTTTATAATTTTTTATTATGTTATCATTATTTACCATTTTTCCCTTGAAAATGTGTAGCTTACATTGGTTCTTAGAATTTCACAAAATAAGTGAGTTCTCACAAAATAAGCAAGTTCTCCCCTAATAAATGGTTATATTGGGTGAACACGTGTCTTCATCACATTAACTCTATAATTTATTTCCCTGCTCAAATCATTTATCAATTTTTAAAAAATTAAAATAATTAATTGTTAAATTTTCTCTCTCTCCATTTATCTCTCTCCTTCTCTCTCTTTCTCTCTCTCTCTCTCTTTCCCTCTCTCTCTCTTTCCCCCTCTCTCTCTCTCTTTCCCTCTCTCCTCTCTTATTTTAAACATTTTAAAATTTTCTAAAATCAATATTTTTTTATAAAACATATTATTTAATAATTAAAAACTAAACATTTTTATTAAAAAATACACAGTCTTTAAAAAAAGTTTTTGTAAGCTATGAATTTTTTAAACAACGTATCTTTCTACACAAATGAAATGTTCTAAAATCAATCTTTTTTACAAATAAAGGTTTTATATGAAAATGCTTTTCTAAAAAAATATAAAAATAACTAAAACCTGGAGTTTTTAAACAATGAAATATTTATAGAAATGATATTTTGTCAAAGAAAAATTTTATTAAATATGAAAATTATTTATAAAACAAAATTAATTAAAACCCATAGGTTTGTAATAATGAGATTTTTATTAAAAATGTCATTTTTTTCAAAAACAATATTATTAGAAAGAAATGTCTCTTAACATATTTCTAAAACGAGCGTTACAAACACTTTTTAGAATGACAGTTTTAAAAAATAGTAAAAATATTTTATTAACTAAAGTACTTACTCACACATAATTTTAGTTATATCTTATATTAAAATAGTGTTTTATATTTTATAGCTTTTTATTAATTTTTAATTTTTTTATTTAACCCGTGTAATACACGATGTTATAACCTTGTGTGTGTGTGTGTATATATATATTTATGTATGTATGTATATTATATATATATATAATAAAACAAAGGAAATCTCAAAATTCTATTTTATATATACTTTTAAGATATGACATACATCATTTCTAGGGTAAATTTTTTGAACCATAGTTGTGATAATATTGTTTTGAAGATTTGATAAAAATAACAAAAATGTCTTCAAAATGTACAAGGAATACTATACATAGCGTTACTATTTATGGTTAAAACTCATGAAGACAAATGGAATGAGTCATTTTTCATATTTCGTATTTCCTTTTTTATTTATTCATAAAATAAAAATAATATATTGTTATTTTCGAACAGCAAAAATGAACAAATATATATTATCAAAAAGCAAACGACACGGACTGCAGTAATTTAATATATTGTTTAAATACAGTTTTGCACAAACTTAAATAACATAACAATCATTTCTGTCTTCAACATATTAGTGTGTTCGACCCTGTGCCATCCGCTTATTACTGTAAATGAATCGAACGTTCATGAGTTATTCGACAGAAAATTCGTTTATGTTTGTTTATTTAGGAAATGAACGAACATGAATAAAAATTTGTGTTCGCTTAATTAAAGGAACAAACATGAACACATGTTTTGTTTGTTCATTTATGTTACTTCATTTACGTT
Organism: Flaveria linearis; assembly: GCA_024085815.1. NCBI lineage: Eukaryota > Viridiplantae > Streptophyta > Magnoliopsida > Asterales > Asteraceae > Flaveria > Flaveria linearis. The sequence continues at coordinate 77,609,414 of CM044004.1, read as the reverse complement.
TGTTCATTTTCATTTATTTAATATACTAGAAGGATGTCAGTGCAATGCAGCGGAGTGTCATTTTACATCCGGCATGTGCACTTAATATTTGTTATTCTTGTAGTAGTTTTACATAATTCTATTATGTTTTTTCTAAGCTAAAATTTAAAACACCTAAATAAATGGGTTCCGCATGACTACTTGTACATATATGTATTAACTTATTGTATCTCATAAAATACAAATCTGTTCAGCAAAAGGTTTGCATCAAAACGTTTAAAAAAACACAGGTTAAGTTGTAGTCTCAAAACGTTTTCAAATGTGATAAATTAAAATATATAGTTGAACTCTTAAAACATATTAAGTTTTTTTTTGTTTATGGGTAGATAGTATAAAATTTTATGTAAGTGTTAGTAAGTGTAAGGTTATTATATAACTAATTGTAAGGGATAATATGTAAATAATGTTATAAATACTATTTTACCCTAAAAATAATTGTATCTTATGCATTGAATAAAGTAATTGTTCTTAATTTAATGATATTTTAAAATACCCCTCTCATATGTTTTATATATAGTATAGATATATATACACATATTATATATTAATAAATATATATTAATAAAAGGGTATTATGTGTTACTATTTGAAACATAAGTGTATTACGTTATATAAGAAACTTATAAGTTTAGTGAGATTTCAATTTCCACTAATACACCTACAAGTTTTAAAATGATCATTTAATGTTTTTTTATGTTCAGTTATGTTCATTTATTATTCTTCATTTATGTTCGTTTATTAATGTTCGTTTATTATTGTTCATTTGTGTTTGTTTATGTTCGTAAAGTGTTCATTTAGCTTTTTAACGAACTAACATGAACAAACACGAACATTTTATTTTTTTAATGAACTACCATGAACAAAAAATTATGTGTGACAACCCGGAAAAATTTCATAATATATATATATATATATATATATGTGTGTGTGTGTGTGTGTATTTATATTATAAATAATGATATTATTATTACTATTATTAATAATAACATTAATAATAATAATAATGATAATGATAGTAATAATAATAATAATAATGAATAATAATAATATTAATAATGAAGTCCAGGGGGTTGAATTGCCAATTTTAAAACTTTAAAACAAAGTTTATACATGAAATAATAAACAAAACAAACCTCAGGGACCATTTGTGTAAATTTATTTAAATATCCCCTCTTTCTCTCCCCGATCTCCGGTCACCGGAACTCCCGCCGCCGGCCGCGGCTCCGGCGAGGCCACGACACCCAAAACACTCGATTTTGACTCAAACAAATGCTACCGACACAACCATGTGGATGATTCGAACCAAAACCCCACATCAATTAGAAAAATGTGAGTGCGATCCCAACTAAACCGACCCACGTTCACTGTCGGCTGCTTTACACCTCCTAAATCGCACCACACATTGCAATAATGCAATTAAACTAATCTAAACGGTCGATTATAAGGTTCCTAATCAACTACGACTTCGAATTGCATCTGAAACACCCACATTCATTGAATTCGAATCCTTTCTTCTCCGCGACCTGCAACTCATTCGATTTCTATCTTATGAGCTTTATTTCACAAAATTAACATAAGGCTTTTCATCATTAGAGCCATTAGAAACTTCCTGTGAAAGGAATTTGATTATCATTAACATTTGCCACTGGAATCGATCTTGGTGTAGTCGCTACTGCTCATCGGGTGTTCTTCATCAATTCGAACTCGAAACAGGTAATTGAACATACATACATGCTCGGTTTCACATGGGGATTGAAAGCCCTAACAATAATCTGATTAACAACATCAAATTGGAGTTTGATTTTGAGTTAATCGAATTAGGGTTCTTATTGATTTGGGGATTGATTTGGGTTTGTGTTTAAAGGAATTAAAAGCCGAGACTTAATGCGGCTTTAAGCCTTTGGTTCACCGGTTCAGTCTCTAATTGCCCAACTTGAGGTCACGGGTTCGAACCCGTGCACCTCCCATTATTTTTTTAAATGCCTTTTTGACCTATTAAAAATATAGAAAAATTCCCAAAAATTATAAAAATGGGTTTTAAAAAACTTTCCTTTATTTTAAAAGCATCTAAGAAATTTCTATAAAATTTATATATTAAAAACACCTTAATAATAATTATAAAATATTATTTATAAATGTTATAAATAGCCATTTTTATAAAAATGGACTCTAAATAATAATTTAAATTATTAGTTCATTATTGGACACTATATCATTTTTAAATATGGATAACATAATTAATGATTTATAACAAAATCTATGATTGAACATAATTAATAATTAGATAATTTATATTATGTTTTAACATGTAAATATGTTATAATTTAATAATATGTTATTATTTATTATTTATACATAATCTATGTTCAATTATAATAACATTACCATATAAATATAATGTTTAGATAATTTGTGTCTATTTATAAATCTTACTATTAGATTTTATAAATTAAATTATAAAATATTAAAGTATCCTATTTGTGTTTTAACATGATAAATACAAATTAGATTTTATAAATTAATTATAAAATCTTATTAAATTAAATATAAACTTATAAAGTTAAATAATGTTTACAATTTATTTAGAATATAATGATGTGTTAAAATTATTATTAAGCTAATCAAATTTTATGAAATATAAATCTTTAAATTATTAAAGAATTAACAAAATAATTAAATGATTTAATTATATGTTTATAACAAATCCCCGAAAACCAAACCTTAGATCAATTGAACGCCAGGTTCAAGATCTAACTTATTTGGGTTATGGATTTGTATCTGTTTGCTTATGTGAATTATAATTCCTTAGGAGGAATTTACTAGCTTGTCAACACCACACAATGACCGAGGTGAGTTCATACTTAACTGTTCCCCTTTTTAATCATTTAAATATTTTGGGGCTGGAATACATGTTGTAAATTGAAATTACAAATTATTTTTGTGTATTAAGTTAAATAATAATTGGATCACATTTATGATTACATATGGTTACTATGAAAATCCTTCTCTGTAAACTGGACTATTAACAAGGCAGGGATCTTTTGGATAGTACTATCAGGGAGTGACTGACCCCCACAAAGGTTTGGACATGTGGTCCTTATCAGATGCACAAATGTCACACCCTCAATTTTCACGAACGGGGTTTTACCGTTAGGCGTGTGACATACCAGGATCTCAGACACAGTCATATCGAACGACACTATATGAATTTTAAAAATAAACGTTTGACTTAAATCAGAGTACATAAAAAAAATGATTAACAGTGCGGAAGCGTAAAAGTGAAATGTAAACTACACTGAAAGTCTGAAAATGTTATGCCAAAACAAACATTCAATGCAACTAAATGAAACTGATGAATGCATGTCCTGAGTGCGTTTCCTGTAGCGTGCATCATAGGCTTATGCATTCCAGTGACCTGAGAAAACATGCTAAAATGTGTCAACATAAAGTTGGTGAGTTCACAGGTTTAATCAACAAGAAATATGTTTGTAAGCGTATCCATAGTTTGCGTTTCAATGGTTTAGTATATATTGCATATCGTTAGGTAGCTAGCCTCTGTTCTTGTTACTTAGCGTTTCGAACCGAAGCTGACTGTTTACGTCCTATATGTGTTTGTTGTATCCCATCATGTCTCGCAAGACCATGACAATGTGTTAGGTCAATTAAGCACCCGTTTGACCTCCAATCAAGCTAGCGCGACTAGCCCGGGCGGGGTTTGTCAGACCCAGTAGTACTACTCAAAATTACCTCGCTAATCCCATTACTAACGGTTCGATTGTGTGAGGACATGTTATGTGTTTGCACTAACGTAACAAGTGATATCAATAATACTGGCAACCATTCATAAAATATGTTTGCATGTTTTCTCCCCCAAAAAGGAAAGAAAGTAAAAAGGGGCCGTGAAACTCACCTGGTATCCTTATATAAATTCAGAGCTCGATAAAGAAAAAGAATGATCACCAACAAAGCAATCCTAACTAGAACATATAAGATTCACATTTAGAATTAGCACGACGTCATTACATGCGTACGGTTGAGCTCTTTAGTTAACTTGAAGTCAACTATTAGTATGATTATTGTATCTTAGCTTTTTGTACAAGTATCAGTTGTCATGTGCTAATTTGTGCATATTAGATTAATCAATGTCCTTATCCGAGTAATGATTCTTAGTACAATAAGTGTAACAATGATTTGTTGATTTGAAGATTTAAATCTTTATAGATGATTATCATTGATGACATTATCCGTACGAGAGAAGGTTATACCACAATGTATATATATATATATATATATATATATATATTAAAGTTTTCAAGCTTTAATAATCATACTTTCTTAAATATAAGCTGCTTAATTGTTAGCATGTTATAACTATTTCTCATAAACAGATGTACATCTTTACCTAGGTTATACATGGAGTCTTATTTTCATATACTTCAGTAGTAATATTATCTTCCCAAGGATGATATTTATTGTGATGACAAATCTATAATTAGTGTTAGAAATTATATTCTGGTATTATTAAATATGCTAGTAACAATTTAAGAAAATAATGTTATTCCATTATATGTACATATTTGTGGTTTTGAAAACGCTAACAAGTCACACGCATTTGTTTGAATACTTCGTATTAATAAACTATTCACCAGCTATAGTAACATCTTGATCGGTTTTAATAACTATTATTTTATACTTATGTCTCGTATATGAACTAACCATTTTAAGCAAACAATTATATCCATTGACGTCCATTTTCATCTTTATAATTTATGTATTTTTATAATTAGAGCTCAACTAACACGCATGTAACTTATAATTAAATTTCAATTGCGTAACGCGTGCGATTATACCTTCCACTTGGTTCACGCTCGTTAACCCACTCGCATGGCTCTTGACCTCATCCTGTTCTTGTCGTTGACTGCTCGTTGACCTCAGTTGACCACGCTTGACCGAAATCCTATCTTATCATTTTAACACAACCACTACCACAATCAACAATCGCAACCACAATTAACACCATTGATCAACACCACTATCCCACCACTCAAACACCATAACAACCTTCACCACAATCAACTCCACCACCGCCTCTACACCATTATCATAACCAGCAACCAATAACCAAGCAACCATCACAACACAACCACAATCGACATTTACACTGATACACCACTATCAACAGCCCCAAATCACAACCACAATCATGGCTAAACAGTAAAACTACATCATCTACAGCTTAAAATCAACATACCCATCTCTGGTTCGGTTTCCTTCGATCCTACAGCTTCTAGATCCGGAACCACCGCCATCATCAGCAGCTGCACTCGACACCACCGCCTCTAATTCTGATTTCCAGCAACCCGCGACATCGCCACCTGAACCCCCATCATCCAAATCGCAACTGTTGCGGTCGATCTCCATAATCCTCGACTTCCCAAAGCCGCTACTGACTGCCTCCACAACCGCCATCAGCTTGCCATCTCCACCCTCGCAGTCACACCGCTATCGCAGCCACAATCGACAACCACTATCATCGCCAATCGACATCATAGCCTCTCCACCATGACCCTCGGCAACCATCTCCTCGACATCGACCTGCAACCGCCATTTTGCCTTCGATTCGTGTCACTAGGTTGCGTTTCGCGAGAAATTGAGGCCACCACAGTGCTCGGCCCATCAAGGGGAGTCGTCGGAGGGGGGGGGTTCCACGCCGGCACTCGCCGGAGGAGTTCACCGGCGACCGGTGGTCGGCCGGATCGAAGAGAAGCAGGGGGGGGGGGCGCGACCGCCTCTCTCTCTCTTTCTGATTTTTGTTTCAACCCTAAAATGGAGAAGCTAAGGCTTATATAGTAGGGTTAGGTAATGGGTTCGTTAACCGATCGTTTCGTAACGCGTTCGTATTGGTTTTCACGTATCGTTAAAGTTTCACTTCCCGTTAGATACAAAATGTTATAAATATTTCCGATATTATTGATTTTATCATTTTTAAAATATGCCGAATAATTAAACGAGTTTGTAAATTACTGCGTATTTAACATGTTCAGCGGTTTTTCGCGTTTTCTCCGAATAAGCGCTTTTATTATTATTATCAACTTTTTATTATTTTATTATTATTATTCTTACAAAGTGGTAAAATAGACTAATTCGCGATAAACGGAGAAAGTTAATTTAAATAGTATTATCGAAAAATTCGGGTTGTCACATTACCCCCTTGTTAAAGGAATTTTCGTCCCGAAAATTAAAACGCTAGGGTTAACAAACGAGTGATGAGCAGCAGGTCAGTTGTGCAGAACATAGACGTGCTAGGTTTTCTGACGTTTTCCTAAGAAATTGGTGTCTGATCGTTGAACAGTTGTGGATACCTCTTCTTCATCTGATTCTCGCGTTCCCAGGCAATTTCTGGTACACGCTTTGAGTTCCACCTAACACGCACGATAGGGATCTTGCTACGTTTTAGGGTTTTGACTTCTCGATCCATAATTTCTACTGGTTCTTCGATGAAATGAAGTTGCTCATCGATTTCCAGTTCTTTTAGTGGAACAACGAGTGATTCATCAGCAAGACACTTCCTCAGGTTTGACACGTGAAACACATTGTGTATTCCACTAAGTTCGTCAGGTAGGTTCAGTTGATAAGCCACCGGGCCAATTCGTTTGATAATCTCAAACAGCCCCACGTACCTAGGGTTTAGTTTTCCCCGTTTTCCAAAGCGTATTACACCTTTCCAGGGTGAGACTTTCAGCAGTACTTTGTCACCAACCTGAAACTCCAATGGCTTACGACGCTTGTCAGCGTAACTCTTTTGTCGATCACGTGCTGCTGCCATACGGTTACGAATTTGCACAATCTTCTCAGTCGTTTTGTGCACCAATTCAGGTCCTGTAAGTTGGCTTTCCCCTACTTCTGCCCAACAGATAGGTGATCGGCACTTACGTCCATACAATGCCTCAAATGGAGCTGCTTTGATCGAAGTGTGATAATTGTTATTATAGGAGAACTCAACTAATGGTAGATGAGATTCCCAACTGCTGCCAAAATCGATCACACAGGCACGCAACATGTCTTCCAGTGTTTGGATTGTACGCTCACTTTGACCATCGGTCTGCGGGTGATATGCAGTACTCATATCCAGCCGCGTTCCCAATGATCGTTGTAATGATTGCCAAAAGTGAGAAATGAACCGAGCATCACGGTCAGAAATGATAGATATCGGTACGCCATGCCGAGAGACTATTTCCCTTAAATAGGTACGTGTCAGCTTCTCCATTCGATCCGTTTCTCGGATTGCCAGAAAGTGTGCGGATTTCGTTAAGCGATCTATTATAACCCAAATGGTATCGCATCCGCTGGGAGTCCTAGGTAACTTCGTAACGAAGTCCATTGAGATCTGCTCCCATTTCCACACTGGAATTTCCGGTTGTTGGAGTAAACCGGATGGTCTCTGGTATTCTACCTTAACCTTGGAACAAGTTAGGCATCTGCTTACGTATGTGGCTATCTCTGCTTTCATTTTCGGCCACCAGTAAAATTCTTTCAGGTCCTGATACATCTTGTCTGAATCTGGATGAATCGAGTAACGTGACTTATGAGCTTCATCCATTATCAACTCTCGTAGGTCTCCCTAGAAAGGAACCCATATTCGTTCCATGAAGTAACGAATTCCGTCAGGTTTGACCTCTAATTGTTTCTCCATGCCTCGTAGTGATTCGGCTTTCAGGTTCTCGTCTTTCAAAGCTTCAAGTTGAGCATTACGTATTTGATCGGGTAATCCAGTGTGAATGGTGAGTCGTGATGCTCGAACTCGCTTCGGTTTAGGTGTCTCCTTTCGACTTAAGGCATCTGCTACTACATTAGCCTTGTCCGGATGATACTTGATCGCACAATCGTAGTCGTTCAACAACTCGACCCAAAGACGTTGTCTCATGTTCAGCTCATTCTGTTTGAAAATATGCTGAAGACTCTTGTGATCGATATAAATGGTGCACTTGGTACCGTACAAGTAGAGTATCCATATCTTGAGCACAAACACAACGGATCCCAACTCTAAGTCATGTGTCGTGTATTTTTTTTTCTCGTGAACTTTCAATTGACGGGAAGCATAAGCAATCACCTTCTCGCGTTGCATTAGCACACCACCGAGACCTTGAATAGAAGCATCACAATAAACTACAAAATCGCCTGTTCCCTCAGGCAGGGATAGAATCGGTGCCGTACAAAGTTTCTGCTTCAGAACCTGAAATGAGGATTCTTGTTTGTCACCCCAATTATACGTAGTGCCTTTATGAGTTAACGTGGTGAGAGGTTGAGCAATCTTTGAAAATCCTTCGATGAATCGTCGATAATAGCCAGCCAACCTAAGAAACTGTCGTACCTCAGTCTGAGTCTTAGGCGTAGTCCAGTTCTTGATGGCTTCTATTTTTGTCGGGTCAACATGTATTCTATTTTCATTGACCACATGACCCAAGAATTGGACTTCTCGTATCCAGAAATCACACTTTGAAAATTTAGCATACAATTGCTCCCGCTTTAACAGTTCCAGAATTAGTCTAAGTGTTCCTCGTGTTCTTCCTTATTCTTTGAATAAATAAGGATGTCATCGATGAAGATAATGACGAACTTGCTCAAATAGGGTTTGCACACTCGGTTCATAAGGTCTATGAAAACCGCTGGTGCGTTGGTCAACCCAAACATCATAAACAAAAACTCATAGTGGTCATACTAGTTAGGTCTTCCGGAAATACTTCCGAGAAGTCTCTGATAACTGGAATATCTTTAACACGCTTCTCATCCACCTTCTTCTCTATAATTAGTGTCAGTAGAGAGAAATCCCTTTTCTTGAGACATTTTGCGCCTTTACGTATGAGATGACGCTGAAGCAGAACTACCATTTCTGTCGTTTTCCTATCTTCTTGAGCCTTATATAGTTTCTCTTTAAATGCAAAGGTTTTCTGCACTCATAACATCCCTTATATGCTTCTTATGGTTGAGGAAACTTGGCCGGGATGTTCACGCCACAGTTCTTGAAGGTATAGCCAAATTTCCGCAGAGCACTCTCAAATGTTCTTGTTGTACAACCCATGGAGATTATAGTTATATTTGTTGCTTATAATGGAAAGGTGAAGATGTAATGGACGAGGTCGTCATAACATCTTGCTATTTGGTCCCACGCCAAATGTAGTCAGCCAGAAAAATTCGATTGAGTCCCACCACTGGGAAGACAAACAAATGTAACGTATGCTTAAACAGGATAGATATCAAATGAAATGAATGCTGGAACACTGAAATTACCGAGACTCTACGTCTTAAGATCAATCCAGTGAACAAGGACTACACGCGTCAAGAATATTATCACTTTATTACAACTTTTGAAGATCTGGCACAATGTAGATGGATAGTGTTACACGAACACTGAAATGCTAAAAAGAGCACGTCTCATAGAGACTTAGGGCTAATGTCATAACACGAATCTCATTAAGGCTCGGGGTAGATGATAACTTTCATGCTAGTAGGAATGAAGGATTTGTTTGCATATCGATAGTGTGGCTTTGTGTTGATTTCGAGGCCTCATGCCTCTAAGTATGGAACTGAGAATTTGTACCGACCGTATCCGTTATCACCCAATAGAGTTGCCAGAGTTCTCATGCACGACAAATTACAATTACGTGTGCACCCGTGATTCTAATTTGTTTTGCATGTTCACACATGGTTCCTCCTATTCGAGATAACATACCTTGTCCAGTACCGAGTGTTATCAATGATAGAAGCATCAAAGATATATTTGTTATACCAAGAGTCAAATAACTAAGGTTGTACTAAGGTTGTACAAGTGATTTGGTTAAGATAACAACGGGAATCAAGACAATTTGACCCTTTTTCCCTTTGAAGTTCTAGGTGTTTGGATGTCTAAGTCCGATTCTCTAATCGACTTGAATATCTTAGTTGTCCCTCATTTACTGCTCGGACTAGTGTAGAGGATAGGATATGTTGGGAATAGTAACAAGTATGAGAGAGTTGGAAGAGTGAGGTATTGTTCTTTTTGTTTGTCATCGTTAACCTTATCACGTGCGTTAGAAAAGAGTTTCGTGTTCCAATCATGGAAATGTTTGATTCAATTCGTTGTTGCTTTCACTCCGCGAGTGAAGGATCAAATGTAAGCGTTGGTTGTGAGCGAGCGGGATTCTCCGCCCCTCTGTCAGCCGGTAATGACACACATGTCATACCCATAGTGTTATGTTTGCTCAGCAGTGTAATGTCAATACACCAGAAGGTTGTTTGCACAATAGTGGTAACCATGTAAAAGTGTCTGTGCAATACTAGTGTTGTGTCTAAGGCTATAGTCTAGATGCAATGCAATCCTAGTTCTCTATAACCTGTGGCTCTGATACCAATCTGTCACACCCTCAATTTTCACGAACGGGGTTTTACCGTTAGGCGTGTGACATACCAGGATCTCAGACACAGTCATATCGAACGACACTATATGAATTTTAAAAATAAACGTTTGACTTAAATCAGAGTACATAAAAAAATGATTAACAGTGCGGAAGCGTAAAAGTGAAATGTAAACTACACTGAAAGTCTGAAAATGTTATGCCAAAACAAACATTCAATGCAACTAAATGAAACTGATGAATGCATGTCCTGAGTGCGTTTCCTGTAGCGTGCATCATAGGCTTATGCATTCCAGTGACCTGAGAAAACATGCTAAAATGTGTCAACATAAAGTTGGTGAGTTCACAGGTTTAATCAACAAGAAATATGTTTGTAAGCGTATCCATAGTTTGCGTTTCAATGGTTTAGTATATATTGCATATCGTTAGGTAGCTAGCCTCTGTTCTTGTTACTTAGCGTTTCGAACCGAAGCTGACTGTTTACGTCCTATATGTGTTTGTTGTATCCCGTCATGTCTCGCAAGACCATGACAATGTGTTAGGTCAATTAAGCACCCGTTTGACCTCCAATCAAGCTAGCGCGACTAGCCCGGGCGGGGTTTGTCAGACCCAGTAGTACTACTCAAAATTACCTCGCTAATCCCATTACTAACGGTTCGATTGTGTGAGGACATGTTATGTGTTTGCACTAACGTAACAAGTGATATCAATAATACTGGCAACCATTCATAAAATATGTTTGCATGTTTTCTCCCCCAAAAAGGAAAGAAAGTAAAAAGGGGCCGTGAAACTCACCTGGTATCCTTATATAAATTCAGAGCTCGATAAAGAAAAAGAATGATCACCAACAAAGCAATCCTAACTAGAACATATAAGATTCACATTTAGAATTAGCACGACGTCATTACATGCGTACGGTTGAGCTCTTTAGTTAACTTGAAGTCAACTATTAGTATGATTATTGTATCTTAGCTTTTTGTACAAGTATCAGTTGTCATGTGCTAATTTGTGCATATTAGATTAATCAATGTCCTTATCCGAGTAATGATTCTTAGTACAATAAGTGTAACAATGATTTGTTGATTTGAAGATTTAAATCTTTATAGATGATTATCATTGATGACATTATCCGTACGAGAGAAGGTTATACCACAATGTATATATATATATATATATTAAAGTTTTCAAGCTTTAATAATCATACTTTCTTAAATATAAGCTGCTTAATTGTTAGCATGTTATAACTATTTCTCATAAACAGATGTACATCTTTACCTAGGTTATACATGGAGTCTTATTTTCATATACTTCAGTAGTAATATTATCTTCCCAAGGATAATATTTATTGTGATGACAAATCTATAATTAGTGTTAGAAATTATATTCTGGTATTATTAAATATGCTAGTAACAATTTAAGAAAATAATGTTATTCCATTATATGTACATATTTGTGGTTTTGAAAACGCTAACAAGTCACACGCATTTGTTTGAATACTTCGTATTAATAAACTATTCACCAGCTATAGTAACATCTTGATCGGTTTTAATAACTATTATTTTATACTTATGTCTCGTATATGAACTAACCATTTTAAGCAAACAATTATATCCATTGACGTCCATTTTCATCTTTATAATTTATGTATTTTTATAATTAGAGCTCAACTAACACGCATGTAACTTATAATTAAATTTCAATTGCGTAACGCGTGCGATTATACCTTCCACTTGGTTCACGCTCGTTAACCCACTCGCATGGCTCTTGACCTCATCCTGTTCTTGTCGTTGACTGCTCGTTGACCTCAGTTGACCACGCTTGACCGAAATCCTATCTTATTATTTTAACACAACCACTACCACAATCAACAATCGCAACCACAATTAACACCATTGATCAACACCACTATCCCACCACTCAAACACCATAACAACCTTCACCACAATCAACTCCACCACCGCCTCTACACCATTATCATAACCAGCAACCAATAACCAAGCAACCATCACAACACAACCACAATCGACATTTACACTGATACACCACTATCAACAGCCCCAAATCACAACCACAATCATGGCTAAACAGTAAAACTACATCATCTACAGCTTAAAATCAACATACCCATCTCTGGTTCGGTTTCCTTCGATCCTACAGCTTCTAGATCCGGAACCACCGCCATCATCAGCAGCTGCACTCGACACCACCGCCTCTAATTCTGATTTCCAGCAACCCGCGACATCGCCACCTGAACCCCCATCATCCAAATCGCAACTGTTGCGGTCGATCTCCATAATCCTCGACTTCCCAAAGCCGCTACTGACTGCCTCCACAACCGCCATCAGCTTGCCATCTCCACCCTCGCAGTCACACCGCTATCGCAGCCACAATCGACAACCACTATCATCGCCAATCGACATCATAGCCTCTCCACCATGACCCTCGGCAACCATCTCCTCGACATCGACCTGCAACCGCCATTTTGCCTTCGATTCGTGTCACTAGGTTGCGTTTCGCGAGAAATTGAGGCCACCACAGTGCTCGGCCCATCAAGGGGAGTCGTCGGAGGGGGGGGGGTTCCACGCCGGCACTCGCCGGAGGAGTTCACCGGCGACCGGTGGTCGGCCGGATCGAAGAGAAGCAGGGGGGGGCGCGACCGCCTCTCTCTCTCTTTCTGATTTTTGTTTCAACCCTAAAATGGAGAAGCTAAGGCTTATATAGTAGGGTTAGGTAATGGGTTCGTTAACCGATCGTTTCGTAACGCGTTCGTATTGGTTTTCACGTATCGTTAAAGTTTCACTTCCCGTTAGATACAAAATGTTATAAATATTTCCGATATTATTGATTTTATCATTTTTAAAATATGCCGAATAATTAAACGAGTTTGTAAATTACTGCGTATTTAACATGTTCAGCGGTTTTTCGCGTTTTCTCCGAATAAGCGCTTTTATTATTATTATCAACTTTTTATTATTTTATTATTATTATTCTTACAAAGTGGTAAAATAGACTAATTCGCGATAAACGGAGAAAGTTAATTTAAATAGTATTATCGAAAAATTCGGGTTGTCACAACAAAGATCTCGCTGTCATTCGGGATGACTATTCTGGTGTGAGAAGGCAGATTGTGCGCTATATAAGTTTTGTCATTATAGTTCCACTTACAACCCATATGAGGATAAATGTAAAGAGTGGATTCGCGCCCTCTGATTTGAATTATTATAAATAACATAATATACACATGAAAATGATATTAAACTATGATACATGGGCAAATCCTATGTGAAGGATTTGTTGGGCTTGTACATAGTGGGTATGTGGGATAGCGGGTTCACCTTATTAAAAAGGGTTCCGACAGGCTATTCACATACCGGTGAGTAAATTAAACTCACACTTTTACAGTAAATCCTACTTGATGATAAATGATGTTTTATCAATGTGTTTTACTTACCTATGAACTCACCAACCCTGTGTTGACACTTGATTTACATGTATTCTCAGGTATCTACTAAGAGCTTATGGACATGCACGTAGGATCATATAAGAGCTCAAGATACATATTGGTTATTGATAAGACATGATTAGACGTATTGTTAAGAAACAATATATATATTTATTTCCGCTGCGTATAATATCTAATGCTCTGAATAATAATGGATTGATTATCTAAAACTTATCATATAAATAACTGCATCTCATATGTAACTACTGTGTTCGATCCTGTTTGCTCACCCCTCCGTGATAGATTCCAGACCCGGAATTTGAGGGTGTGACATTATGTTTAGTTATGTGTCTGTGTTCGTGTTCGATAAAAGTTTAATGAACAAACACGAACATGTTGATGTTTGTGTTCATTCAGTTCATTTGAACTGGTCTTTTAGGTACCCCTCCCGACTAACCTTTTCTGGTTTACTCGTGTGGTCATCCTCCTTTTATTGGATCTTTTTCATTCTTTTAAATGTTTATAATTAGTTTTTCTTATTCTTTTTAATGTTATAATTAGTTTTATAACTTTTATAATATAATGTTTTATAAATTTTGAATTTATAATTGCGACGTTCGTAGGTTTATGTATTTTTTATGTAAATCCTATACGTGTCAAATAAATATCTTTTACTTTTTGTTCTATTTAAGTTCAATTTCGTGTATGTTTACGTTTATTTTAACAATTGTTAAGTTCAATTTGTTGTTTCTTACTTTTTAAAATTTTGGACCGATAAGGGAATCACACTAGTATTTATTAAATAGAAACGTACAATTTTAAGCAAAAACGTACAACAATAACATATAATGTTATAATTAGTTTTAGATATATGTTGTTTTCTCTTATACATTTTATTTTAAAATATATCTTAAAATTATGAATATACCATTGTAACTTTTTATATTTACTATGTTCTGATATCAATTTTTTGAAGCCGAACTGTTTCATATATAAAATGTTTTTTACTTATAAATACAAATTAGTTTTTAACAACTTTTGATATGTAATGAATATATTGTTGCAACATTCTAATTATTTTTATATGATTTTTTTCTAAAAAACGAGTCAGGTTGACTAGATCCAATTTTAACATGCACATGCCTAAAAACACTCTAACAAATAAACGACAACTTTGAACCAGATACATTAAGCTGAAGAATGCCACTGTCTATTGTTAAAAATTCAAAGTTTTTCATTATGCCTCTAATAATAGATCTGCTACTCGAATACGTAAGTTAGAGGAACTATATATGTTGGTCATTTTATGCTTCAATGAAAGTGAAACTTAACACATAACCCGAACTTTATTTGAACTTATTTAAGATCATTTTACACATTATTGCTTGAACAAGACTACTTCGACTAGTTCTTCTTAGGTGGATCGTTTTCTAAGGAATTAGACATTGGATTAAAGTCTTTTGTGAACATCTTGAGATTAGGTTGTATATCAAAATCTCTTGAGAATTCAACCTTCATGTTCTCTATATCATTTGATTCTGTTAAATCTTGACCGAAAGCATCTTGAACCGTCTTTGGCATGGGCTCATCTTTCATTACGCTTGTTGGGTTTACATCAGGGTCTTTTCTTGCTTCACGGAGACTTCCAAGCTAATCACCAAGCAATGAAATTACAAAAAGAAGTTAGTTTAAACCAATATTAAGGAAGAAAACGTCTTTTCAACAATAACACCAACTTAAACTTGAATTCTTACCAAAACAAGAGAAAAGAGAATCAAGAAAACTGGTAAAGATCTCATGTCTCTTCGTTGCTGAAGGTTTTTGTGAGATGAATATGTAATTAGTTTACGGGTATTTATAGAGAATAACTTGGTTTGAACAATAAATATGTGGGACCTATTGACATGTGTCAAATATTGGACACGTTAAAGAAGATGAGTAACGAGTTTACTAGTAAGTGTTAGTTGTTGGACGCTTCATGCTTTTAGTGATGGTTAAAACGAATTATATTCGAGGTGAAATTTTGTACTTCCTTTTACTTATATTTAGTTATATAAATAAACAAATATGTGAAATAAGCTTATAAAAAGTAAAATCATGGTTGTAGTAAATTTCAACCCTGAACTTATAAATCATTGAATATAATCTTAGGCATGACTGTATATATGTGTAGATAGTAGATACCATTAGAAAAAAGTATATGTGTGTTTCCTTCATCTACAACACTCTTGATTTCATAAGTTTAGGTTAGGTTGAAACATTAATTCAATTGTTTTGTTGTATTCCATGGTGCTTGTAATTGGACCATGGTGGAAGATTTATAATAGGTCTTATTTATTATAAGTGATAATTGTATGTTCTTCACTTCCACTGTAAAACACTTTTAAAGAAAATAAAATTACAAATCCCAACAATGATACTATAGGCTAGAGCCATTAAATATGAGTTCTTAAAACTCTAACGGGTTTGATTTACAAAGATAAATTTTCGTAATGCAAAATAGTTATATTTATAAATATCTTAGTTTTAATTTACGATTGCATGCAGGAGGTAGAAGTTGCTAAATCAGTATCAAGATTATATTTTAGTTTTTATGTGTTGATGCAAAGTCAGCCAAAACCCAAGTGATCGATCGTGATAGAATTACATATTGGTTGTAATTATTATTATTTTAATTCGGTTGTACTAATTTTTTAACCCTTTTATATGGTTAATTTTGTTATAAAAGTTACTATGGGAGCTCAATATCATATTTAATATTTGTATCAATTAAATGTCTTTAGCCCTTGAAAGAAATGAAAGTTGCATAAATTGAAAAGTGTCCAAAGAAGGTAATTAATTAGCTTGTCATCAAAGAGCTGAAATGCTTAGGATGGAAAGAGTTTGAAAAGCAAAAGAAATAATGTGGTTACCCAACAACGATAAAGTTATAATTAAGTTTGAAATTTACTTTAAACCGAAAGAAGTTCTAGAATTTTGCATGTTAATGGTTTATTTGGGCATTTGAAACATAAACAAACAAACATACCTAATATACAGCACACAACATAAGTATATATCACATTTTAGAATAAACATCAGCAATATCCTTAAGTATGTTCACAAGCATAACATACATCATATAAACGTAAGCATATATACCCATAAGCATTTTGAAACATACAAAGCCACAATATTATCTTACCTGCTATTTTGGATATGATCATAACTGTTAGTATTTGTTGTGCTTAATATTATCATATTTAATTCTATAAATAGCCAAATTATCTTAAACTTTTAGTAGCCAAATTTAAAACTATCAGAATCAGCTATTTTAATAAAATCATATCTGTTAATATTTGTTGTACATAATATTAGCATAACTAATTCTATGAATAGTTATCTTAAATTTTTAGTAGCTACATTTAAAACTGAGAATCAGCTATTTTAAATATAATCATTTTGTTAATATTTGTTGTGCTTAATATTAGCATGCTTAATTCTATGAATAGCCAAGTTATCTTAAATTTCTAGTAGCCACATTTAAAACTATGAGAAAAATATTTTTAAATTTGTTGGTTAACTTTCATATACATTGAAATGGGCAAATTGCAACCAATTCATATATATATATATATATATATATATATATATATATATATATATATATATATAGGGAACGGATCATATGATAACCCGTCAAAATTACGATAACCCGTTAATCCAAATATGTGGCTATAATACTGCCACGTTTCATTTGCTTAGAAACCCTTTTGGGGGTAAAATAGGAATTTGACACTTCTGAATCTACACCAACTATTAGATTCCCCATACAAGAAATGACAACAACTTTTTATGTTTGTACTTGTACTTTTGCAGACCATCAAAGCCACACCCATCCCTTTTCTTCTTCTATTTATCAGCTTTTTCATCCCACCATCCACAAGAAACCGTTGATCCCTTTTGTTCTCTCTTTCATTCGTTCAATTTACAAGCATCTTGGTATCTGTTTACTATCTTCCTCCTCTATTACCTTTGTTGATTATCTATTAAAAATCAGTTTACGACCCTTATTTTGTTTTTATTCGCAGACAATGGGTGGTGGTGATTGTCAGTTGCCTAATTCATCTGTTGAAGAAGACATTCTCGACCCCATGTCTGAAAACGACAACCATGGCGGTCAGTACGATGATACATTTGATATACTTACCGGGAACTCTCCCATCCGTTACCTTGGTTTTGATCGTAGAGGTAAACCTCAGCATTTTTTGTATATGTTGGTTTCTGTGTATGTTTTTTATCTTCAGATTTACTCCATTTTTGGATGAACTAAGTTCAATGTTTTGAAACAGTGTAGCACCTAATTATTTTTAGATTTGTGAACTGTTTACAGTATTATTGTAGCGTTGTTTTATGTCCACAAGTACCCCCTTTCAGAATTGATGTTGTATGTATTCTATGTTTAAATTGGTTCATTGTTATTCTAATTCTTTGATTGCTCCATCCTTCCTTTTGTAGTTAACAGCTTGCCTGGCTTTCTTAAGATGTATGAAACATAATGCTATTTAAAATTTTTTACCACATTGACCCAACCTTACTTTCTCATCACACATTCATGTCAGTGTACACTAATGTAGTTTGGTTTACAGTTTGAAGTAGTGTTGTTATATGTCCACAAGTACTCGTTTACAAAACTTCTGAATAGTATGTATTTAAGTTTTAATTGGTTACTCTTACTTTCTCACCTCACATTCATGCCAGTACAGTTGTAATATGTTTCACTGATGTAATTTTTGCTTACAGTATTGATGTAGTGTTGTTATATGTCCATAAATACTACCTTACAGAACTGCTGTAGTATTTATTTCTTTTTTAATTGGTTCAATTTTCATTTTAATGCTTTCATGTAGTAATTTGATGGTTTTTAACACCAATTAAGTACACAGATGTACTTTTTGCATGATTATCTAATGTTTTGTATTTTATGTATTTATATGGAAAACCACTTTCTGTGCTCTTATTTAATAATTTTATTTATACCATAACTCACCTTCATTTTTCTCACCACACATTCATGTCAGTGTAGTTGTAATAGCGTACACTGATGTACTTTGGTTTACAGTACTGATGTAGTGTTGTTATATGTCCACAAGTACTCGTTTACAGAACTTCTGAATAGTATGTATTTAAGTTTTAATTGGTTACTCTTACTTTCTCACCTCACATTCATGCCAGTACAGTTGTAATATGTTACACTCATATAGTTTTTGCTTACAGTACTAATGTAGTGTTGGTATATGTCCATAAATACTACCTTACAGAACTGCTGTAGTATTTATTTCTTTTATAATTGGTTCAATTTTCATTTTAATGCTTTCATGTAGTAATCTGATGGTTTTTAACACCAATTAAGTACACAGATGTACTTTTGCATGATAATCTAATGTTTTGTATTTTATGTATTTATATGGAAAACCACTTTGTGTGCTCTTATTTAATAATTTTATTTATACCACAACTCACCTTCATTTTATCTCACCACACATTCATGTCAGTGTAGTTGTAATAGCGTACACTCATGTAGTTTGGTTTACAGTACTGATGTAGTCTTGTTATATGTCCACAAGTACTCTTTTACAGAACTTCTGAATAGTATGTATTTAAGTTTTAATTGGTTACTCTTACTTTCTCACCTCACATTCATGTCAGTACAGTTGTAATATGTTACACTGATGTAGTTTTTGCTTACAGTATTGATGTAGTGTTGATATATGTCCATAAATACTACCTTACAGAACTGCTGTAGTATTTATTTCTTTTTTAATTGGTTTAATTTTCATTTTAATGCTT
Organism: Flaveria linearis; assembly: GCA_024085815.1. Classification (NCBI taxonomy): domain Eukaryota; kingdom Viridiplantae; phylum Streptophyta; class Magnoliopsida; order Asterales; family Asteraceae; genus Flaveria; species Flaveria linearis. The sequence goes on along the minus strand of CM044004.1, from coordinate 77,589,713 downwards.
TCATGTGGTAATCTGATGGTTTTTAACACCAATTGTGCTCTTTTTGCATGATTATCTAATGTTTTGCTTACAGTATTGATGTTTTACATGTACTCCTTTACAGAACTTCTGTAGTGTGTAGTGTGTATTTATGTTTTACTGTCAATGATGTTATTATTAATTTTGGACTTATTAGGTTCTCATTCCAGTCTACTATACCAGACCCATAATGGTACCAAGTATTGGGTTCCTGATGTAGAGGTTGAGTTCAAACCTGTTGTTGGGTCTGTTTTTAACAGCTAGAATGACGTTCTTAAGATGTATGAAACATATGCGGAGAAGTCTGGTTTTGGTGTCCGCGTTGGTGCTTATAAGAAACAGAAGGGATCCATTACTCACAGGATGTTAGTCTGTAACAAGGCTGGTAAACCAAAGGGGAAGAAAGTCGACACATTAGATCCTATGACACATGCTCCAACACGTGGCAGTGCATTCAAAGTTACTGATTGTAAAGCCCTAATCCGTTTAAAGCTTCTTAAAGGCTCAGAGAATTACGTCCTCTATGAATTTTTAGATAAGCACAATCATGACTTGGTTTCTTCAGATGACATGGATCTACTACGTAGGGGTAAGCACTTGAATTTCGATGACATCAATTTCATTCATACTATGAGCTTAAATCGAGTCGGCCCTATTTGATATGATTGTTACCCTGCTCCTGAATGGCGATTTACACTTTGATGAAATCGTCTTTATCCTAGAACATCTTTTCGTATTTCGCCAATCACCTGCATCGTTAATAATAATTATGTTATATCAGAATCATTTTTTATCCTATTATAACCCTATTACATCAATATAACAGTTAATACCTTCATATTTTTCAGAATGTCACACCCCCGCTTGTAGCGGAAACACGAGGATGCGACGGACGGGATCGTCATAACACTTGGTATAATTACAGAGACATATTACATGCAAAATCCTCGTGTCATGACGTCGCCCGACACAATGGTGACTTGTGTCGTGGTTAGTCAGTTCCACGACTATCATAGTCTTAATAATTCTAAAAATCCATATACACAGTGTTCAGATATAACAGTAAATGATATACAATACAAATGCAGTCTATTGAAATCCTGGGGGTCTCTGCTAAGGCATCAGCTCTAGCTATCCTCTTTGTTTATGATTACCTGAAAAGATATGCTCAAAAATGGTCAACATAATTGTTGGTGAGTTCCGCAGGTTTAAATTGAAAACATGTAGTTGATGCTGTATAGAATTTGATATGGAATCATACTGTAAGCAAAAACCACATAACATGTGTTTAAGACAACCAAACCTAATGACGTTATGCATATAAATTCGTCGGAATATATTCACCCATGGCCTGATTGCTGGCAGCTGTAGTCGGTAACTCACAAGTTGAACCGATCTGTCGAGGGTGGGGGTGTCAACCCAGTAGTACTACCAATACCTATCCGTTGGTTCCCAAACCCGGGAATTAATGGTTGTAAGAATCGTAGAATAACACCATGTATGTATTAGAATATAAGAATAGTATCACATTGATTCCAAGTATGAAAATTGTATGTAAGATTGTCCAGCATCGAAAACGGGTGAGCATACTTTTCCCCCAAGTTTGAAAAACATTGAAACAATTATAAAAGCATAAAAAGGGGTCACGGAAACTCACCTTGAATTGATGTAATGTATATGAACAAGAACTTCAAAGAATTGCACGATCAAACACGTTCAATACCTATTATTGATTGTAATTTAGTCTTTAATACGAATGATTATATTTGGTAAGGTTTGAGTTGATTTGGTTTGATTTGGTTTAACACGTGTCACACACGCAATATGTTACAATGTTTTTATAGATTTCTATTTGTATTAATAAATAATTATCAATAAGTATTAAACTTATTAAATAATTATTTATATTTTGATTCCATTAAAAGGGTTTTCATATTTGTATTTAAATATTTTTAGAATTAAATATAAAAATAATGTGGGCTAATTATATAATTTATAATTATCCAATAATATTTATAAATAAGAATATTTACACTTATAGTATTTTGATTAGTAATAAGGTATTAATTTATACCTTTGGTTCAAATATATTTTATAAGAAATAACCCACAATTTCATAAATAATTTGTGGATTTATAAAATATATTAATTTGTATTTAAAGTTAATAAAGTGCCCATTTTTATAAAAATAATTATTTATAATATTTATAAATAATATTTATATGATTTTTGTGATTATCTCATAATTAACTTGATTTAGAATTTATTTTATAAAAATAAGTATTTTTAATATTTTTAAATAATATTTTATAAAAATCTATTAAAGTTTTTAAATAAAATAAATTTACAGAAAATTGTTTTGTAGGATTTAAAATATGAAAAGTTTATAAAACTTATTTTTATAATTTTTGAGAATTTTTGTATATTTTTAATAAGGTCAAAAAGGCCTAAAAAAATACATGGAGGTAACCGGGTTCGAACCCGGGACCTCCATCCCGCAATCCCACACTCTAACCAGTGAACCAAAGGCACAAGGCCGCGGTAGTTTTGGTTTCCAATTAGTTTTAACCCTTTTTAACTTAGTTCCCCCGAATCATATGAACCCTAGAACACAAATCGACCAAATTGAGCATCCAATCGAATATGTTAATGTATGGATTCATGGGGCTTTTGTTCCCCATGATAAATCGAATTCAATGGTATATTCAATTACCTGTTTTGGTGTTCAGATCGTTAAGAACGATTGAAGAACAGGTCGCGGCCAAGATAGATTCGAATTGATGTTCAAATGATGATCATAATCGAATTAATTGCACAGTAAGCTTCCCCACATGATTATGATCAATAGCCTTCTATCAATTTCAACGAATGTTGCTCCGAACAGGTTCTTCGATTAAGTTGCAGGGCCGAAGAAGAAGGTGGATTGAATTCGAGATTTTTGTATGTTTCGGTTTGAATTGAAAGGTGTATTCGACTAGGAACATATCATTGAGTATTTATACTCGATTATTTGTATTAATTTAGTGCAATAATGCTCGATTTCGTGGGTGGGTCGGCCGAAAGTTTGGTCGAGTGGGTTCGGTGGGTTCTGCACTATGAATTCTAAATTAAACAATGGTCCCGGTTCGAATCATCATCGTGAAAGTGTTGGTGGCTTTTGATTGAACTGAAAGGGTGTATTTTGGCCGTTTGAATGTCGCCGGAGAACCGCCGGCGGTCGGCCGGAGTACCGCCGGAAAAACGCGAGGGAGGAGAGAGAAAGCAGTTTGAATATTGAATATTTACACATTTGGTCCCTGTGGTTTCGATTGTTTTTATTTCATGTATTTAAGTTTCTTTTAGAGTTTCGAAAATGACACAAACACCCCCTGGACTTTATTATTCTGATTATTATTTCAAAATTTAATAAACTTTTATAAAGTACTACTACTATTATTATTATTATTATTATTACTATCATTATGATTTTAATAATATCATTATTATCATTGTCATTATTTTTATTATTATTATTATTATTATTATTATTATTATAATTATTTAACATCAACATATTAAACTTGATTATTTATAAAATTTAACTTTTAACTAATAAAAATAATAAATAAAAAAATACGGGATGTTACAGTCTCCCCTGCTTTAGGAAATTTCGTCCCGAAATTTTAATCACGAGGAGACTGAAACGAGAAGATATGGATACTTGGATTTCACTTGGTCCTCACGTTCCCAGGTGAACTCTGGGCTACGTTTAGATTCCCAACGGACTTTGACAATAGGTATCCGGCTTTATTTCATTTGTATAGAATCTTTTACAAGATTCTTGACGTAATGTATGCCAATTCGAACTCTTCCAGAGAATCGCGGGATTCTCTTTGAGATTTGGCATATGGAATGTTAGAACACAATGACGAGTTACCATGGTATGTTAGACTTATAATCACAACTTCCACAATATAATTTCGTGGTAAGGTGAAGTCTAGAAATCATTAAAAGACCAGCAATGATAAGAAAGGTTAACCGTTGGAATTTAAGAATCCCAAACGTCCTCATATGAAACGACCTTAACGCATATCTTGTGAATATGTATTTCTCCTTTGACCAACCATCGGTCTAAGAATAATACGCTATGCGAAGATCTTGGAATGAGTTCACAACAAAATGAATCAATCATTCAAAATAACGATTGATGTTTTAACGTCATACTATGGTATATGACAGGTATAGGTTAATTTCTCGACGTTGTGAGATAATGGGTTTGCTATTACGTAAAGATTACTCTGAACCTTTCCTTGGTAGGTAAACTTGATAGCATTGCTGATCAAGTGGGTGAGAATTCGTCTAATCCGTAAAACATCACCAATAACCTCCACTGGGACATCACCTCTTCTTGGCCTAAATTTTGTGGCCTCCAACCTCATAACTCCTGACTCAACTTTGGAAAAGTCGAGGATGTCTCTAATAAGTTGAAGGATTAAATCACCAAAAGTTGTTTCTGATCTTTATCAGGTTTTGTTGTTGATAGAATTTCTGCCAAGCTAACGATCCCTGATAATGGAGATCTTATCTCGTGTGACATGGTCGCTAGCATTTGTTTTGCTCCCATCGTTTCCCCTGTAATGTGAATAGTTTTATTAAGTTCTGTCTCTTTGGCCTTCTGCACAGCTATTTCTTCCCTTAGTTCTGCCATCTTTTCTCTCTTTTTCACCTGATCAGTGATTTCCATGCCCACATAATTAACACAAATTTTCTCCCCATCTTTGTTGAACACGGGTTCAACATATATTAAGAATGTTTTGGCTCCAAATAACTTAGTCTCAAAAATAATTCCTCTCTTTTGCTGGTAACTCTCTTCAGAACTTCTCTTTTAAAGTCTTGTTGTTCAAATTCAAGATAGAATTTTAATGATCTTCAAGGTTATGGATTCAAAAGCGGTTCAAGGAGTGACGCGAATAATAGGAAAGGTATTTGTAAACATGTTTTGCAAGGTAGCAATTTCTGTTTACATACGCAGTTCGACAAACCATTAGTTCAGCTGAGAACATTTACGTGACTAGAAAGTCATGTTTATAAGTTGATAATATCTTCAGCAGAGGGATTGTTTAGGAAGGCTACCATCGCACAATCACGTTTTGATGATAACTCAAATGAAAGTTGATAAGTAAGGAATAAATGTTTCCATATAGCTAGGTCAAAATATGAGGATAAAAGGAGAGAAATCGATTTAAGAATTTTAAGTGCTCCAAGCTTGGAATCCAAATCAACTTAATACGATCGGGTCTCCTTTCAGGCTCAGGAATCATGGTTCGGCTTGGTAGGTCGAATTACCAACATCGGTTCATCCTTCAAGTTACTTCATCCTTCTCGTTACTTGATTACAACCATGGTAAGTTGAAGATCAAGAGTTGAGATTTAGTCATCGAGGTATGGAATTCAAACAATCGAGGGTAGATATTTGTCACCAAAATACGGGTTTCGATCCTATTTTGGTGAGATCATGTCATTTGTGAAATGTGAATTTCAATGAGAATAATTGAAGTCAATCCTCAAGATAAGGAAGTCACCCTAATCCAAAGGATGAAATTTCACAAAACAAACAAATGGAAAACCATTTATCGCAATAGTGATTCATTAAAGTAAGGGAATCTCCCCTGCTTTGATGAGGTATAATCATTTAGGAGATACGAGTGTTCTTAGTCATGTGTTGTCTTGAAAACTCTTGCGCTTCCCACGGTGCAAGAGGTATGAAGTTTAACTTAACGACGAAAGGAAAATTAGTATCAATTAGGAATTCGGAAAATTTCAAGTTACATCAGTGTATCAACGGCAAAATCATGATTACGAGCTTAAGATCGAAGTTCGAGATAGCAGAATTCGTTATGATGGTGTTCAAATTTTGAATAATTTAAATCAGAAAGACGAAATCAAAGACAAGAAATGATTCGATATCACAATGAGATGTGAACATCCGATTCATAATCGAAGGGAATATATGGACTTCTCAGGATAGTACCTCAATGACAAAGCAAAAGTAATAATATTCATTTCATCATTATAAGTACCAAGGTTTCAAGCGCGTAAGTAACACTCCAAATAAGCAAATACTCATAGATGAGTCTAAACATAAAGCACGAAGTAACTAGAGATGACTTTTTCCAGTCGTTATTTCTCCATTAGTGCCCGTGTGACGTCAGTCCTGGTCGTCATCACTGCTGGAGGAACTAGAGAGACTCGGGGGTAGGTCGGGATAGTTGCCCCTTAAATTGGTCTCGTCGGCAGGCGGCCAGATCTTAATCCGGTTTGCCGGGAACCTCCTAATTCGAGCCGTCCGTCTCACGGCTCCTCCGTGGTTCACTTGTTGGGGTATTGCCTCGGGGACATTCCTTGCAACCGTAGATGCTATGGGAACTACAGGTGCAGCAGGGTTAGGTTCCACAGGATTAATTAGTGCTGTGGCGACAGTAGGTAAAGTGTGCACAACAGGGTCTATGGGTTCTTCCTCTTCAAAAGAGTCTGGTGCATCAAGCATCACCTCCTCAGGGTTAGATTTTCTATTAGAAGATGTTTGTACTAGGTATGCTAAGAGAATCTTTTCAGGCTTCGATTCATTTTCAGAAGAAGTAATAGAAGGGTTGATAGAAGACATCCTGAAATGTCATTAAGATACTTTATGAGATTTGGGGTAATATGAGCTATACAGCATGAAAATGACAATCAGGGATTTGGCATAAAAACAATGAGTTGTTCCGAGTGTAATCAAAGCGAGTACGTCGACTAATCACAGCATTAAGTCAGCCATAACTTTGTTAAAGACATGCGTTCCAACAAGCAGATACTCATCCCACTCTTCCATCCTTGCATGTACTGGGTGGTAAGGCACAGACTTTGACGAGACTTTGAAAACCACGAATAACGATTCAAAGCTCATATTGGAAATTATTTGATTTAGACACACAATGCATTGACTATGATTTTAAGATTTGTGTGTGCTTTGATAGGAATCAAAGTATAAAAAGATTCACATATGTATCTATTCATCCAGTTCCAATAACCCATGCTTCGGTCTATCAAGATCATTACGTAGCCTAGTTTAAGCATATTCCTAGTATACCGGTGATGTTTATATATAGGGTTCCCCGCAGCGTTCCCACCACATCCACGATATACTTTGAATAATACTTAAACTAGTTACATAACAACTTAATTTTCCTTAGCATCATTCCAAAGTATAACGTAATATAAGTTTAATAAGAGCCACCGCAACTACACTTATGTATAGGTGGTTTTACCAGTTATAAATGGTTACAGTCAAACCTATACATCGGTTCCACACGGGAATTGATGACTGTAGAGAAAACATTTCCAAAGTGTAAATAGTTTAATGTGACGTAGCAATATCCATAAAGCGTACACGTATAGTTTACAACCAAACCGATCCATGCCTCAGTCAATCGGGATCATCACGTAGCCTAGTTTAAACACATTCTTGGTATACCAAGGATGCTTATATATAGGGTTCCCCGCAGCGTTCCCACCACATCCGTGGCATACCTAGAACGATGCCTAAACCAGTTACGTGACATCCGTTTATCCTTAGCATAATCTTAAAGAATAACGTTTTGTATGTGTAGAGAGTATCATTACTCTTCTACATTTATGTATTCCACTTTCATTCTAAGCATTAATCAGTAGTTACTGAAACGCTAAGTGGAGATATTTCTCATAAGGTCAATATTATAATTGGAAATACTATGAAGGCTCTAAGTAGGACAGGACTTGAGTAAATGATAATGTTTGATTGCCTTCAACAAGGACTTATAATGTTTGATTGCCTTTAACAAGGACTTATAATGTTTGATTGCCTTCAACAAGGACTTACTAGAATTATGACCCTAGCACCCTAGGGTATAGAATAGAAACTTGTGATACTCATGATCGTTACCTCATGGTAAGATTAGCCAGACTTTTCATGCATGGTGAATTGCAATTACGTGTGCACCCGTAATGGTAATTTACCTTGCATGGTCACTCTAGCTCCACTTACCCCAAGTTAACATCATAGTATTATCTAAATTCATCAAGCATAAATAATGTAATGTCCTTATGTCCATGAGCCAGTATTCCAATAATAGCATGTAATAGCAAATAAGCATATAAGCACATTAAGTCTAATGGTAACTGCATATCCGTCATACTTTCAGGATTTCAGTCATAACTATGATAGGGTCGGATTCAATATCCGAGATCGACGCTACGCGTGATCACCGAAGTTCCCTAATAATATGATGTTGTGCGCATACAAGCGTAAAGTTCTTAGTATAAAAGTATCCCATGGAGAAGACTGAGAGTAATAATGTCTTCCCCGGGATGTTTAGATAACACGTGTACATGTATAAAATCAGGTATGTAGGAACATACTTGTAGATTATTAGGTATATAGGAATATACCTGTATATTAAGTTCATAGACTTAATATATTCGACCCATTTGCCTTGTAGACCTGTGTATTGACCATAGTTTATCACTCATCCCAGAAATCCCCAGGTAAGCATACCAGGTCTCGTAATGAGATATATGCGATATGCTTGCCTTAGCCCGAGGGCCTTTTGCCAGGAAATCCAGAATACAGGTGTCTATGTGTCACACAAATCATGAAAGACATTTAGGTAAAATCAAATGCACACAATCCCTAGTATGCATTCTATATGAAGGTTCTTAGGTTATAGTCTAGGTCGAATTCTCCACCTAAATCTCTATAACCAAGGCTCTGATACCAATCTGTCACACCCCCGCTTGTAGCGGAAACACGAGGATGCGACGGACGGGATCGTCATAACACTTGGTATAATTACAGAGACATATTACATGCAAAATCCTCGTGTCATGACGTCGCCCGACACAATGGTGACTTGTGTCGTGGTTAGTCAGTTCCACGACTATCATAGTCTTAATAATTCTAAAAATCCATATACACAGTGTTCAGATATAACAGTAAATGATATACAATACAAATGCAGTCTATTGAAATCCTGGGGGTCTCTGCTAAGGCATCAGCTCTAGCTATCCTCTTTGTTTAAGATTACCTGAAAAGATATGCTCAAAAATGGTCAACATAATTGTTGGTGAGTTCCGCAGGTTTAAATTGAAAACATGTAGTTGATGCTGTATAGAATTTGATATGGAATCATACTGTAAGCAAAAACCACATAACATGTGTTTAAGACAACCAAACCTAATGACGTTATGCATATAAATTCGTCGGAATATATTCACCCATGGCCTGATTGCTGGCAGCTGTAGTCGGTAACTCACAAGTTAAACCGATCTGTCGAGGGTGGGGGTGTCAACCCAGTAGTACTACCAATACCTATCCGTTGGTTCCCAAACCCGGGAATTAATGGTTGTAAGAATCGTAGAATAACACCATGTATGTATTAGAATATAAGAATAGTATCACATTGATTCCAAGTATGAAAATTGTATGTAAGATTGTCCAGCATCGAAAACGGGTGAGCATACTTTTCCCCCAAGTTTGAAAAACATTGAAACAATTATAAAAGCATAAAAAGGGGCCACGGAAACTCACCTTGAATTGATGTAATGTATATGAACAAGAACTTCAAAGAATTGCACGATCAAACACGTTCAATACCTATTATTGATTGTAATTTAGTCTTTAATACGAATGATTATATTTGGTAAGGTTTGAGTTGATTTGGTTTGATTTGGTTTAACACGTGTCACACACGCAATATGTTACAATGTTTTTATAGATTTCTATTTGTATTAATAAATAATTATCAATAAGTATTAAACTTATTAAATAATTATTTATATTTTGATTCCATTAAAAGGGTTTTCATATTTGTATTTAAATATTTTTAGAATTAAATATAAAAATAATGTGGGCTAATTATATAATTTATAATTATCCAATAATATTTATAAATAAGAATATTTACACTTATAGTATTTTGATTAGTAATAAGGTATTAATTTATACCTTTGGTTCAAATATATTTTATAAGAAATAACCCACAATTTCATAAATAATTTGTGGATTTATAAAATATATTAATTTGTATTTAAAGTTAATAAAGTGTCCATTTTTATAAAAATAATTATTTATAATATTTATAAATAATATTTATATGATTTTTGTGATTATCTCATAATTAACTTGATTTAGAATTTATTTTATAAAAATAAGTATTTTTAATATTTTTAAATAATATTTTATAAAAATCTATTAAAGTTTTTAAATAAAATAAATTTACAGAAAATTGTTTTGTAGGATTTAAAATATGAAAAGTTTATAAAACTTATTTTTATAATTTTTGAGAATTTTTGTATATTTTTAATAAGGTCAAAAAGGCCTAAAAAAATACATGGAGGTAACCGGGTTCGAACCCGGGACCTCCATCCCGCAATCCCACACTCTAACCAGTGAACCAAAGGCACAAGGCCGCGGTAGTTTTGGTTTCCAATTAGTTTTAACCCTTTTTAACTTAGTTCCCCCGAATCATATGAACCCTAGAACACAAATCGACCAAATTGAGCATCCAATCGAATATGTTAATGTATGGATTCATGGGGCTTTTGTTCCCCATGATAAATCGAATTCAATGGTATATTCAATTACCTGTTTTGGTGTTCAGATCGTTAAGAACGATTGAAGAACAGGTCGCGGCCAAGATAGATTCGAATTGATGTTCAAATGATGATCATAATCGAATTAATTGCACAGTAAGCTTCCCCACATGATTATGATCAATAGCCTTCTATCAATTTCAACGAATGTTGCTCCGAACAGGTTCTTCGATTAAGTTGCAGGGCCGAAGAAGAAGGTGGATTGAATTCGAGATTTTTGTATGTTTCGGTTTGAATTGAAAGGTGTATTCGACTAGGAACATATCATTGAGTATTTATACTCGATTATTTGTATTAATTTAGTGCAATAATGCTCGATTTCGTGGGTGGGTCGGCCGAAAGTTTGGTCGAGTGGGTTCGGTGGGTTCTGCACTATGAATTCTAAATTAAACAATGGTCCCGGTTCGAATCATCATCGTGAAAGTGTTGGTGGCTTTTGATTGAACTGAAAGGGTGTATTTTGGCCGTTTGAATGTCGCCGGAGAACCGCCGGCGGTCGGCCGGAGTACCGCCGGAAAAACGCGAGGGAGGAGAGAGAAAGCAGTTTGAATATTGAATATTTACACATTTGGTCCCTGTGGTTTCGATTGTTTTTATTTCATGTATTTAAGTTTCTTTTAGAGTTTCGAAAATGACACAAACACCCCCTGGACTTTATTATTCTGATTATTATTTCAAAATTTAATAAACTTTTATAAAGTACTACTACTATTATTATTATTATTATTATTATTACTATCATTATGATTTTAATAATATCATTATTATCATTGTTATTATTTTATTATTATTATTATTATTATTATTATTATTATAATTATTTAACATCAACATATTAAACTTGATTATTTATAAAATTTAACTTTTAACTAATAAAAATAATAAATAAAAAAAATACGGGATGTTACACAGAAACAATATCAGTTTTCCCTAAGTCAACGCATTCAGTTTGACTATCTGTATCGTTACTTCCATCCATATCACTCACCTCCTCATTATCTGTTTGAAGAATGTCTTATTTAATTCAATACAATATTACATATAACTTGCTATATAAAGAAAAATTATTACTTGCCTTTTAAACTATCTTCAACCCTCTGTGTCCCTCTTGTGATAAACCCAAGCTGTAGCTTGGTCCTTTCAACTCTTGTGTACTAACCAAACTCCTGCATGGTCTATCCTTATTTTCTGATTTATCTTTTACAAATTCACAGGCCCCTGCACCAATAATCAAACTATATTAATAAACAAACATTGTATAAGTTTTTAATCTCTTATAATGTACGGATGTGACGTAGTATCAAATTACATCAACAGAAAAATACGTAATGTAAGAATTATCTGTTTAAAAGAGTAGTTAACTTATGTAATTCAATAAAATAGTAAATATAACGGCTTACATACTGGAAATAAATTACTTGCCTTTTTCATTCTCCTCAACCATTTGTGTTCCATCATGCGATAAATCCAAGTTGTAGAAAGGTCCTTTTAAGTCTACTGTACTAATCAAAATCCCACATGGTTTGTCCTTATTTTCTGTTTTATCCTTTTTAAATTCACATGTCCCTACGCCAGTAATCAAACTATATTAATAAACATATGTGATATCAGCTAATTACCTTCTTATAATGTTCGGACGTGACATACTATACATTTACGTAAACAGAGATATACGTAATGTATGAATTATGTAATAATATATCAAAATATATCTATTAAAAAATACCTTCCATCTTAGTAGCCTGTACTTCATCTTGCGATAACCCCAAACTAAAACTTGGCTTCGAATAATCATTTGAATTGCTTTTATCTAAACACACCGATTTTTCCTTCTCATTTTCATTCTCTTTTCCTGAACATATTATAAGTAGAAACTGATATTAATTTCAACTCTGCACCCGTATATTATTTAACATATAAATGTAATTCCTATAACAAGTAGAATATGGAAACAAACCATCCAGGGATTTTGCCTCCATTTTATCTTTTGATAATCCCAAACTATAACTCGGCTTACCATAATCTTCGGACCTGAATTCCTTAAACGAGACCTTCTTTTCCTTTACTTTCGCTGAAATTTTATAACCATATACACTTTACCATCTATTTTTCATTATAAAATTAAAAAACAAAGAAACAAACCTGCACCTTCTTCAACAAATTTTTGTTGTGGTAAGTATTTAGCCAAAAAAAGGTGTGGCACTTTTAGAGCTGCATGTAATATTTACATATCGTCATGTCTTTTATATTAACACAATTTAATATTACCAAAAATATTGACTCGCATCCACGAATATACATATTTACAATATACCTAGACTTTGTTGAAAGGGTGTTAGAGTCAGAATTTTCTTTTTTGGTCTCACTTCCATCTCCTTCATACAATGTTCATTCTTTTCTTCATCATGTACATCTTTTACTCTGTTAAACTGTTTTGAGTTTTTTTTATCTGCAATTACAACTCATAATTAATTGAAGTTATCATTTATATTTATTGATATACTTTAATCTTAAGTGTAGGTGTAGCACCCATTAATTGTACGTCAACAACAAACTACATCCACTCCTACATCTTAAACGTAATTTGTTAAGCGACATTGAAAACCAATTCTTAATTTTGAATATTTCTCAAACGTACCTTTAAAGTAATTTCACGCCAATTATTAACTTTTAAAACCAACTATATAAAAAACATATATAACTCATACCTTCACTTTCTGCACTTTCCACCTTTTCTACCTTTGCACGTTTATCCTTTTAAATAGTTACTGTTCTTGTTAAAATGGGTCCTCCTATGTTCGCTACAACTTCACATGTATTTGTCTTCTCACCGTCTTTGAAAGATACTTCTACCTTTCCAGTAACATTTTCTATCATAACCCAGAAAATGATTAATACACACTCTATTTAAATCAATTATTCATCCAAATCCGCATAACACATTAACTTAGTATTACTATTACCACCACAATTACTTTACCAGTAACTGGAAACTATAATTACATGGTCAAATTATTATAAAGAATGTGTTAATCTTTAGAATAAATTATTTTAAAAACATATATTAGACCAACTCTAAACAGTAATAATTCCTTCACCCAACAATATTGGGTAACGTAGTGCCAATACCTTCTAAACTACGACATGCTTCTTTGTTTTCAAAAAATAGCAAATGTGCGTAATATAAATTATTATACCACTTACATACGCTGATACAAAAATATATATAGCGTACCGTGACTATGCGCATCCACTCCTGCTTCCTTTGTTTCTTTTTCTTTTTTCAATGGTATGTTATCGCTAAATCTTTCGACTTCCATTCCCGATACAACCTCCGCCTTACCCGTCTCCTTTACGGGTGCCAAAATAATACCAACATCCCCACTTTCTTCAACTATTAATAGGATTTCAATGATTAGCTAGTAAATGTAAGTAACTACATGTATTTACAAATATTTGTCTAAGTTTGTGCATATACCTTATAATTAAGGACCTGTTTCTAATTCAGAAAGCCCAAAATATGTGTCTTAAAAATATTATAGCACTTACATACGTTATTTCAAATAAATACAAATCGTACCTTTACTCTGCTGTTCTACTGCTTCTGCTTCCTTTGTTCGTGTAACTTTTTCTAATGATATGTCTTCATTAAAACTTTCATCTCCCAGGTCCGCTATAAAGTCTTCCTTATCCATCTCCTTTAGAGCTCTAAAAGATACATCCACATCTCCACCTTAATTAAATATTAATAATATTACAAGATGTATGTATGAACTGTAATCAACTACTACGTCGACTACGTCTATTACTTTATAATACAATGTAATCTCTTGTTACAGTGACCATACAATGTAATTTTTAGTTTATCTTGTTACTAAATAATGCATACCTGTATTATTATCATTTTCACAATTCAGTACACTACTTGTTTCTCCATCTTTTTTGATTCTTTCCCAGAATCTGGGTACACCTTCGTATGCGATACCCTTGCCCTTATCTTTCTGGCTGACAGTTTTGAAAGTTATATCAATCTCACGAGGTATTTCCCCTATTAATAACAGAGTAAGGTAAATCATATACTTTCTATATAAACTAATATGCAACTATTTTTACAGAGGCTCCCATTTAATATAAATCTACATTTTATGCTTCTTTAAGCTAAAAAATACAATGTCATCGTAAACTACAGCTTGTAAATGTCTTAATATAGTTTAAAGTATGTAAGTAATAATCATCATAACAGATTTATCAGACGCGTACTCACCAATATCAAATTCTCCACCCAACCAACTGTTAAGGCTGGGGTAAATACCTTCTACTGTTTGTCTTTCTTCTACTACATCAACATTATCATCTACGTGGTTTAACATAAGTGTCAGATTTCAGTTTCTGCATTTTAAATCAACTAAACCATTATCATCTTTTTTACCTCCTCCAGATTCTGATTCCTTCTCTATTTCATCTTCCTCTTCTTCACTTTCAATTAAATGTTGACGTCCAGCATTAATGTCAAGACAAACATCCATTATCTGTTCATTTACCAAACCATCCCATGGCCAATTTAATATTCCAGTATTGTTTGTTTCCTTCTCTTTGTCAGACAGCACTTGCGCTGCAGCAGTTTTAGTACGTTGCATTGGTCTATGATTAAAGACACTCTTGAACTTTGATTGTAGATTATCCAGCTCAACGTCTTCCAAGTTTCTTTCCAACAGTTCTATAATCCCACGCTCTAATTCGGCCTTGTTTTCCACTGCAATAACCATCAGCATTTCTAGTTTTCTTATACTTTCCTGTTGACAATAAGATGTAGAAGATGTAATTAATCTTTCACAAAATTTCATTTAATATTAAGGCACATATAATTTGTTCTCAAACTACCTGATTTGTTTTAACATCATTGCTTATTTGTGGGAGTTCAAGAACTAAATTTTTTGGGCTTTCTGCAACACCCTCTACGATGTTTACAAATTTGCCTACCCCAAATGCACCATTTCTAATCTCCACCTTCTCTCTGAACTGTAGCCGTTCCAAGGTCCAGTACTGTATTGCAGGTACTGTGACATCATCATACAATTCACTGCATTCTATATTCCTTACATACAACATCTGTGTAATAACATTAAAGTATAACAGAATTAAAATTTAAAACACATAAATAGAATGCACTTAGATACCAAATACAATATCATACCGCTAGTATTGTAAGAGGACCCTTAAAAGGATTGCGTGTATCCCTGCACCAGTTGTTCTTGCATCTCCTTAAACATGTCCTCACATGAGCACACCAATTTATATCCTTGATGTCAATGTTCTTTTTCAAAAAGTGAAGTATATCAAGTTTGCACTTCCCATGTGCATGACATTCAACCATTGTTGCAAGGAATAAGACCAAGAAGTCCATCTTAAAATTGAAATCGACTACGTCTCTGGAGGCGATTATTCTGTTCACTATATCCGCAGGTGCAATATATGCTTCTTCATACAGGTTGCGCCAATTAGCAATCACTTGATCTAGCTTTTTGGTAGCAGTTAAAGAATCAATACGCACTCCTTTGCATGGAATGCCTAACAAAGTATGAATTGCTTCATCGTCTACTTTAATGTTACCAGTAGGACATACTATCTCCATCCGCTCAGGATTGAACATGTCCACAACATAATGACCAAGCCTTTGTGGTATGCCTTCTACACGCAATTTCAATAACTTCCCAAACCCCATCTCTATTACTGCAATTTTTTGCTTTGGGGATAGTTTAACGATTGCTTTAAACAGTTGTTTTGGAGAGCATCTGTTAAAGAGCGACAACCATTCAATTGGTTCTCTTTCAGACTCTTCAATGCAGTCCTTGTTCAGTTTCACAAGACGCCTTTTTTTCAACTTCACGGTCTTCTCCATCTTCTTACTTTGGTTAGATTCAGAACTAATGGCCATTGCCCCTGTTTTTTAAAAAAAATGTGCCTTGTATTAAAAAACATAAATTGTAATATCCCAGGTATATAACTTACATGAGCATTGTAACAACCTATTTTACATTGTAATTGTAAACAACTTACCTAACTCTCTCTTTTTGCCCTTCTCTCTTGCAGTTATGCTTTTCTTATTTTCCTCATAATCCTCTATTGATGAAATAACCGTTTCCACCGGATATCCTGTTTTAGAAGTGACAAAATCTAATTTGTTATTAAACAACTACCATAAAATCTAAGCAATTTTTAAAAATAATTTTGCTAATTAAACATGTTGCCATAAACTTGAAATTATCTATTCCCACATACCTCTTCGACTCACATTTCGTTTACATTTTGGCCCTTCCAAAGTGGATGAACTTAAAGAGATCACAGAACCTAATTTCACATTTAAAGTTTACATTTAAGCATCTCATATATCTCCTAAAATCTAACACTTAATTAAAAACACCTTATCCAGAAGCAAAGTATGAATACATTTTCGTTTAACGTTAACACTACGGCTTTTTGAGGAGTAATCTTATAAATGACATATAATGAAATAGATTAAAAGTTAATTATAATCCACTTTAAAAAATCCGCCTAAATAAATAATGCATTATATATTTGCTTGTGTCATATTAACATTAATGTTAGTTCGTGCCTTAAAATAGGATGTTTGGGTCACGTTAATTGCTTTTTTTATTTTTTTCGTAGCTTTTTTTGTTTTTGTTTTTTATATATATGCATGTTTACACTTGGTTCATAACGAAAAGAAGGCTGCCCTAGTGTGGTAGCGGCTTAAATTTTTTAATCAATAAAATTTGTTTTGTTTTATCAAGATTTACCTTGTTTTTTTGTTTGAGGTGGCGAGAACACTATTACAACTTTACAAGATGAGCTTCATAATCACATTACGTTACATTACGTGATGTTAAAAAATCAAATGAAATGAATGTGGAGTACTTATTGTTTTGCCTTTGGTACTGCTTTCTATTGCTTGAGAAAACTTAAACATTTTAATGATCTCTTCTCCTGCATGTTCCTCTTCCCCTCTCTTATTACCGTTTCAAACCCTTTGTTGTCGCTTTATGCTTGCCAGCGGTTTACAACACAACTCAAGTTTCCTCGCCAAAGTACTCCTCATCCGATCACAACCACTTTAACGAAAGCAACTTGATTGGTCCATAAAACCTTTCGGTTCCTCTATTAGGTATACATTATGACACTTATGGTTTTACGTTATTTACTTGAAAACCATGTAATCACTTTTGCCTATGATTGTGATGGTGAAACCTGCCAAGAAGCACTATTGTTTCATGATTTGAGTTCAGATTTACGACATCAGGTAATGATGAGAAATTTGGGTTTTCCATTGTGAATTTAGAACTCCATAATTAAGTTGCCCTTAAGTAAAATATTAAACTAAAGTAACTGTGATTTGTTTTGGTGTGTAAGTCAACTATAATTTAGTTAGTTACTCATTTGTTTCATATTAATAAGTACAGGGACTATATGTGTTGTAAATAGAATGTTTACGGGGTACATTGTAATATGGGTTGTTAATTACCGTTAACAGCTTATTAGGTGGTTATAAAAGGGTAGGATTGGATTATCTTGTTAATCTTCTTCTACTTCTTGTTCAGATAAAGTTCTCATTCTGTTCTTTTGTAATCTTTGCAATGTTAATGCAATTGTAGTTCTTGAGTTGTTGATTGTGGTGTATTCGATTTTTATTTGATTCAATTGTTAACAAGTGGTATCAGAGCCAGTAAAGATTGATCCGTAGAATTGAATCAGACATAATCGAGTAGAAGATGGTGTCGACTAAATTCGAGATCGAGAAGTTTGATGGAAGAAACGATTTTAGTTTGTGGAGGGTAAAGATGAGGGCTCTCCTAGTCCATCAAGGTCTGGCTGATGCACTAGGCGGAGGCGACACAAAGGTGCCAGAGGGTGCCACGGAGAAAGAACGGAAGGAGATAACTCAAACGTGGAAAGAGATGGGGGTTAAGGCACACAGTGCTATTATTCTAAGTCTGGGTGATAGTCTTTCGAGAGGTGACCAAGGAAACCTCTACGGTCGGGTCTGGACGAAGTTGGAATCTCTCTACATGACAAAAAGCTTGGCGAATAGACTTTATCTAAAGAAGAGACTATATACTTTTCAGATGAGTTCAGGTAAATCTATTGAAAAACACACAGATGATTTCAATAAGCTTATACTTGATCTTGAAAATATAGAAATAGTGTTAGATAAGGAAGATCAGGCGATCATATTCTTGACCTCCCTACCTTCGCATTCTGAGCATTTTATAGACACTTTACTCTATGGAAGGGATACCCTGTCCATGGAAGAAGTGTTGTCGGCCTTGAATTCTAGAGAGTTGAAAAAGAGGTCTGACTTGAAAGAAGAAGGTGGAGAAGGGTTGTTTGCAAGAGGAAGGTCTTATCATAAAGAGCATAGAATTCATAGGCCAAGAAGTCAGTCCAGGTCCAAGTTGAAGTTCAAAAGGAAGTGTTTCGTGTGTCACTCAGAGAAACATCTTAAGGGGGACTGTCCAGAGTGGAAGAAGAGACTAGTAGATCAAGATGGATCAAAGAACTCATCAAATTACACTCAATCAGATGATAATTCAGGTGGGTATGAAAGCGTTGATGTGCTTATGGCCATCAAGGCTGATGACAAGGTAGGATGGGTCTTAGAATCAGGATGCTTATTTCATATGACTCCTCTCAAAGAAGTGTTTGCTGATCTCAAGCTTGGGAAGATTGGTTTTGTAAAACTAGGAGATGATAGAGACTGTGGGATTCTTATAATGGGATGAGTTAGATTCAAGTTGATCAATGGAACTATCATCAAGATGGATAATGTTAGGTATGTTCCTGAGTAAAAAGGAGTCTACTGTCAATGGGCATATTTGAGAAGTCAGGGTGTCAGGTAAGCCTTAAGGAGGGGAAGGCTAAAGTGATTAGAGGTTCTTTGGTCTTACTCTCAGGCACTAGAAGAGACAACAATATTTATACTCTAGATTGTGAGACTGTAGTAGGAGAAGTGTCACTTATAACAGCCTCTAATAAGGCTGCAATTCTGTGGCATAAACGGATGGGGCACATAAGCCATCAAGGCTTAATGGAGTTAAACAACCAAGGTGTATTATCTGGTCTTACAACTATGAAGTGGGATTATGTGAGCATTGTGTAGTTGGAAAAGCAGACAAGGTGAAGTTTAGTAAAGGGAGTCATAAGACTACAGGTCTATTAGACTCTATCCATGCTAACTTGTGGGGTCCTACTAAACATGCATCCTTAGGTGGTGCTTATTATTTCTTGTCCATTATTCATGATCACTCATGAAGGGTATGGGTGTTTATACTAAAAAGGAAGAGTAAATCCTTAAGAAAGTTTAAAGAGTGGAAGACTTTAGTTGAAAATCAAATAGACCGCAAAGTAAAGAAGCTGAGGACAGATATGGACTTGAATTTTGTAGTGGTGAATTCAATACATACTTGAATTTTGATGTGTGAAGTCAACTATAGTTTAGTTAGTTACTCATTTTGTTTCATATTAATAAGTACATGGACTATATGTGTTATAAATAGAAAGTTAAGGGGGTACATTGTAATATGGGTTGTTAATTACCGTTAACAGCTTATTAGGTGGTCATAAAAGGGTAGGATTGGGTTATCTTGTTAATCTTTGTGACAACCCGGAAATTTTTTTTATTTGATATAATAATTAGGTGATTTTACAAATTAGTCTTTATATTTTTTTAATAATATTAATAATAATAAAAACAATGATAATAATAATAATATTATTATTATTAAAAACAATAATGTTAATAACAATAATAATAATAATAATGTTATTAATAAAAATGATTTATAAAAATTATTTAATAAGTCCAGGGGGGATTCTGTAATTTTTGAAACTTTAAAAAAATTGTTTGGACATAAAATAATAAAAACAGAAACTGCAGGGACCAATTTTGTAACTTATGAAATTACAACCCAACCCCCCGCCCCTCCCCCGCATTTCCGGTCACCGGCCGGCGAAGTTCCGGCGCGGCTCCGGCGACCCCCGAAACGACCTAAAACGCATAGTTTTAAACTCAAAAATCACACCATTTCGATCGTGGGAAAGTTTCCAACCATAATATAACTTTTAATTAAACAAAAGCATCCGGATATTAGGTATTTGGCCATTAATCGACTCCACTAAACATATACCTAACCACTTTCACTCAAACGACAGATTTAATCAAATTAAATCAACCCACTAGAACCTTACCTGTCTATAAATCGAATGCAACTCTCAAATCGAACTACAACATACAAAAATCTCTGATTCGATTACTCTCCTTCTTCGGCCCTGCAACTTAATCGAAGAACCTGTTCGGAGCAACATTCGTTGCAATTGATAGAAGGCTATTGATCATAATCATGTGGGGAAGCTTACTGTGCAATTAATTCGATTATGATCATCATTTGAACATCAATTCGAATCTATCTTGGTCGCGACCTGTTCATCCTAGTAATCACGTCAAATTCGAACATAATCAGGTAATAATTGTGTCCATAGACTCGAAATCACATAGGGATCAAAAGCCCTATGTTTAATTTCATTATTAAGATCATATCGGGGTTCAATTGGATCAATCTATGAACTAGGGTTCATACGATTTGGGGGTGATTTGGAAACAAATGATAAAACTAATTGGAACCTGCTTTTAAGCGCATGTGAGCCCTTGGCTCAGTGGTTTGGTGTGTGTGGGATGGAACCGGGGGTCGCGGGTTCGAACCCGGCCCCCAACATTTTTTTTAAAATAGCTTTTTAAGACTTTTAAAAATACAAAAAAATTCTGAAAAATTATAAAAATAATTTTTATAAACTTTGGTTATTTTAGAAAGTATATAATCATTTTCTGTAAATTTATTCTACCAAAAACATCTTAATAATATTTATAAAATATTATTTATAAATGTTATAAATAATCATTTTTATAAAAATGAACTCTAAATAATAATTTAAATTATAAATTCATTGTTGGATATTGTATTATGATAATTATGGAAATTATAAAGATATTTTTATAATTTTATAAATTATTACGATCATTATATTCAAGTTATATTTTTTATAAAATATATAAAGGTAGAGATTAATTAAAACTTGTAAACATTACATATTTGATAAGACAAATACACATTAGATTTTATAAACTTAATTATAAAATCTTACTAAATTAAATACAAACCTACATATTTAAATAATGTCTAAAATTCATTTTAACATAATGATATGTTAAAATTATTATTAAATTAATGAAATGCAAATCTTTAATTATTAAAGAATTAACAAAAATAATTAAATGATTTAATGTTTATAACAAATTCCCGAGAACCAAATCCTAGATCAATTGAACACCAGGTTCAAAGATCTAACTTATTTAGGTTATGAATTTGTATTTATTTACTTATGTGAATTATAATTCCTTAGGAGGAATTTACTAGCTTATCAACATCACACGAGAACTGAGGTGAGTTCAAGCCCCACTATTTTACCAAATCTCTTTCGGGTAAGTTCATTTTATTAAAACTCTTTTGGGGGAGATAGCATACTGGTAATGTTACAAACGTTTTCATTATATATTTAAGATGTGTATGATATTAAAGATAGTGATGTTGATCATTATAAAAGTCCTCACACTTTCGAATTGTTAATATTGGATAGCGGGGAAAGTTGGGTAGTACTACTGGGAATGACGACCCCACCTGTATGACTCGAGGTCAGTCGGGTGCAATTTGTCCTATGAACATTAGTCACGATCTGACATCGTGGCTGGAGGCAAACATAACACAGTCAGCTTCAATGTCGAAATCGCTATTTAATATCGTTTGGGAATGGGCTAGCTAGCCATTACAATGCACATGCTTAAATATACGTTGTTGTTAAACTGGGATGTTTAACTGTGAACTCTTGAACTGATCAACCGTTGGGTTGATACACGCTATTGTTAAACTGGGATGTTTAACTGCAAACTCTTAAACTGATCAACCGTTGGGTTGATACACGTTATTGTTAAACTGGGATGTTTAAACGCAAGCTCTCGAACTAATCAACCATTGGGTGATTACACTTTTGTTAAACTGTTATGATTAAACTCAAGCTCACGAACTTACCAACCATTGGGTTGATACACACTTTTGTTAAACTGTTTTGTTTAAACATAAACTCTTGAACTCACCAACCGTGTGTTGACTTTTAGTATGCTATTCTCAGGTCATTAAATCTGGACTGCTGTTAGGAGCACTACACGGGTCAAGCATGCATCCTAACGCTTAAACAATGATACATTTGTTTATCTCTATATTTTGGGTTTGTTTTATTTGTTTAAACGCTTCCGCATGAATTATAAAAGTTTAAACTTTGGTTTGTTATGTTAAACGTTGCATATAGAGTCGTTCCAAGTAACTATTGACTGTGATCCTGGTTTGTTCACACCCCTCCGTGATAGATTCCAGACCCGGAATTTGAGGGTGTGACAGATTGGTATCAGAGCCATTGGTTATAGAGAACTAGGTTGCATACACACTAGACTATAACCGCACACAGTTAGTTAGTTACTTGCTCCTAGTCTTCCTAAACTTAACTTATCATCGTAGGTTCAAATCCTTAGACTTTATGTCTAACCTATGAAAATCTTATCGAGGTTTTGAATTCCATGAACCAAATGAACTTGTGTGACACATAGACACCTGTATTCTGGATTTCCTGGCAAAAGGCCCTCGGGCTAAGGCTAGCATATCGCATATATCTCATTGTGAGACCTGGTATGCTTACCTGGGGATTTCTGGGATGAGTGATAAACTATGGTCAATACACAGGTCTCTAAGGTAAATGGGTCAAATTACCTTGGCGTGTCAATGATTCCCAAACTTTACTGATCCTTTCGTATACCTTGATTGATCGACCCTGATACAATACATACATATTTGGTACTTCAACCATTGATGACCACTATACTTGACAAGATATGTTAACCTGATAGGAGGAACCGGGGTGATCATGCAAAGCAAGTTACCATTACGGGTGCACACGTAATTGTAATTTGTCGTGCATGCTAAGTCCGGTGAATCTGGTCGGGTGGTAACATTGTAGTCAGTATAAGTCATCATTCCTACACCTTGAGCAATAAAGTCTCGGTCTTCATAGAACATAGCCACTGATGAGGAAACTATCTATCAGTTCTACTTGTAGGAATGCTCACCTTACCTTGAATTTGGACGAAATTCAAACCATGACATTTGTGTTAATCCCGCGGATTCGAACTGATTCTCTAGCTTGTCTGTTTCTTTAAATCCTTGAATTTCTCTTCCTTTTCATTTCAAGACAAAAGGTCTATTTTCATACGACTGATAGCTTTTGATATTTGGTAATTTAAAGAATGTCTGGAAGAGGACGTGGACGTAGGGAGAAGTAACGATCATGAGTATTACAAGTTTCTATTCTATACTCTAGGGTGCTAGGATCATAATTCTAGTAAGACCTTGTTAAGGGTAATAAAACATTACTGACACTTGCTATTACTTAAGTCATGTCCTACTTAGAGCCTTCATGGTATTTTCAATCATTTTAAGAGACATTCCTTCACTTAGTATTTCGGTAACTGAGGAACTGATTGAATACTTAGAATGGAAGTGGACTACAGGAAATATAGGAGAGTGATGAAACTCATTGTACATATTCTTTGGGATGATGCTAAGGAAAATTAGGATGTCGTGTAACCGGTTTAAGCACATTCTTAGTATACCGGTGATGCTTATTTATAGGGTTATTGAGGTGAGTTCAAAGCCTTGGTGATTAAGGAATGAAATGCAAAAGTTAGAATTGTAATCGTGCAATGGTAGGGTTAGGTTGTGCTTTTTATACTGACAAACTCCATAAATTGACAAAGCTGATGTCATACCTTATGACATTAGACCAAATAGAAAGTAGAAAGAAGTTGGAGGGTCAAACAAGCAATCTAGCGGTAAGGTAGACAAGAATGCCAATGTTGTGAACCTAGCTATCTTGGTTAATATGATTAAGCTAACGTGTGTTAAACGGGGACATTAAGAAGGTTGGAGTTCCGACCATTACTATAAGTGTGCCCTAGGTCGATTAGGACCCTAGGACAAGTTAGAAACAATCAGAATTAGGAAATGGCTATAGCTAGAAAGTAAGAACAGTTAAATTATGGAAATAAAGGTCATATAAGTCAAAGTAATACATCACGCGGTCATACATTTACGACTGAAGCAAGCCACATTTGACAAGACTAAGTGTTGTTACATGTATGTACCTTATCATCAATAGCTACGCATCTATTTGATACCAGGGTTGATAATAGCTGTGATTCTTCTGGAATTATTCTTTAACTTAGCATTAACCCTAGTTGCTTAGAAATCATTTTACTTAGTAGAAATAACCAATGGTAGTAATTAGTATAAGAAGGTCATGTCTTCGACATAGACTTAATACTGTATGAATTAGTTATCGAAGCATGAAACCAAGATAGTCCGTCAGGAGAAGGTGGTTCAACCTATCAAACCAAAGCATGATCTCTGAACCTGAAAGGAGACCCGATCGTTTTAGGTTGATTTTATTCTAAGCTTGGAGCACTTAAACTTCTTAAACTGATTTATCTCCATTTATCCTCATTTGACCTAGTTATATGGAATCATTTGTTCCTTATCTATCGACTTTCATTTTGAGCTATCATCAAAACGTGATTGTGCGATGGTAGCCTTCCTAAACACTCTCTCTGCTAAAGATATTGTCAACTTATGTTCATGACTTTTTAGTCATACAAATGTTCTCAGCTGTGCTTATGGTTTGTTGAACTACGTATGTAAACTTACTTAGATATTGCTACCTTGCAAAACATGCTTTCAAATACCTTTCCTATTGTTCGCGTCACTTCTTGAATCACTTTTGAATCCTTAAGCTTGAAAATCATTAAATTTCTATTTGAACATTGGAGAAAGTTACCAGTAAAGAGAGGAATTACTTTTGAGACTGAGTTATTTGGAGCCAAAACATTCTTAATATATGTTGAACCCGTGTTCAGCAAAGATGGGGAGGAAATTGGTGTTAATTACATGGGCATGGAAATCACTGATCAGGTGAAAAGAGAGAAAAGATGGCAAAACTAAGAGAAGAAATAGCTGTACAGAAGGCCAAGGAGACAGAACTTAATAAAACTGTTCATGTTACAGAGGTAACGATGAGAGCAAAACAAATGCTAGCAACCATGTCACACGAGATGAGATCTCCATTATCAAGGGTCGATAGCATAGTAGAAATTCTATCAACAACAAAACTTGATAAAAATCAGAAACAACTTTTGAGTGTCATGTTGTCTTCTGATGATCTAGTCCTTCAACTTATTAGTGACATCCTCGACTCTTCCTAAGTGATTTAGGAGTTCTGAGGTTGGAGGCCACAAAATATAGGCCAAGAAGAGGTGATGTCCCAGTGGAAGTTAATGGTGATGTTTTACGGATTAGACGAATTCTCACCCACTTGATCAGAAATGCTATCGAGTTTACTCACCAAGGAAAGGTTCAGAGTAATCTTTATGTAAAAGCAAACCCATTATCTCACACGTCGAGAAGTTAACCTGCATCCGTTTCAAATATTCGTACACCGTGGTATGACGTTAAAACATCAATCGTTATTCTGAATGATTGATTCATTTTCTGTTTTAATAATATTCTTAACCATTTTCGTGAACTCATTCCAAGATCTTCGCATAGTTTATTATTTTTTAGACCGATGTTTGGTCGAAGGAGAAATACCTATTCACAGGACATACGTTAAGATCGTTTCATATGGTGACGTTTGGGATTCGTAAATTCCGACGGATTGGTCTTATCTTAATTTCTAGACATCACCTTACCACGAAATTATATTCTGGAAATTATGGATCGGAAAGTTATACAGCTAAAACATAGTAAGATTCCGATCGTAAGAGTTCGGTGGAACTCCCGGCGTGGTCCTGAGTTCACTTGGGAACGAGAGGACAAGATGATGCGCAAGTATCCTAACCTGTTCAAGGATGCTGCCAGTACATCTTAATTTTCGGGACGAAAATTCCTCTAACAGGGGGATGATGTGACAACCCGGAAATTTTTTTTTATTTGATATAATAATTAGGTGATTTTACAAATTAGTCTTTATATTTTTTTAATAATATTAATAATAATAAAAACAATGATAATAATAATAATATTATTATTATTAAAATAATAATGTTAATAACAATAATAATAATAATAATGTTATTAATAAAAATGATTTATAAAAATTATTTAATAAGTCCAGGGGGGATTCTGTAATTTTTGAAACTTTAAAAAAAATTGTTTGGACATAAAATAATAAAAACAGAAACTGCAGGGACCAATTTTGTAACTTATGAAATTACAACCCAACCCCCCGCCCTTCCCCCGCATTTCCGGTCACCGGCCGGCGAAGTTCCGGCGCGGCTCCGGCGACCCCCGAAACGACCTAAAACGCATAGTTTTAAACTCAAAAATCACACCATTTCGATCGTGGGAAAGTTTCCAACCATAATATAACTTTTAATTAAACAAAAGCATCCGGATATTAGGTATTTGGCCATTAATCGACTCCACTAAACATATACCTAACCACTTTCACTCAAACGACAGATTTAATCAAATTAAATCAACCCACTAGAACCTTACCTGTCTATAAATCGAATGCAACTCTCAAATCGAACTACAACATACAAAAATCTCTGATTCGATTACTCTCCTTCTTCGGCCCTGCAACTTAATCGAAGAACCTGTTCGGAGCAACATTCGTTGCAATTGATAGAAGGCTATTGATCATAATCATGTGGGGAAGCTTACTGTGCAATTAATTCGATTATGATCATCATTTGAACATCAATTCGAATCTATCTTGGTCGCGACCTGTTCATCCTAGTAATCACGTCAAATTCGAACATAATCAGGTAATTAATTGTGTCCATAGACTCGAAATCACATAGGGATCAAAAGCCCTATGTTTAATTTCATTATTAAGATCATATCGGGGTTCAATTGGATCAATCTATGAACTAGGGTTCATACGATTTGGGGGTGATTTGGAAACAAATGATAAACTAATTGGAACCTGCTTTTAAGCGCATGTGAGCCCTTGGCTCAGTGGTTTGGTGTGTGTGGGATGGAATCGGGGGTCGCGGGTTCGAACCCGGCCCCAACATTTTTTTTAAAATAGCTTTTTAAGACTTTTAAAAATACAGAAAAATTCTGAAAAATTATAAAAATAATTTTTATAAACTTTGGTTATTTTAGAAAGTATATAATCATTTTCTGTAAATTTATTCTACCAAAAACATCTTAATAATATTTATAAAATATTATTTATAAATGTTATAAATAATCATTTTTATAAAAATGAACTCTAAATAATAATTTAAATTATAAATTCATTGTTGGATATTGTATTATGATAATTATGGAAATTATAAAGATATTTTTATAATTTTATAAATTATTACGATCATTATATTCAAGTTATATTTTTTATAAAATATATAAAGGTAGAGATTAATTAAAACTTGTAAACATTACATATTTGATAAGACAAATACACATTAGATTTTATAAACTTAATTATAAAATCTTACTAAATTAAATACAAACCTACATATTTAATAATGTCTAAAATTCATTTTAACATAATGATATGTTAAAATTATTATTAAATTAATGAAATGCAAATCTTTAATTATTAAAGAATTAACAAAAATAATTAAATGATTTAATGTTTATAACAAATTCCCGAGAACCAAATCCTAGATCAATTGAACACCAGGTTCAAAGATCTAACTTATTTAGGTTATGAATTTGTATTTATTTACTTATGTGAATTATAATTCCTTAGGAGGAATTTACTAGCTTATCAACATCACACGAGAACTGAGGTGAGTTCAAGCCCCACTATTTTACCAAATCTCTTTTGGGTAAGTTCATTTTATTAAAACTCTTTTGGGGGAGATAGCATACTGGTAATGTTACAAACGTTTTCATTATATATTTAAGATGTGTATGATATTAAAGATAGTGCTGTTGATCATTATAAAAGTCCTCACACTTTCGAATTGTTAATATTGGATAGCGGGGAAAGTTGGGTAGTACTACTGGGAGTGACGACCCCACCTGTATGACTCGAGGTCAGTCGGGTGCAATTTGTCCTATGAACATTAGTCACGATCTGACATCGTGGCTGGAGGCAAACATAACACAGTCAGCTTCAATGTCGAAATCACTATTTAATATCGTTTGGGAATGGGCTAGCTAGCCATTACAATGCACATGCTTAAATATACGTTGTTGTTAAACTGGGATGTTTAACTGTGAACTCTTGAACTGATCAACCGTTGGGTTGATACACGCTATTGTTAAACTGGGATGTTTAACTGCAAACTCTTAAACTGATCAACCGTTGGGTTGATACACGTTATTGTTAAACTGGGATGTTTAAACGCAAGCTCTCGAACTAATCAACCATTGGGTTGATTACACTTTTGTTAAACTGTTATGATTAAACTCAAGCTCACGAACTTACCAACCATTGGGTTGATACACACTTTTGTTAAACTGTTTTGTTTAAACATAAACTCTTGAACTCACCAACCGTGTGTTGACTTTTAGTATGCTATTCTCAGGTCATTAAATCTGGACTGCTGTTAGGAGCACTACACGGGTCAAGCATGCATCCTAACGCTTAAACAATGATACATTTGTTTATCTCTATATTTTGGGTTTGTTTTATTTGTTTAAACGCTTCCGCATGAATTATAAAAGTTTAAACTTTGGTTTGTTATGTTAAACGTTGCATATAGAGTCGTTCCAAGTAACTATTGACTGTGATCCTGGTTTGTTCACACCCCTCCGTGATAGATTCCAGACCCGGAATTTGAGGGTGTGACAGATTGGTATCAGAGCCATTGGTTATAGAGAACTAGGTTGCATACACACTAGACTATAACCGCACACAGTTAGTTAGTTACTTGCTCCTAGTCTTCCTAAACTTAACTTATCATCGTAGGTTCAAATCCTTAGACTTTATGTCTAACCTATGAAATCTTATCGAGGTTTTGAATTCCATGAACCAAATGAACTTGTGTGACACATAGACACCTGTATTCTGGATTTCCTGGCAAAAGGCCCTCGGGCTAAGGCTAGCATATCGCATATATCTCATTGCGAGACCTGGTATGCTTACCTGGGGATTTCTGGGATGAGTGATAAACTATGGTCAATACACAGGTCTCTAAGGTAAATGGGTCAAATTACCTTGGCGTGTCAATGATTCCCAAACTTTACTGATCCTTTCGTATACCTTGATTGATCGACCCTGATACAATACATACATATTTGGTACTTCAACCATTGATGACCACTATACTTGACAAGATATGTTAACCTGATAGGAGGAACCGGGGTGATCATGCAAAGCAAGTTACCATTACGGGTGCACACGTAATTGTAATTTGTCGTGCATGCTAAGTCCGGTGAATCTGGTCGGGTGGTAACATTGTAGTCAGTATAAGTCATCATTCCTACACCTTGAGCAATAAAGTCTCGGTCTTCATAGAACATAGCCACTGATGTGGAAACTATCTATCAGTTCTACTTGTAGGAATGCTCACCTTACCTTGAATTTGGACGAAATTCAAACCATGACATTTGTGTTAATCCCGCGGATTCGAACTGATTCTCTAGCTTGTCTGTTTCTTTAAATCCTTGAATTTCTCTTCCTTTTCATTTCAAGACAAAAGGTCTATTTTCATACGACTGATAGCTTTTGATATTTGGTAATTTAAAGAATGTCTGGAAGAGGACGTGGACGTAGGGAGAAGTAACGATCATGAGTATTACAAGTTCTATTCTATACTCTAGGGTGCTAGGATCATAATTCTAGTAAGACCTTGTTAAGGGTAATAAAACATTACTGACACTTGCTATTACTTAAGTCATGTCCTACTTAGAGCCTTCATGGTATTTTCAATCATTTTAAGAGACATTCCTTCACTTAGTATTTCGGTAACTGAGGAACTGATTGAATACTTAGAATGGAAGTGGACTACAGGAAATATAGGAGAGTGATGAAACTCATTGTACATATTCTTTGGGATGATGCTAAGGAAAATTAGGATGTCGTGTAACCGGTTTAAGCACATTCTTAGTATACCGGTGATGCTTATTTATAGGGTTATTGAGGTGAGTTCAAAGCCTTGGTGATTAAGGAATGAAATGCAAAAGTTAGAATTGTAATCGTGCAATGGTAGGGTTAGGTTGTGCTTTTTATACTGACAAACTCCATAAATTGACAAAGCTGATGTCATACCTTATGACATTAGACCAAATAGAAAGTAGAAAGAAGTTGGAGGGTCAAACAAGCAATCTAGCGGTAAGGTAGACAAGAATGCCAATGTTGTGAACCTAGCTATGTTGGTTAATATGATTAAGCTAACGTGTGTTAAACGGGGACATTAAGAAGGTTGGAGTTCCGACCATTACTATAAGTGTGCCCTAGGTCGAT
Source organism: Flaveria linearis (assembly GCA_024085815.1). Classification (NCBI taxonomy): domain Eukaryota; kingdom Viridiplantae; phylum Streptophyta; class Magnoliopsida; order Asterales; family Asteraceae; genus Flaveria; species Flaveria linearis. The sequence continues at coordinate 77,558,474 of CM044004.1, read as the reverse complement.
TAGGACCCTAGGACAAGTTAGAAACAATCAGAATTAGGAAATGGCTATAGCTAGAAAGTAAGAACAGTTAAATTATGGAAATAAAGGTCATATAAGTCAAAGTAATACATCACGCGGTCATACATTTACGACTGAAGCAAGCCACATTTGACAAGACTAAGTGTTGTTACATGTATGTACCTTATCATCAATAGCTACGCATCTATTTGATACCAGGGTTGATAATAGCTGTGATTCTTCTGGAATTATTCTTTAACTTAGCATTAACCCTAGTTGCTTAGAAATCATTTTACTTAGTAGAAATAACCAATGGTAGTAATTAGTATAAGAAGGTCATGTCTTCGACATAGACTTAATACTGTATGAATTGGTTATCGAAGCATGAAACCAAGATAGTCCGTCAGGAGAAGGTGGTTCAACCTATCAAACCAAAGCATGATCTCTGAACCTGAAAGGAGACCCAATCGTTTTAGGTTGATTTTTATTCTAAGCTTGGAGCACTTAAACTTCTTAAACTGATTTATCTCCATTTATCCTCATTTGACCTAGTTATATGGAATCATTTGTTCCTTATCTATCGACTTTCATTTTGAGCTATCATCAAACGTGATTGTGCGATGGTAGCCTTCCTAAACACTCTCTCTGCTAAAGATATTGTCAACTTATGTTCATGACTTTTTAGTCATACAAATGTTCTCAGCTGTGCTTATGGTTTGTTGAACTACGTATGTAAACTTACTTAGATATTGCTACCTTGCAAAACATGCTTTCAAATACCTTTCCTATTGTTCGCGTCACTTCTTGAATCACTTTTGAATCCTTAAGCTTGAAAATCATTAAATTTCTATTTGAACATTGGAGAAAGTTACCAGTAAAGAGAGGAATTACTTTTGAGACTGAGTTATTTGGAGCCAAAACATTCTTAATATATGTTGAACCCGTGTTCAGCAAAGATGGGGAGGAAATTGGTGTTAATTACATGGGCATGGAAATCACTGATCAGGTGAAAAGAGAGAAAAGATGGCAAAACTAAGAGAAGAAATAGCTGTACAGAAGGCCAAGGAGACAGAACTTAATAAAACTGTTCATGTTACAGAGGTAACGATGAGAGCAAAACAAATGCTAGCAACCATGTCACACGAGATGAGATCTCCATTATCAAGGGTCGATAGCATAGTAGAAATTCTATCAACAACAAAACTTGATAAAAATCAGAAACAACTTTTGAGTGTCATGTTGTCTTCTGATGATCTAGTCCTTCAACTTATTAGTGACATCCTCGACTCTTCCTAAGTTGATTTAGGAGTTCTGAGGTTGGAGGCCACAAAATATAGGCCAAGAAGAGGTGATGTCCCAGTGGAAGTTAATGGTGATGTTTTACGGATTAGACGAATTCTCACCCACTTGATCAGAAATGCTATCGAGTTTACTCACCAAGGAAAGGTTCAGAGTAATCTTTATGTAAAAGCAAACCCATTATCTCACACGTCGAGAAGTTAACCTGCATCCGTTTCAAATATTCGTACACCGTGGTATGACGTTAAAACATCAATCGTTATTCTGAATGATTGATTCATTTTCTGTTTTAATAATATTCTTAACCATTTTCGTGAACTCATTCCAAGATCTTCGCATAGTTTATTATTTTTTAGACCGATGTTTGGTCGAAGGAGAAATACCTATTCACAGGACATACGTTAAGATCGTTTCATATGGTGACGTTGGGATTCGTAAATTCCGACGGATTGGTCTTATCTTAATTTCTAGACATCACCTTACCACGAAATTATATTCTGGAAATTATGGATCGGAAAGTTATACAGCTAAAACATAGTAAGATTCTGATCGTAAGAGTTCGGTGGAACTCCCGGCGTGGTCCTGAGTTCACTTGGGAACGAGAGGACAAGATGATGCGCAAGTATCCTAACCTGTTCAAGGATGCTGCCAGTACATCTTAATTTTCGGGACGAAAATTCCTCTAACAGGGGGATGATGTGACAACCCGGAAATTTTTTTTTATTTGATATAATAATTAGGTGATTTTACAAATTAGTCTTTATATTTTTTTAATAATATTAATAATAATAAAAACAATGATAATAATAATAATATATTATTATTAAAAATAATAATGTTAATAACAATAATAATAATAATAATGTTATTAATAAAAATGATTTATAAAAATTATTTAATAAGTCCAGGGGGGATTCTGTAATTTTTGAAACTTTAAAAAAAATTGTTTGGACATAAAATAATAAAAACAGAAACTGCAGGGACCAATTTTGTAACTTATGAAATTACAACCCAACCCCCCGCCCTTCCCCCGCATTTCCGGTCACCGGCCGGCGAAGTTCCGGCGCGGCTCCGGCGACCCCCGAAACGACCTAAAACGCATAGTTTTAAACTCAAAAATCACACCATTTCGATCGTGGGAAAGTTTCCAACCATAATATAACTTTTAATTAAACAAAAGCATCCGGATATTAGGTATTTGGCCATTAATCGACTCCACTAAACATATACCTAACCACTTTCACTCAAACGACAGATTTAATCAAATTAAATCAACCCACTAGAACCTTACCTGTCTATAAATCGAATGCAACTCTCAAATCGAACTACAACATACAAAAATCTCTGATTCGATTACTCTCCTTCTTCGGCCCTGCAACTTAATCGAAGAACCTGTTCGGAGCAACATTCGTTGCAATTGATAGAAGGCTATTGATCATAATCATGTGGGGAAGCTTACTGTGCAATTAATTCGATTATGATCATCATTTGAACATCAATTCGAATCTATCTTGGTCGCGACCTGTTCATCCTAGTAATCACGTCAAATTCGAACATAATCAGGTAATTAATTGTGTCCATAGACTCGAAATCACATAGGGATCAAAAGCCCTATGTTTAATTTCATTATTAAGATCATATCGGGGTTCAATTGGATCAATCTATGAACTAGGGTTCATACGATTTGGGGGTGATTTGGAAACAAATGATAAAACTAATTGGAACCTGCTTTTAAGCGCATGTGAGCCCTTGGCTCAGTGGTTTGGTGTGTGTGGGATGGAACCGGGGGTCGCGGGTTCGAACCCGGCCCCCAACATTTTTTTAAAATAGCTTTTTAAGACTTTTAAAAATACAGAAAAATTCTGAAAAATTATAAAAATAATTTTTATAAACTTTGGTTATTTTAGAAAGTATATAATCATTTTCTGTAAATTTATTCTACCAAAAACATCTTAATAATATTTATAAAATATTATTTATAAATGTTATAAATAATCATTTTTATAAAAATGAACTCTAAATAATAATTTAAATTATAAATTCATTGTTGGATATTGTATTATGATAATTATGGAAATTATAAAGATATTTTTATAATTTTATAAATTATTACGATCATTATATTCAAGTTATATTTTTTATAAAATATATAAGGTAGAGATTAATTAAAACTTGTAAACATTACATATTTGATAAGACAAATACACATTAGATTTTATAAACTTAATTATAAAATCTTACTAAATTAAATACAAACCTACATATTTAAATAATGTCTAAAATTCATTTTAACATAATGATATGTTAAAATTATTATTAAATTAATGAAATGCAAATCTTTAATTATTAAAGAATTAACAAAAATAATTAAATGATTTAATGTTTATAACAAATTCCCGAGAACCAAATCCTAGATCAATTGAACACCAGGTTCAAAGATCTAACTTATTTAGGTTATGAATTTGTATTTATTTACTTATGTGAATTATAATTCCTTAGGAGGAATTTACTAGCTTATCAACATCACACGAGAACTGAGGTGAGTTCAAGCCCCACTATTTTACCAAATCTCTTTGGGTAAGTTCATTTTATTAAAACTCTTTTGGGGGAGATAGCATACTGGTAATGTTACAAACGTTTTCATTATATATTTAAGATGTGTATGATATTAAAGATAGTGCTGTTGATCATTATAAAAGTCCTCACACTTTCGAATTGTTAATATTGGATAGCGGGGAAAGTTGGGTAGTACTACTGGGAGTGACGACCCCACCTGTATGACTCGAGGTCAGTCGGGTGCAATTTGTCCTATGAACATTAGTCACGATCTGACATCGTGGCTGGAGGCAAACATAACACAGTCAGCTTCAATGTCGAAATCACTATTTAATATCGTTTGGGAATGGGCTAGCTAGCCATTACAATGCACATGCTTAAATATACGTTGTTGTTAAACTGGGATGTTTAACTGTGAACTCTTGAACTGATCAACCGTTGGGTTGATACACGCTATTGTTAAACTGGGATGTTTAACTGCAAACTCTTAAACTGATCAACCGTTGGGTTGATACACGTTATTGTTAAACTGGGATGTTTAAACGCAAGCTCTCGAACTAATCAACCATTGGGTTGATTACACTTTTGTTAAACTGTTATGATTAAACTCAAGCTCACGAACTTACCAACCATTGGGTTGATACACACTTTTGTTAAACTGTTTTGTTTAAACATAAACTCTTGAACTCACCAACCGTGTGTTGACTTTTAGTATGCTATTCTCAGGTCATTAAATCTGGACTGCTGTTAGGAGCACTACACGGGTCAAGCATGCATCCTAACGCTTAAACAATGATACATTTGTTTATCTCTATATTTTGGGTTTGTTTTATTTGTTTAAACGCTTCCGCATGAATTATAAAAGTTTAAACTTTGGTTTGTTATGTTAAACGTTGCATATAGAGTCGTTCCAAGTAACTATTGACTGTGATCCTGGTTTGTTCACACCCCTCCGTGATAGATTCCAGACCCGGAATTTGAGGGTGTGACAGATTGGTATCAGAGCCATTGGTTATAGAGAACTAGGTTGCATACACACTAGACTATAACCGCACACAGTTAGTTAGTTACTTGCTCCTAGTCTTCCTAAACTTAACTTATCATCGTAGGTTCAAATCCTTAGACTTTATGTCTAACCTATGAAAATCTTATCGAGGTTTTGAATTCCATGAACCAAATGAACTTGTGTGACACATAGACACCTGTATTCTGGATTTCCTGGCAAAAGGCCCTCGGGCTAAGGCTAGCATATCGCATATATCTCATTGCGAGACCTGGTATGCTTACCTGGGGATTTCTGGGATGAGTGATAAACTATGGTCAATACACAGGTCTCTAAGGTAAATGGGTCAAATTACCTTGGCGTGTCAATGATTCCCAAACTTTACTGATCCTTTCGTATACCTTGATTGATCGACCCTGATACAATACATACATATTTGGTACTTCAACCATTGATGACCACTATACTTGACAAGATATGTTAACCTGATAGGAGGAACCGGGGTGATCATGCAAAGCAAGTTACCATTACGGGTGCACACGTAATTGTAATTTGTCGTGCATGCTAAGTCCGGTGAATCTGGTCGGGTGGTAACATTGTAGTCAGTATAAGTCATCATTCCTACACCTTGAGCAATAAAGTCTCGGTCTTCATAGAACATAGCCACTGATGTGGAAACTATCTATCAGTTCTACTTGTAGGAATGCTCACCTTACCTTGAATTTGGACGAAATTCAAACCATGACATTTGTGTTAATCCCGCGGATTCGAACTGATTCTCTAGCTTGTCTGTTTCTTTAAATCCTTGAATTTCTCTTCCTTTTCATTTCAAGACAAAAGGTCTATTTTCATACGACTGATAGCTTTTGATATTTGGTAATTTAAAGAATGTCTGGAAGAGGACGTGGACGTAGGGAGAAGTAACGATCATGAGTATTACAAGTTTCTATTCTATACTCTAGGGTGCTAGGATCATAATTCTAGTAAGACCTTGTTAAGGGTAATAAAACATTACTGACACTTGCTATTACTTAAGTCATGTCCTACTTAGAGCCTTCATGGTATTTTCAATCATTTTAAGAGACATTCCTTCACTTAGTATTTCGGTAACTGAGGAACTGATTGAATACTTAGAATGGAAGTGGACTATAGGAAATATAGGAGAGTGATGAAACTCATTGTACATATTCTTTGGGATGATGCTAAGGAAAATTAGGATGTCGTGTAACCGGTTTAAGCACATTCTTAGTATACCGGTGATGCTTATTTATAGGGTTATTGAGGTGAGTTCAAAGCCTTGGTGATTAAGGAATGAAATGCAAAAGTTAGAATTGTAATCGTGCAATGGTAGGGTTAGGTTGTGCTTTTTATACTGACAAACTCCATAAATTGACAAAGCTGATGTCATACCTTATGACATTAGACCAAATAGAAAGTAGAAAGAAGTTGGAGGGTCAAACAAGCAATCTAGCGGTAAGGTAGACAAGAATGCCAATGTTGTGAACCTAGCTATGTTGGTTAATATGATTAAGCTAACGTGTGTTAAACGGGGACATTAAGAAGGTTGGAGTTCCGACCATTACTATAAGTGTGCCCTAGGTCGATTAGGACCCTAGGACAAGTTAGAAACAATCAGAATTAGGAAATGGCTATAGCTAGAAAGTAAGAACAGTTAAATTATGGAAATAAAGGTCATATAAGTCAAAGTAATACATCACGCGGTCATACATTTACGACTGAAGCAAGCCACATTTGACAAGACTAAGTGTTGTTACATGTATGTACCTTATCATCAATAGCTACGCATCTATTTGATACCAGGGTTGATAATAGCTGTGATTCTTCTGGAATTATTCTTTAACTTAGCATTAACCCTAGTTGCTTAGAAATCATTTTACTTAGTAGAAATAACCAATGGTAGTAATTAGTATAAGAAGGTCATGTCTTCGACATAGACTTAATACTGTATGAATTGGTTATCGAAGCATGAAACCAAGATAGTCCGTCAGGAGAAGGTGGTTCAACCTATCAAACCAAAGCATGATCTCTGAACCTGAAAGGAGACCCAATCGTTTTAGGTTGATTTTTATTCTAAGCTTGGAGCACTTAAACTTCTTAAACTGATTTATCTCCATTTATCCTCATTTGACCTAGTTATATGGAATCATTTGTTCCTTATCTATCGACTTTCATTTTGAGCTATCATCAAAACGTGATTGTGCGATGGTAGCCTTCCTAAACACTCTCTCTGCTAAAGATATTGTCAACTTATGTTCATGACTTTTAGTCATACAAATGTTCTCAGCTGTGCTTATGGTTTGTTGAACTACGTATGTAAACTTACTTAGATATTGCTACCTTGCAAAACATGCTTTCAAATACCTTTCCTATTGTTCGCGTCACTTCTTGAATCACTTTTGAATCCTTAAGCTTGAAAATCATTAAATTTCTATTTGAACATTGGAGAAAGTTACCAGTAAAGAGAGGAATTACTTTTGAGACTGAGTTATTTGGAGCCAAAACATTCTTAATATATGTTGAACCCGTGTTCAGCAAAGATGGGGAGGAAATTGGTGTTAATTACATGGGCATGGAAATCACTGATCAGGTGAAAAAGAGAGAAAAGATGGCAAAACTAAGAGAAGAAATAGCTGTACAGAAGGCCAAGGAGACAGAACTTAATAAAACTGTTCATGTTACAGAGGTAACGATGAGAGCAAAACAAATGCTAGCAACCATGTCACACGAGATGAGATCTCCATTATCAAGGGTCGATAGCATAGTAGAAATTCTATCAACAACAAAACTTGATAAAAATCAGAAACAACTTTTGAGTGTCATGTTGTCTTCTGATGATCTAGTCCTTCAACTTATTAGTGACATCCTCGACTCTTCCTAAGTTGATTTAGGAGTTCTGAGGTTGGAGGCCACAAAATATAGGCCAAGAAGAGGTGATGTCCCAGTGGAAGTTAATGGTGATGTTTTACGGATTAGACGAATTCTCACCCACTTGATCAGAAATGCTATCGAGTTTACTCACCAAGGAAAGGTTCAGAGTAATCTTTATGTAAAAGCAAACCCATTATCTCACACGTCGAGAAGTTAACCTGCATCCGTTTCAAATATTCGTACACCGTGGTATGACGTTAAAACATCAATCGTTATTCTGAATGATTGATTCATTTTCTGTTTTAATAATATTCTTAACCATTTTCATGAACTCATTCCAAGATCTTCGCATAGTTTATTATTTTTTTAGACCGATGTTTGGTCGAAGGAGAAATACCTATTCACAGGACATACGTTAAGATCGTTTCATATGGTGACGTTTGGGATTCGTAAATTCCGACGGATTGGTCTTATCTTAATTTCTAGACATCACCTTACCACGAAATTATATTCTGGAAATTATGGATCGGAAAGTTATACAGCTAAAACATAGTAAGATTCCGATCGTAAGAGTTCGGTGGAACTCCCGGCGTGGTCCTGAGTTCACTTGGGAACGAGAGGACAAGATGATGCGCAAGTATCCTAACCTGTTCAAGGATGCTGCCAGTACATCTTAATTTTCGGGACGAAAATTCCTCTAACAGGGGGATGATGTGACAACCCGGAAATTTTTTTTATTTGATATAATAATTAGGTGATTTTACAAATTAGTCTTTATATTTTTTAATAATATTAATAATAATAAAAACAATGATAATAATAATAATATTATTATTATTAAAATAATAATGTTAATAACAATAATAATAATAATAATGTTATTAATAAAAATGATTTATAAAAATTATTTAATAAGTCCAGGGGGGATTCTGTAATTTTTGAAACTTTAAAAAAAATTGTTTGGACATAAAATAATAAAAACAGAAACTGCAGGGACCAATTTTGTAACTTATGAAATTACAACCCAACCCCCGCCCTTCCCCCGCATTTCCGGTCACCGGCCGGCGAAGTTCCGGCGCGGCTCCGGCGACCCCCGAAACGACCTAAAACGCATAGTTTTAAACTCAAAAATCACACCATTTCGATCGTGGGAAAGTTTCCAACCAATATAACTTTTAATTAAACAAAAGCATCCGGATATTAGGTATTTGGCCATTAATCGACTCCACTAAACATATACCTAACCACTTTCACTCAAACGACAGATTTAATCAAATTAAATCAACCCACTAGAACCTTACCTGTCTATAAATCGAATGCAACTCTCAAATCGAACTACAACATACAAAAATCTCTGATTCGATTACTCTCCTTCTTCGGCCCTGCAACTTAATCGAAGAACCTGTTCGGAGCAACATTCGTTGCAATTGATAGAAGGCTATTGATCATAATCATGTGGGGAAGCTTACTGTGCAATTAATTCGATTATGATCATCATTTGAACATCAATTCGAATCTATCTTGGTCGCGACCTGTTCATCCTAGTAATCACGTCAAATTCGAACATAATCAGGTAATTAATTGTGTCCATAGACTCGAAATCACATAGGGATCAAAAGCCCTATGTTTAATTTCATTATTAAGATCATATCGGGGTTCAATTGGATCAATCTATGAACTAGGGTTCATACGATTTGGGGGTGATTTGGAAACAAATGATAAAACTAATTGGAACCTGCTTTTAAGCGCATGTGAGCCCTTGGCTCAGTGGTTTGGTGTGTGTGGGATGGAACCGGGGGTCGCGGGTTCGAACCCGGCCCCCAACATTTTTTTTAAAATAGCTTTTTAAGACTTTTAAAAATACAGAAAAATTCTGAAAAATTATAAAAATAATTTTTATAAACTTTGGTTATTTTAGAAAGTATATAATCATTTTCTGTAAATTTATTCTACCAAAAACATCTTAATAATATTTATAAAATATTATTTATAAATGTTATAAATAATCATTTTTATAAAAATGAACTCTAAATAATAATTTAAATTATAAATTCATTGTTGGATATTGTATTATGATAATTATGGAAATTATAAAGATTTTTATAATTTTATAAATTATTACGATCATTATATTCAAGTTATATTTTTTATAAAATATATAAAGGTAGAGATTAATTAAAACTTGTAAACATTACATATTTGATAAGACAAATACACATTAGATTTTATAAACTTAATTATAAAATCTTACTAAATTAAATACAAACCTACATATTTAAATAATGTCTAAAATTCATTTTAACATAATGATATGTTAAAATTATTATTAAATTAATGAAATGCAAATCTTTAATTATTAAAGAATTAACAAAATAATTAAATGATTTAATGTTTATAACAAATTCCCGAGAACCAAATCCTAGATCAATTGAACACCAGGTTCAAAGATCTAACTTATTTAGGTTATGAATTTGTATTTATTTACTTATGTGAATTATAATTCCTTAGGAGGAATTTACTAGCTTATCAACATCACACGAGAACTGAGGTGAGTTCAAGCCCCACTATTTTACCAAATCTCTTTTGGGTAAGTTCATTTTATTAAAACTCTTTTGGGGGAGATAGCATACTGGTAATGTTACAAACGTTTTCATTATATATTTAAGATGTGTATGATATTAAAGATAGTGCTGTTGATCATTATAAAAGTCCTCACACTTTCGAATTGTTAATATTGGATAGCGGGGAAAGTTGGGTAGTACTACTGGGAGTGACGACCCCACCTGTATGACTCGAGGTCAGTCGGGTGCAATTTGTCCTATGAACATTAGTCACGATCTGACATCGTGGCTGGAGGCAAACATAACACAGTCAGCTTCAATGTCGAAATCACTATTTAATATCGTTTGGGAATGGGCTAGCTAGCCATTACAATGCACATGCTTAAATATACGTTGTTGTTAAACTGGGATGTTTAACTGTGAACTCTTGAACTGATCAACCGTTGGGTTGATACACGCTATTGTTAAACTGGGATGTTTAACTGCAAACTCTTAAACTGATCAACCGTTGGGTTGATACACGTTATTGTTAAACTGGGATGTTTAAACGCAAGCTCTCGAACTAATCAACCATTGGGTTGATTACACTTTTGTTAAACTGTTATGATTAAACTCAAGCTCACGAACTTACCAACCATTGGGTTGATACACACTTTTGTTAAACTGTTTTGTTTAAACATAAACTCTTGAACTCACCAACCGTGTGTTGACTTTTAGTATGCTATTCTCAGGTCATTAAATCTGGACTGCTGTTAGGAGCACTACACGGGTCAAGCATGCATCCTAACGCTTAAACAATGATACATTTGTTTATCTCTATATTTTGGGTTTGTTTTATTTGTTTAAACGCTTCCGCATGAATTATAAAAGTTTAAACTTTGGTTTGTTATGTTAAACGTTGCATATAGAGTCGTTTCAAGTAACTATTGACTGTGATCCTGGTTTGTTCACACCCCTCCGTGATAGATTCCAGACCCGGAATTTGAGGGTGTGACAATCTTCTTCTTCTTCTTGTTCAGATAAAGTTCTCATTCTGTTATTTTGTAATCTTTGCAATGTCAATGCAATTGTAGTTCTTGAGTTGTTGATTGTGGTGTATTTGATTTCTATTTGATTCAATTGTTAACAGTAACAGATTCAGTACCTATTTAAAACTTACAAAATGGAAATTTATTGGTAATGATTTGCAGTGAAGACTTCCATGGTCATTTGAGTCAATAAAATCCAACCCATTTACCTGGTACCTTTGTGATTTTTCGTATATCTTTAAGCAGCAAAGCATGATTAGAATATCTCAAAGACGTTCGTATTATTTTTAATGTTGTTTAAATGCTTTGTTTCTTTCTCTTACATTTTTAATAAAACCGAATGATGTGATACTATTTATATGGTGCTTCGCTTTAAATAGATTTGCGTAGAGTACTGTAGTGACTTAACAAGTGACAGTAAGGGTTTTTTTCTTTGGAATATAGAATGTGATGGGTAATAGTTTATCATGTTGTATTTGGTATTGATTTTATCACCATGACGCTACGATGACTTTTATGTAAATTTTGAGTTGTTTACATTTGACGCATATATTGTTTGGAGTTGTGTCAAATATAATTTATTTTCATTAGACGGTATGAATTTCAATTATTCGGATATTTTGTTTGGAGTAGTGTATATTTTAACACGCCGCGTATGGTGCTACCACTATGCGAGGGGGGTTGAAATACTGGTTCTAATTTAATATAACTAGTCATTTCACCAGTTGTGCATTGCAGCGGTAACGTACGTGGCGGGATAAAACATATACTACAATCGATCTAACTTATTTTCTAACTAAAATTACATTGACACGTACACTAATTAGAACTTATACTAATGATAAAAAAAGTATTATTAATATCACATGAATCCAAACAGAAATTACATTGAAACGTAGACAAACTTAAAATGTACATAAAAATAAGCACGTGCGGTATCATATATACCCTAGTACAATATATGTAATACAATTGCACTGATGTATTTTAAATCAATATTTTGCTTTAACCGGGTAAAAAACCCTTTTTGTTGAACTCCAACATCAAAATGAGACAAAGATTAAAGAAAGAAAACTATTATGTCCAAATTTAAAGAACCCTAACATCTACTATTCATTTGTTCAAAAAATTAATATATAGATAATTGTCAATTTACTATTCATTTAGTTCAAAAATTAATATATAAATAATTATAACATGTTAATTAACATGTGATAGCTACAAAAGATAGTTCACATATATAATGTTGAATTTAGAAGTCTGGAATGCGGAAACGAACTAAATAAATTTTCCTGAAATTTGGTTTATTTTGGAACTTAAATGTAATCTTTAAACAACCAAACCTGGATCAATCTACTTATCAGATAAACCTATTTCGCGGGTTACACACGAATGATCTACCAGCTTAGACAGAGATTTGTTGATGGAGTCGAATACTAGTTGAATCTATGATGTTTCTTGATGGAACTTCTAGTAACCGTGAGAATCTCCTCTGTTCCCTGTTTTCTTTTCATATATATATTGATCGACATGTTGTTGTTTTTCAATCAACAAAACCCTTCGCCAAAAGCTATATGGTCGAAATAAACCATCAGCCCTTTTACTAAGCCCATCTAATATTCATTGAGTCCAATAACCAATCATATGGGTCCGATATCTAAAAATACATTTATTAAACCCGTGTATTACACGGGTTGAATAAATAAAATATTATATAAAATAAAAATTATTAATTAAAATGATAGACTAAGACATGATATGATTGAAATTATATATGAGTAATAACTATTAGTAATAAAACAATAATATGAAATTTTTAATTTTTTTTGTTTTTTTCAAAGATAAATTAAATATTTTGTTTTAAAATAATGTTTTAACAATTTTTTATTTTTAAAAATTTTCTTACTATAACTCCTTATTTTAATTGTTTTTTATAAAAAATTTACTTTGAAAAACCAATTTTAAAATATTACATAAAAATAGTTTTTTAGAAAATTTATAAAAAACTATCTCTATAGAAATAACATTAATAAAAAAATTCTCTTTCTTAATCTATTAAAAATTAATTATATTGTAAAAATAAATAGATAATATTATTAGTATTTAATCTGGTTATTTAATATGAGAGAGAAAATAGGAAAATTTTGATGACAATAAATGTGGTGGTGACATATGACAAATTCATTTACTTTTTTATTAAAGTATGAAGATTTTTAAAAACTTCCTTGCTATAACTCATTATCTTAACTATTTTTGTTTTATAAAAAATTTACTTTAAAAAAACCAATTTTAAATTATTACATAAAAATAGTTTTATATTTTTAGAAAAAAAATCTTTTTATAAAAAACTATCTCTATAGAAATAACATTAATAAAAAATTCTCTTTTTTAATTTATTAAAAAACTAATTATAATGTAAAAATAAATAGATAATATTATTAGTAAGTAATATGGTTATTTAATAGAAGAGATAAACGGGAAAAAATTTATGAGAATGAATGTGATAGTGACACGTGGTACACCCATTTATCATTTTATTAGAATAGTAAGATGGTCATCCAACTCTCAAGTGAGCCTAATAAACTATTATAGGCCCACATAATTACTTACTAAAGCCCAAACAACATTTAGAACTAAATCGAGCCCGTACTCTCATGATACGCAACTCGTTTAATTTATAATATTACTTACTCGATCAACAAGTTAATCCAATATTGCTTGCTTGCTATTACTATTGCTTTTGTTATCGAGTCGGGGGTCTCTTTGAAAGCGGTCTCTCTATCTTTCAAGATAGAGGAAAGACTCGTCACCGCCTACTCCTCCCAGACCCTGCTCTTGAGTACTAGGTTTGTTTGTTTGTTTGTTTATACGAAATATCAAAATATATAGTGATAGTTTTGTCTAACTTGCTACAAATTAATCTGAAACAAACTTTTCATTCATTACTTAAAAATTTGGTAAATCACATCAATTATAGAAAATGACATTTATCTTTATGATTAATTTTACTTTTTAACATTTATATTTACTAATTACACTAGACATACAATCTTTATATACATGTATGGTTTGTTTCATCTTTGGTCTTTTAGTATAACTTTTATTATTTTGCATCTTTAACTTAGGTCACATAGTTATAACATGAGGTAGATGCATAATCTCATAACCCCCCCCCTCTCTGTTTGTATACTCGATACGTGGAGTTTAGATCCTGTTCGTATTCTTGGAAACATTGTCAAGAACAGAACCATCAATAAGAATGGACGAATTGATGACAAGAATAGAATGATACCTCTTTGGTCGTATTTTCATAAAGAATAGAACAAGAGCAATTATAGAGATACGTTCGAAAAGATAGTTGGGTGTGAAGATAATAAACCTATAAGTGAAGATAAAATTACACCTTTATAGCTTTACCTTCATGCGAAGATTACAGTCTTCAAGTTGGTTGACTAAGGTGTTGTTTGTTAAGATCTGAATTATTAAGTGCTGAATGGTTAAGAGGTGTGAATGGTTAAGAAACTCTGAACTAGTAAGTGCTGAACCAAAATCTACTGAATGACTCTTCACTAACACCTAGATCCATTTGAGTGCATTGAATGTCATCAATACCATCTAAATTTTGATTAGACACCTCTTGAGAAGGAGGATGAAGTGTTGAAGATGGTCCCCAACTGTCAAACCCATTCGAAGTAGAACTCTCAAATAATTGAACATAAAGTTCGGGGTAAGAAAGAGGTGCACCTCTCAAAGCTTCTATATATTTGTTGGATTGTGTGAAAAAATATTATAAAAATTGTATAAGATTATTGAATATAATCTATAATTATTACTTAAATATATTTACGAAATACATTCATCTTTAATTGCCATTCTTCTTTCGACAAGTTAAATGTGTTTGTTACGGGATCATAAACATTGTCGGTTTTGTTTTTTACCTTTGTCCAGGCAGCAAATTTAGCTTTTAGGTAGTCATAGCGATTCTTCATTTGTCTTTGATCCACTATGAAATTATGTTCTGTTTTCAGTTTTCCTGCTACATTTTTCTAGGATAGTTATTTAAGACTGCTTCCCTCACGTCCATGAAGTGTCAATTCATGGACATATGATTCTAGAAAAGTTTTTTCAACTCCCTCTTGCTTCCAATTAACCCTAATATTTTTTTGAGCCATTTTTTTCAAAGAATGCAAAAAGAAACAAACTTAAAAACTAGCATTGATAATAAACTAAAACACTAGAACAAACAAATTTATGGTCAAAATAAATAACCAACACATGATACTAACAGATCTTCTACCATAAACCAAATTAAACAACCTTAAAAGTTCAATTAAACAACCTTAAAGTCCATAACAGATCAACATATAACAAGTCTTTGTTTATCAAAGTTTAGCAAACCATAAACCAAGAATTAAACAATCTTAAAGTTCAATTAACATATTACTAGTAAACCAAAGTTCATATACCAAGATGAAATATCAAAACATACAAAACCAAACATAATTATGAAAATCCAAAAAAATATGAAATATGAAGAAATCCACATATCAACCATCCTTATATACAAAGATGAAATACCACAAATCAAGCAATATCAAATTAACATAACAAAACTTCAACAATCTGCTACATATCAACTATCCTCATGTACAAAGATGAAATACCACAATTTCTTTATAACAACCAACATCAAAGATCAAATCAAGCAACATTAAATCAACATAACAAAACTTCAAAATTGATCAAACAACATCAGATCAACTATATCCATGGCATAGAACAAATAATTTTTTAAAAGTACCAAAATTTTCAAGTTCATAAAACCCTAAAAAAGTATGAATATGAAAATCTACAACAAGATGATAAATTTTTAACATAAAAACATACAAAACCAAGCATAAATATGAAAATCTACAACAAATTTCGAATGAAAGTTGAAGAAAAAGAGAGTTTTCAAACCAATTGAAGGTGGCCGACTGGGGGGTTCTGCGGGGCGGACGAGGGTTTTGCGGGTCGGCGGGGAGTCTGCGGGGCGGATGACCGTCGACGTGCCGGAGGTGCTGCTGGGGCGGACGACCGGTGGACGTATGGCGAGCTCCGACGGCGGTGGGTCGAAGGGTATGGGGGAGTGAAGACGGGAGATGGAGATGGGGTGAGCTTTTTTAGGGTATTTGTGTCCTAGTCTCATTTAGCAATATTTCATATCTGAAACATTCAGCACTGAATGGTTTAGTTCACAGGCTTCTTTTTTTTCAAACAAACACACAAGCTTCTTAACGGTTCAAAGGCAGCCTCTTAATAGAACCATTAAGAGGCTACCAAACAACCCTAAATGGCCAAAGATGAAACAAAACATAAAGGTTGTCTAGTATAATTAGTAAAGAAGAATGATAAAAAGTGAAATCACTTACAAAGATAAAGGTTTTTAATGTAATTTACTCTAAAAATAATAAGAACAGTCGTATACATCTCTACTAGATAAAACAAAGGCAAATTTGAAAGCATATTTAGATTTTTTGATATAAAATAAAATTTTACATTGCTTGTAAGACCCCGATCCCGGGCACCTCACAGTTGGTCATTCATTGCATCATAGTTACCTATTAACATTCATTTCATAATATACACAGCGGAATTTCATATAATAAAACCATTCATTTACTTTTAACTACTGTTGTTAAGCAATACAATGTTGTTCATGAGTTACAAAAAGGTTGTTCAATTGCATTACAAAACAACAATAGAATCAAAATACGGATGGATGTCAGCCTTGTCTTGCCGAGTAGCCTCCTCCTCGTGCCATCCTCACAATATTTACCTGCCAACTGAAAATGCATAAAAGTTAGCGTTGCTGAGTGAGCTCTAGTTTTATACGTAATAAAATACTTTCTATATGTTGTATATGAAAATACTCTTTTCTATAAAATACAACTCTGTACTGTATATGCGAGCACGCATCAACTGTGTGGACGAATATTGTCCGTTTTCTATACCGTATGCCTTGTCTGTAAACTTTTAACTTTGTGTTCCACTTTCTGTGTGGACCAGTGAGCAATACCCCAACTATATGCGCGATGGAAAAACAGGTGATGGGCCATCTATATCCCTCGAGAGGGTCAACTATATCCCCCGAAAGAGTCAACTGTATCCCTTGAAAGGGGCTATGTGTACTGTGTACAAGGCCGACCCAATCACCCAGGGCACGCTACAAAGGTCCTGCCAATCTCAATTGATTGACCCTGTGCGCATAAAAGGGTAGCTAACCCACAGCACAGTTGAGCTAACGACAACACGGTCGTGTACCTCCTATATGCTTGCAAGACTTGTTAACATTTTATTAATGTTCCTCTTCTTTTCTTTATTGCTCTTTCACTTTATTATTACGATATATTTTACGTTACGATAATAACATACCACGTAAAGTCACATACTATAAGTAATAATAATAATAGTATCAATAACTATAATAAGGAACAATCATAAATAACCACATCATGCATGGGACATCATCGTTAATAAGCCCTTAGTCAACCTCGGTCAAAACCCTAAGGCACAGACTCTCAAATAATTTCTGTAAAAATTTCTAAGTGTTGGGCGCTCTGGAACTATTTGGGCGCATGAGCCCTGTTTGAGTGTTTCATCACTATATAGGCATATCAGCTTACACTTGGAACATTTTCACTTTAGGCGTATGAACTATTCAGGCACATGAGAACTATTGGGGCGCATGAGGTTTTAGGCGCATGGGAACACTTAGTCATTCAGCCTAATTCTAGGCGCATGACTACTATTTGGGCGCATAGATTACACTTAATTCTTTCTAAGTCATTTTCAGACGTATGAGACACTGTTCGGGCACATCATCATCCACTGAACTTTCCAAGGCAAAAATCTAGGCGCATGGGCCCTGTTTGGACGCATGAACACCAACATACATGTTTCTAACATATTTTTCAGTCCCAATCTCATCTCAAACATATTCTAAGCTTCATCCTACCATTCTAAGCCTTAACTTAGTATGCATAACCACAAAACACAAACATAAATACATTAAAACATACGGTTACACATACAACTTTTATAAAAATTGGTTACATGCATTTTCAGCCCCAAACAAGTTTAAAAACACATAAAAAAGGGGTCTAGAACTCACCTTAGTTGCTACTTGGGTGTTTCTTCTTCTCTAACCCGCTTGTAATGAGTTCACACGCCTAAAAACAACACCAAACACACACACCCGAGCACATATGCACATAAGAACATATAACCGAGGCTAAGTCTAGCAAAGAACAACTTAAAAACACTAATCCTTACCTTGGATTCGAATTCCTGCTTGAAGTTCTTTCTCAAATTCGAGCTTCTCTTCTTTCTCTCTCTAAAATATCGAATGAGGTGAGGGGTGCAGGCAACATGGGCGGCCATACCGCCCTTATTCACCAACTTTTAAAACTTTTGTCCTTTTGGACACTTTTGACCCCTCCACTTTAGGTTGACTTTCATTTCTTCCTTTTTCTTTCTCTTTTATTCTTTTATTTCCTTTAAAAAAATACGGGTGTTACATTGCTTTATACTAAAGATTATTTTAACTATATATGTTTATTAAATTTAAGAAAATAAACTAATACACTTTTAAGACCGCCCATAATGGGCGTTAAATAGACGCACACCTTGGCCCCATCCCCAATCGATGTTTTCTTGGCTATATAGGGTTGTGGCGTTACTTCAGTGACGCCAAAGTATGCGTTTTTTCTAGGAGCAAGCGGTTGCTTGTGAAAGTTATGCATTTAATTTCTTTTCCTATAAAACTACACCCAAACTCAATCCATACTTATCGAATTTCCAACAAAATTTCAAGAGTTTCTTTCAAATGTTGAAAAACTTGAAAGTTATTCATCATCATCAACTAGTGACGATAGTACGTCTTCGGATGCGTATGATATCAACGAGGCAACTAGAAGTGCAGTTGATCTGACGACAAAGTTTATGACATATGTTAGTCATCTTTCACATATGATTATGAGTTTTTAAAGATTTTGTTTTAATACTTCTAAATTTTTTTACTAACCTTTTAATTTTTTTTAGCAAACTATTAACATAACCATAACTTTTTGATAAGAATTTGAGAAGAGTTTCTTGAGATGATCGGTAAACTGTTATCTTATCGTACACTAGATAATATTTATAGTAAGTGGAGAGATGCAAGAAGTGTATAAAATACAATAACATTTACCAACAGATGTGGAACAACCATAAAAACGAACAAGACGATGCTCAAGTCCAACATGATGCTTTGATGTAATACCAAGCAACTAAAGGCCCATTTGGGTACATCAAAACATGGGAGCTTCTATGAGGTAGCTCAAAGTGGCATCTTGTCCCTTTAATGGAAATGGGGACTAAACGGGTTCAATTCACACAAAAGAGTATGGAACATCATCATCCCGAACCAGCAAGTCAATCTTGCGAATCTTAGGTAAATATCGACTTAAACCAGACCAAGGACGAGCACGAGGAACAAGAAGAACCGCCATATGAAGAACCATGAAGAGGGGGAATAAAGGAAAGTGAACAACATATTTTTCTAGGGTCAAATACAATGAAAGGTTTCAAGAAATGACTCAAAGATTAGGAGATTTAATCGACATAAAAAAACGTCTAGAGTCAAAAAAACAAAAACAGAGAACGAATATGCAAGAATGTCTTTAACTCAAGAAAGATCTGCAAATAGCTATATATTATGAAATGTTGATGAAACCAATCGACCACCTTACAGGGCCAAGATGTGAAATAGCCGAAAAAATCCATCAAAAATTTATGGAAAATATGACATCTAGGTTTTTTTTAAAAGTATTTTCTAGTTTTTAAATAGTATGTACTCTTTTTTAGTTTTCATGAAATATGGTGTTAAGTTTTTAATATGTTTTCTTTTATTTAAAAATAATTGAATAAAAAATGGTAAAATAAAATTTAACTGATAAGTAATTGAAGAGACATTAAAAGGCATTAATCATTACTGATATATTACTATTCTAATTAAAAGGTTTGGTCGGTGGTGGATTTTTCCTTTTTTTCTTTTTTTTTGTTTTTTTGTGTTTAAAATTTTCTTTTGTTTATTTTGTTTGTGTTTTATTTTTTTTTCTTTTTTTGTTTGTGTTTTAATATGGTTTGTTATATGTGTGGGTTCGAGATTTTGGGATGAGGTTTTTTGTATCTGGACACGTGTTTTTGATTTGTAGGGTTCGTTGACGTTGTCTTTCTCCGGGTTCCTGCTTTCTTTCTTTCGTTATCGCTACCCTGACGATTCTTGTAACATCCTGTATTTTTGTTGTTAATTAAAAGTTAACGTCATTAATTTTTGAAAGGACCATTGTTGTCATTTATGTAACTCACGTGTTGCTTATGTCTCTAACACTTTAACTTGAAAATTTAATAATGTTAATTAGTTCTTAATAAATAAATAATCACCATGATAATAATAGCCATGATAATTATAATAATCATAATAATAATAAGAACAACAACAATAATAATAAAAATAATAATAGTAATAATAATAATAGTAATTATAATAATAATACAACTAATAGTAATAATAATAATAATAATATTAATATTAATAATTATAATAATTTATAAAAACTATTTAAACTTAATAATGTTAAAACTTAAAATTAATTAAGTTAGGGGGGGTTAGTTTGTCAATTTGCAAACTTTAAATGGAAATTGGGCATAAAATAATAGAACTTGAAACTACAGGGACCATTTTTGTAACATTGTAAAAACCCAACCAATCCTCCCCCTTAACCCCGTTTTTCCGGCGAGGGGTTCCGGCCGAAGTCCGGCGACCCCCAAAAACCACCAAAAACGCCCGATTTCGACCCAAAACAGCTCCAAACTCTTTCGTATGCTTATATCGAACTTCATTATACCATTTAATCGCCTTTACAAGCCGGTTACAAACCTCAAACAAAAAAAAAACCGATGCCCTTAAGCTCCATAACCGTTCGAGCATTAAAACTCAATAATAATTCAATTAACTGAACCTAAATGATCTTCTATCTATCTGTAATCGTTTAACCTTTTCAATTCATCTGAAACACACACGAATTCCACCTCGTTTACCCTTTTGAAGCCGCGACCTGCAACCACCCGAAGACCTCATCTTGAGCTCTTTCTCTTGCAATTGACAGAGGGCTTCTCATCTCTATGTCCATTAGAATCTTCCTGAAGAATGAATTCGATTATCATCCTCGATTGCTATCTGAATCATCTTCCCTCAGTCGCGACCTGTTCTTCAACTCATCTCCCTCATTTTCGAACACAATCACGTAAGTCTGTACATCATCATGCTCGATTTCACTTGGGGATTAAAAGCCCCAAGGTTAATTTCATAAACATAATCGATTTGGGGTTTAATTCGGATTCAATCAAAATAGGGTTCTTGAGTTTGGAGGATTGTTTCTTATCATGTTTAAAGGAATTTAAAACCAAGTGACACCAAGGCCGCGGCCCTGGTTCACTGGTTAAGACATTGTGCATTGAGCATGAGGTCCCGGGTTCAAACCCGGGCACCCTCATGCATTTTTTTTAAAAGCCTTCTTAGCTTAATTTTAATTTTAGAAAAAATTTAATAAACATAAAAATAATTTTACAAACTTTTAATATTTTTAAAATCACCTAAATATTTTCTGTAAATTTATTTTTGTAAAATCTTTTATCATTTTATTATAAAATTTATTTACAAATGTTATAACTAAATATATTTATGTATAAAAAAATGATTTATAAACTTATTAGATTTTTAAGACATCATATTATTTTCTATAATTTATTTAAATAAAATATGTTAATATTATATTAAACGGTTTAGATAAATAATATATTTAGTTTATTTTCTTATAAAATGGATTTTTGATAGTGGTTTAAATCACTAAATTATTTGTTCAACAATATCTATATACATATATAAATGATGATTATTATTCCAACTTATAACTAAATTTTATTACAAATATTATTTCTTTTGTATTTCTATATACAAAAAATGTACACTTAGTAT
The DNA here is from genome assembly GCA_024085815.1 of Flaveria linearis. NCBI lineage: Eukaryota > Viridiplantae > Streptophyta > Magnoliopsida > Asterales > Asteraceae > Flaveria > Flaveria linearis. Next base: position 77,536,082 of record CM044004.1, on the reverse strand, counting down.
ATTTTAGTTAATTTCTATTAAAACACATAAATGATAAATTTTGGTCTTAAAATATTTAATGTACTTATAAAAATCCCCAAATTCCACCTATAACCCTAATTCTCGTTAAATTGTTAAACTTATTATTAAACGTTAACCTTGTGATTATATATACATATATAGGTGCCTTGTGACTATTCACGTTGGAACGACACCTATTATTATTCTTATTAGTCATCCTACTTATACTTATTTGCCAAGTGAGTTTCCTTGCCCCTTTTTATGCTATTTCACACCGTTTTGGGGTGAAACATGTTATATTATTTAACATACACTTATAAACGTTTAGATCTTATAAAAGCACATGCAATTCATACTTTTATTTTTGTCATGGTTATTTGTGTTATTGTAAGTCTTATAAGAGTTACATATATTGTTTACAATCATTAACTATTGCTAGCCTGGCGACGTCTTAGATCTTTGGGCCTGACAAGCCTATTTGGTGCTAAAGTCGATGTATTGCCGACTCCTAGGAGCCGTATGCTTGTGCACTAGGGAACCAAGTACACTTAGCCACTCATATAAACATATAATCTAGTCGAGGTTTGATTGTACTATATGTGCTTTATAACTTGCTAACTCATAACCTATGACATGAATTGCTACTTGAAAACCCATAGGATATTATGTATATGAAACCCTTGGAAACTCACCAACTTTATAGTTGACCCGTTATTTTTAACATGTTTCAGGAAATGCCAAGTTTGAAGTCATCATTTGAAGTTTGCTTAAATCTAGGATTTGGACCTAGATTAAAGAATGAAAAGCTTTGGATTACTTTTGTTTTATGTTTTGACTTATTTCATGTTGAAACTTATGATTGTAATTGCATTTGCAACTTATAATAATAATATTTACATTTAAGGTTAGCGTTATGTGGCTGTGAACGATCTTAACTCTCACACCTCGACGTTTCCGCCGTCAAGGTTGGGGTGTGACAGATTGGTATCAGAGCCCATAACTATAGGGATTTAGGTTATTAGAAATGGTGACCTAGACTATAGCTTATGCATGAACCTCATAGAAAGATCATTATACTTTTGTGCTTACTTATTGTTTGCGTGCTACATAATGCTATGCCTTTTATGCAACTTGATGTCTTAGCATAGGATTGCCTTATGTGTGCTTAAAACTTAGTTACTTGTCTCCCTAAACTTAACTTTAACTCTTTGACTCTCCCCGACAAATGAAACTTCCTAAACTTATTCTCGACGACGTGTGGAATCTACACTACCTATCGTGGGTTTAATTCCTTAGACTCTATGTCTAATCATTAAAAATCTCATCAAGGTTTTGATTTCATGAACCTAAGAAATTTATGTGACCATAGACACCTGTATTCTGGATTTCCTGGCAAAAGGCCTTCGGGCTAAGGCAAGCATATCGTATAAATCTCATTGCGAGACCAGTTATGCTTACCTGGGGATTTCTGGGATGAGTGATAAACTGTGTTCAACATACACAAGTCTCTAAGGCAAGTGGGTCAATTTACCTTGACGTGTCAACGATTCCAAATGGTAATGCGTTACTAAATGGAACCATCCTCTTTGTATCTTAAAAATCTTTGATTTCTTGAACTGGTTTCTTCTCATTCTTATCATACATAATGTTCCTGTGATATTGAATTCGTCTTACCTTTCAACTCCTACGTTTAAACATCGTTACACGTTAGGCGTTTCATGTAGCTATTTCTATACCTTGATCAACGTGTACATGACTCTTGTTATACCCAAAGATATTGGGAATCTAAACCGAATGATCTTTAAAACTTTAAATCGTTACTTATGGTTTTCAAATTCTTCCTAAGGGTGTGTCCTATAACTAAAGTCATTCAATGTTATAGGTGGAATTCCTACATCTCTGGATACTTTGCTAATTGAATGTTAATTTTGTTAACTCAAATATTATAAGTGGTCACTCACCTCAATGATCGAATAAACTAATTATAACTTTGTTACCACTTATAAGTACGTGTGTCTTCAATAAGGTTATGGTTGACCTTATATCCTGAGAAGTCCATGTATTCCCTTTCGATTATGAATCGAATGTTCACATCTCATGGTGGTGTTGAATAATTCCCTGTCCTTGATTTCGTCCCCCCAATTTAAACCATCCAAGATTTGAACATCATCATAACAAATTCTGTTACCTCGAACTTTGACCTTAAATTTTGCAAATATGATTTTCTCTTTTGTTACATTGATGTAACTTGAAATTTCCTGAATTTCTAATTGATATTCTTTTCCTTTCCGCTGTTATGTCAAACTTCATACCGTTTGCACCGTGAGAGATGCAAGAGATGCAAGAGTTTCAAGTCAACCTATGACTAAGAACACTCGTATCTCCTAAATGATTCTAACCTATCAAAACAGGGGTGATTCCCTTACTTTGGTGATGGTTCTCTATTCGTTTCAATAAATGGCTTCCAATCGTGTGTTTTATGAAATTTTATCCTCTGGATTGGGGTGATTACCTTATTTTGAGGATTGACTTCAATTATTTTCTTTGGAACTTACATTTCACAAATGACATGATCTCACCAAAATAGGGTTGAAACCCGTACTTTGGTGACAAATGTCAATTCTCGATTGTTTTCTTGTTATTATAAAGCTCAATCATCAAGATAGGCGTGAATTCCATACCTTGAGGATAATTTCATTGATTGTATTTTCTCAAAGGGAACGACCTCATCAAAGTAGAAGTGAATTCTGGATTTTGATGAAGAAGTTTATCTTGTTATATTTTATTTTTGTAAAACTTCACCGTTAAGATAGGAGTGATGTCCCTTACCTTAATGGTGAGTTACCTCATCTTATTTCTGTGGATCCTTAATAATGATTTAGGATCGAGTTTTTTGATTGATAACTTAGAGGTCATACCTTGGGAATATACCATTAAGTTAGGAGTGAAAACCACACCTTGGTGGCTATTCTCATTTCTTGATCTTAAACTTACCAAAGTTTTAATCACTTGAAAAGAAACATGAAGTAACTTGAAGGGAGAATCAATGTTAGTGTGTTCGACCTATCAAGCCAAAGCATGATTTCTGAACTTGAAAGGAGACCTGATCGCTCTAGGTTAATTTTTATTTCGATCTTGGAGCATTTAAATTTTTAAATCGATTTCATTCCCTTTATCCTTATGTTTTTTTTATTTGATCTAGCTACATCGAACCATTTATTCCCTACTTATCAACTTTTATTTTAAGATATCATCAACACATGATTGTGTGATGGTAGTCTTCCTAGACAATTTTTCTGCTAAATAAAGGCATTATCAACTTGTGATTATGTCTTTCCAATCATACGAATTTTCTTAGACTCTACTTATGGGTTTGATGATTACGTATGCAATCTATATTTGGAAATTTGTTACTTTGCAAAACATGTTTACAAATACCTTCTTATTGTTTGTGTCACTTCTTGAATCGCTTTTGAATCCTTAACCTTGAAAATCATTGGAATTCTATCTTGGTTTTGAACAACAGGACTCGTTATTATCCTCATTACGATGTGGATATAAAGGTTCAGAAAATTTCGTAATTTGTAGTCATGGGTTTGGCATAAAAGAAAAGACATAACTTGGTATGTGCCCAAGTGTCTTACCGTCACATATGACAAAACCTAACTTCTGTGTTCTTGTGAATCTCATGTTTAACTTCTCATCACTGAATGCCTCTTGTTTTAGATGTCATGATAACAATTGGTGCATTATAGACCAATTGACTAGTTTCATATTGATTTATGTGGGATAACGGGTCGAGAAATTGACTTGTATCTGTTTCAAATATTCGTATACCATAGTATGGCGTTAAAATATCGATCGTTATTTTGGATGATCGATTCATTTTCTGCTTTTAGTAATGTTCCTAATCATTATTGTGAACTTATTCCAAAATCTTCGCATATCGTATTATTCTTAGACCGATGGTTGGTCAAAGGAGGAATACATATTTACAAGATATGCGTTAATATCGTTTCATATAGTGACGTTTGGGATTCTTAAATCCTGACGGTTAACCTTTCTTATCATTGTTAGTCTTTTATTGATTTATAGATATCATTTTACTACGAAATTATATTCTAGAAGTTGTAGCTTATAAGTCTAACATACCACGGTAACTCATCATCGTTTTCCAACATTTCTTCTCAAAACGTCTCGCATTCCACTACAAGAGTTCAAATTTGGATGCATCGTGTAAAATTCCATAATTCGCAAAGTGAAGCGTCTCACCCGTAATCAACGCTAACCACAGTCCGTTAGTACACTTATCTTTCATCATAAGTCTCCTGTTCGTTTAAGTTTCATTCTTAATTTCGGGACGAAATTCTTAAAAGTTGGGGAGACTGTAACATCCTGTATTTTTGTTGTTAATTAAAAGTTAACGTCATTAATTTTTGAAAGGACCATTGTTGTCATTTATGTAACTCACGTGTTGCTTATGTCTCTAACACTTTAACTTGAAAATTTAATAATGTTAATTAGTTCTTAATAAATAAATAATCACCATGATAATAATAGCCATGATAATTATAATAATCATAATAATAATAAGAACAACAACAATAATAATAAAAATAATAATAGTAATAATAATAATAGTAATTATAATAATAATACAACTAATAGTAATAATAATAATAATAATATTAATATTAATAATTATAATAATTTATAAAAACTATTTAAACTTAATAATGTTAAAACTTAAAATTAATTAAGTTAGGGGGGGTTAGTTTGTCAATTTGCAAACTTTAAATGGAAATTGGGCATAAAATAATAGAACTTGAAACTACAGGGACCATTTTTGTAACATTGTAAAAACCCAACCAATCCTCCCCCTTAACCCCGTTTTTCCGGCGAGGGGTTCCGGCCGAAGTCCGGCGACCCCCAAAAACCACCAAAAACGCCCGATTTCGACCCAAAACAGCTCCAAACTCTTTCGTATGCTTATATCGAACTTCATTATACCATTTAATCGCCTTTACAAGCCGGTTACAAACCTCAAACAAAAAAAAAACGATGCCCTTAAGCTCCATAACCGTTCGAGCATTAAAACTCAATAATAATTCAATTAACTGAACCTAAATGATCTTCTATCTATCTGTAATCGTTTAACCTTTTCAATTCATCTGAAACACACACGAATTCCACCTCGTTTACCCTTTTGAAGCCGCGACCTGCAACCACCCGAAGACCTCATCTTGAGCTCTTTCTCTTGCAATTGACAGAGGGCTTCTCATCTCTATGTCCATTAGAATCTTCCTGAAGAATGAATTCGATTATCATCCTCGATTGCTATCTGAATCATCTTCCCTCAGTCGCGACCTGTTCTTCAACTCATCTCCCTCATTTTCGAACACAATCACGTAAGTCTGTACATCATCATGCTCGATTTCACTTGGGGATTAAAAGCCCCAAGGTTAATTTCATAAACATAATCGATTTGGGGTTTAATTCGGATTCAATCAAAATAGGGTTCTTGAGTTTGGAGGATTGTTTCTTATCATGTTTAAAGGAATTTAAAACCAAGTGACACCAAGGCCGCGGCCCTGGTTCACTGGTTAAGACATTGTGCATTGAGCATGAGGTCCCGGGTTCAAACCCGGGCACCCTCATGCATTTTTTTTAAAAGCCTTCTTAGCTTAATTTTAATTTTAGAAAAAATTTAATAAACATAAAAATAATTTTACAAACTTTTAATATTTTTAAAATCACCTAAATATTTTCTGTAAATTTATTTTTGTAAAATCTTTTATCATTTTATTATAAAATTTATTTACAAATGTTATAACTAAATATTTATGTATAAAAAAATGATTTATAAACTTATTAGATTTTTAAGACATCATATTATTTTCTATAATTTATTTAAATAAAATATGTTAATATTATATTAAACGGTTTAGATAAATAATATATTTAGTTTATTTTCTTATAAAATGGATTTTTGATAGTGGTTTAAATCACTAAATTATTTGTTCAACAATATCTATATACATATATAAATGATGATTATTATTCCAACTTATAACTAAATTTTATTACAAATATTATTTCTTTTGTATTTCTATATACAAAAAATGTACACTTAGTATATTTTAGTTAATTTCTATTAAAACACATAAATGATAAATTTTGGTCTTAAAATATTTAATGTACTTATAAAAATCCCCAAATTCCACCTATAACCCTAATTCTCGTTAAATTGTTAAACTTATTATTAAACGTTAACCTTGTGATTATATATACATATATAGGTGCCTTGTGACTATTCACGTTGGAACGACACCTATTATTATTCTTATTAGTCATCCTACTTATACTTATTTGCCAAGTGAGTTTCCTTGCCCCTTTTTATGCTATTTCACACCGTTTTGGGGTGAAACATGTTACATTATTCAACATACACTTATAAACGTTTAGATCTTATAAAAGCACATGCAATTCATACTTTTATTTTTGTCATGGTTATTTGTGTTATTGTAAGTCTTATAAGAGTTACATATATTGTTTACAATCATTAACTATTGCTAGCCTGGCGACGTCTTAGATCTTTGGGCCTGACAAGCCTATTTGGTGCTAAAGTCGATGTATTGCCGACTCCTAGGAGCCGTATGCTTGTGCACTAGGGAACCAAGTACACTTAGCCACTCATATAAACATATAATCTAGTCGAGGTTTGATTGTACTATATGTGCTTTATAAACTTGCTAACTCATAACCTATGACATGAATTGCTACTTGAAAACCCATAGGATATTATGTATATGAAACCCTTGGAAACTCACCAACTTTATAGTTGACCCGTTATTTTTAACATGTTTCAAGAAATGCCAAGTTTGAAGTCATCATTTGAAGTTTGCTTAAATCTAGGATTTGGACCTAGATTAAAGAATGAAAAGCTTTGGATTACTTTTATTTTATGTTTTGACTTATTTCATGTTGAAACTTATGATTGTAATTGCATTTGCAACTTATAATAATAATATTTACATTTAAGGTTAGCGTTATGTGGCTGTGAACGATCTTAACTCTCACACCTCGACGTTTCCGCCGTCAAGGTTGGGGTGTGACAATTCTCGCTGTGAAGGTTTGGGTTTTCCTTTTGTTTGCTATTTTAGGGCTTTGGTTTTCGTCGGTTTTCTATTTTGGATTGTGTCACTTTTTATGGCTTTGATTTTCGTTTGTTTTGTGTATGGTGTTGGGCTTTGATTTAGTTTTTGAGTTCTGCATGTTCTGGTTTGTTATGGATTTGGGGTTTTGGTATGTTTTACTTTGTGTATTTGACTGATTTTGTGGTTTTGAATCTTCATTTTGATTTTGATTTAGGGTTACATTAAAACTCGCATACGCGTGACAACGCGCGCGCCAAAACCTAGTTCAACTTAAAACATTAATGTTGAGTTGCCGTTAACATACTCTCTAAAAATCATTAACCATTACTAATTGTTTAAAATATACAACAAATACTACATATAAATTCTACATTTATGGCCATTGGAAATCAAAATCACGAAGAACACATAGAATCATCATTTCGTTTTTGTTTATCTTAGTTTATTTATTTTTTAAAAATATTAATTACGAGGTTATTACCCCGTGTATTACACGGGGGGTTAAATAAATAAAATATTAAAAAAATATCAATTATAAAATGATATTTGAACTTGGATATGATAGAAATTAATTATGAGGAAGGATTATAAGTAACAAAATAATAATATTATTTTTTAAACTTGTTTTTGTTTTTTGTTTTTAAATTAAACATTTTATTCCAAAACAAAACATTTTGAAAATGTTATTTTTATATATTTTCTTATTATTAATTATTTTGGTTTATTCTAATTTACTTAACACTTATTTTAAAATATTTCGTTTTTTAAAAAAGTTTGATGTTTCAGAATAACTTCATATATTATAAGAATTTGTTTCCTTAGAGATTACATTTATAAAAATACTTATTTTTTATTTATTAAAAGACTGTTCTTTATCTAAAAAAATATCATTTAATAAGAGAGAAAACAAAAAATCATAATTAGATTGTCTAAAATTGTGACAATTTTCCGTTGAAAATAGTTTTTTTTATTAAAATAGATAAGTTTTCTATGCTTTTAATAAATAAATAACTCATGCCATCATGTGTCACAATTGTAGCTCCACAAAATTCTTTTCCCGCTTATTATAATAAATAAGATTTTTTATAATTTTTTCATAAATTATATTTCATATCCTACTTACAATTTTATAATTTGAATTTTGAAAACGTGGATATCTTTTGCTTAGGATTGTAACAAATGGTAATATGATAACACATTTATCATAAATTATTTGTAAAAAGGTACAGACCTCTCAGTTTATTATCGAGGTGAGGTTTTTATGATCAAAAATAGGTGTTAGATAGTTTGCAGTTTAGTTTGTATAAATCGTTATGCTTTGAAGATTAGATACGTAAGTGTTTGTAATGTATTCTGAAACTTGAAAAACACAATTAGATCTACTAAATAAAGATCTACTAATCCTTAGCTTAACTGGTTAATGTGAAATACTCATGATATTTAAATATTGGGAGGTCATGGGTTCAAGTATCACTCTGAGCAAAATGCTCAGAGTTGAGTCAGATGATTTTCTCAGCAATGAGTTTTCTCCTGAGGGGTTGGGTGTGATCTCGGCTGGAAACGAATAGGTGAGCCCGATTAAAATAACACATATTCTCCGAAGTAGGGTCACACATTTACCGTTAAAAAAAAGTAAATAAAGATCTGTTGGTAGATTATTGTTTTTAACAACAATTAGTTTACCACTTAATCTTACACATAAAAGTGATTTAAACTCGAACTATTTTTTTAGGAAACAATAAATAGTGACACTAGGCTCCAAGCACATGGTGTAACATCCCGTATTTTTATAAAACAAATAAGTTAAATACGTTGACGTTAAATTTCAATAATTACAACAATAATAATAATAATTACAAAAAAAATTTATAATAATAATCATAATAATTATAATAATAATTATAATAATAATAATAGAAATAATAATAAAAATAATAATAACAATAATAATAATATTGTTAATAATAATAATGATAATAAAAATAATAAAAAATAATAATATTAATAATGAAGTCCAGGGGGTTAAATTGCCAAATCCGAAACTTTAAAACAAAGTTTTTACATAAAATAATAAATAAAACAAACCTCAGGGACCATTTGTGTAAATTTTAAAATTACAAAACCAACCCCCGATCACCCCCGATTTTACATAGGGATTAAAAGCCCTAACATTAATTTGATTATTAACATCGATTTGATCTTCAATTTGGATCAAATCGGATTAGGGTTCTTCGAAATTGGGGGAAACTAGAAAAACCAGTTTAAAAACAATTCGGGCGGAGTTCTATCGCGGCTGTATGCCTTGGTTCACTGGTTTGGGGTGTGTGTGTGCAGGTGAGAGGTCCCGGGTTCGACCCCGGGCAACCTCTTTTATTTTTTTTTAAAGCTTTTTAACCATTTTAAAAATATACAAAAATTCTTAAAAATTATCAAAATAAATATTATAAATTTCCCATATTTTAAATCCTATATAATTATTTTCTGTAAATTTCTTTTATTTAAAAACCTTAATAAATTTTTATAAAATATTATTTATAAACATTAAAAATACTTATTTTTATAAAATGGATTCTAAACCGTGTATAACTATGAAATAATCACGAAAATCATAGAAATAAATTATTTATAAATATTATAAATGATTATTTTTATAAAAATGGACACTATATTATCTTTGAATATAAACTAATATATTTTATAAATTCACAAATTATTTACAAATGAAATTGTAGGTTATTTCTTATAAAATGTATTTTAAATAATAATATAGATTAAAATCTTATTATTAATCGAAATACTATTTGCAATTATCCTTAGATAATTATAAATTACATAATTGAATCACATCATTTTTATATTTACTATCATTCCAAAATATTTAAATATACATATAAAATCCCTCTAATAGAATCAAAATGCAAATAATTATCTGATAAACTTAACACTTATTAATAATTATTTATTAATACATATATATAACCCTATCAAAATCTTGTAATATATATACATCTATTTGTGTGTGTGTCGCACGTCAAACCGAACCAACCTGAATCCGACCAAATATATCTATTCACGTGGAATACATATTAAAGACTTAGTTACAATTAATACATAGGTTTTGATCGTGTTTGGACGTGCATTGCATTATTCTGTGAAGTTTGTGGTTCATTACATCAATCCAAGGTGAGTTTCGTGGCCCCTTATTATGTTTATACAAGTTTTTAATGTTTTCAATCAATGAGGGAAAAGTATGCTCACCCGTTTTCAATGCTGTACAACATACATACAATTTTCATATTTGGAATCAAAGTGATACTGTTTTCATACTCTGATACATACATGATGTTGCTGTGTGGTTCTTCTTACAACCATTAATTCCGGGTTTGGAACCAACGGATAGGTATTGGTAGAACTACTGGGTTGACACCCCCACCCTTCGACGATTGGTTAACTTGCGAGTTACCAACACAGCTGCCAGCAATCCGGCCAAGGGTGAATATATTCCGTCAGATTTATATGCATAACGTCATTAGGTTTGGTTGTCTTTAAGCACATGTTATGTGGTTTGTGCTTGCAGTATGATTCCATATCAAATTCTATACAGCATCAAATGTTTTAAATTTAAACCTGCGGAACTCACCAACACTATGTTTCCATAAATATACAGCATCAAATTCTTGCAGTATGATTCCATAATCAAAGAGGATAGCTAGAGTTGATGCCTTAGCCGAGACCCTCAGGATTTCAATAAGCTTTGCATTAGTCATGTATAACATATGTTTCATTTGTGAACTCTGTGTAATTTGGATTTGGAATTAATAAGACTAAGATAGTCATGACACGAGGATTTTGCATATAATATGTCTCTGTAATTATACCAAGTGTTATGACGATCCCGTCCGTCGCATCCTCGTGTTTCCGCTCTAAGCGGGGGTGTGACAGATTGGTATCAGAGCCTTGGTTATAGAGAATTAGGTGGAGAATCGACCTAGACTATAACCTAAGAACCTTCATATAGAATGCATGCTAGGGATTGTGTGCATTTGATTTTACCTAAATGTCTTTCATGATTTGTGTGATACATAGACACCTGTATTCTGGATTTCCTGGCAAAAGGCCTTCGGGCTAAGGCAAGCGTATTCGTATAAATCTCATTGCGAGACCCGTTACGCTACCTGGGGATTTCTGGGATGAGTGATAAACTATGGTCAATACACAAATCTACAAGGCAAATGGGTCAAGTATATTAAGTCTATGAACTTAATATACAGGTATATTCCTATATACCTAATAATATACAAGTATGTTCCTACATACTTGACTTTATACATATACACGTATTATATGAACATCCTGAGAAAGACATTAATACTCTTAGTTTTTCTACGTGGGATACTTTGATACTAGAACTTTACATCCGACCCTATCATGGTTATGACTGAATCCTGAAAGTATGACGAATATGCAGTTATCATTAGACATAATGTGCTTATATGCTTACTTGCTATTACATGCTACTATTGGAATACTATTGGCTCATGGACAGGAGGACATCATATAATTTATGCTTGTTGAATCTAAATAATACTATGATGTTAACTTGGGGTAAGTGAAGCTAAGGGTGATCATGCAAGGTAAATTACCATTACGGGTGCACACGTAATTGCAATTCACCATGCATGAGAAGTCTGGTTAATCTTACCATAAGGTAACGATCATGGGTATCACACGTTTCTATTCTATACCCTAGGGTGCTAGGGTCATAATTCTAGTAAGTCCTTGTTGAAGGCAATCAAACATTATAAGTCTTGTTGAAGGCAATCAAACATTATAAGTCCTTGTTGAAGGCAATCAAACATTATAAGTCCTTGTTGAAGGCAATCAAACATTATAAGTCCTTGTTGAAGGCAATCAAACATTATCAACATTTACTCAAGTCCTGTCCTACTTAAAGCCTTCATGGTATTTCCAATCATATTGACCTTATGCTAAGGATAAACGGATGTCATGTAACTGGTTTAGGCATCGTTCTAGGTATACCACGGATGTGGTGGGAACGCTGCGGGGAACCCTATATATAAGCATCCTTGGTATACCAAGAATGTGTTTAAACTGAGCTGCGTGATGATCCCGATTGTCTGAGGCATGATGCTATTATGACTCTTAACTCTATGCTATGTTGCTACCTTATATGTTACTTGGTGGCTATACTCTATTATGTGCTAATACTTGATGCTAAGTGTTGTATGATGATTACTTGTGAATGCTATTGATCTTGGATGCTTTCGGCGGTGTGGTTCTTCTTTGTGGGTCTACTTTGTGGTTCTTCTTTGCCGAGCATCCATTACAACCATTAGTTCCAGTAATGGGACCTAAGGATTGGTTTGGTTGTAACCTATACGTATGCGCTTTGTGGGTCTTGCTACGTCATATAAACTTATAGGTATGCGCTTTGTGGGTCTTGCTACATCATATAAACTTATACGTATGCGCTTTGTGGGTCTTGCTACGTCATATAAACTTATACGTATGCGCTTTGTGGGTCTTGCTACGTCATATAAACTTATACGTATGCGCTTTGTGGGTCTTGCTACGTCATATAAACTTATACGTATGCGCTTTGTGGGTCTTGCTACGTCATATAAACTATTTACACTTTGGGAATGTTTTCTTTACAGCCATCAATTCCCGTGTGGAACCGATGTATAGGTTTGACTGTAGCCATTTATAACTGGTAAATCCGCCTATACATAAGTGTAGTTGCGGTGGCTCTTATTAAATTTACATTACGTTATTCTTTAGGATGATGCTAAGGAAAATTGGGATGTTATGTAACCAGTTTAAGCGTCATTTAAGGTATATCGTGGATGTGGTGGGAACGCTGCGGGGAACCCTATATATAAGAATCACCGGTATACTAAGAATGTGTTTAAACTGGGCTACGTGATGATCTTGATAGACCGAAGCATAGGTTATTGGAACTTGATTACGAGATTATATTACACCTTGAATCTTATCAATACCCACACATATCTTAAATCATAGGCATTGTGTGCCTAAATCAAATGGTTATCAAAATAAGCTTTGAATCGTTATCCGTGGTTTTCAAAATCTCGTCAAAGTCAGTGCCTCACCACCCAATACATGCAAGGTTGGAAGTGTGGGATGAGTATCTGCTTATCGGAACGCGTGTCTTCAATAAGGTTATGGCTGACCTCATATCTTGAGAAGTCCATATATTCCCTTCGATTATGAATCGAATGTTCACATCTCATTGTGATGTCAAATCATTTCTTGTCCTTGATTTCGTCTTTCTGATTTAAATTATTCAAAATTTGAACACCATCATAACAAATTCTGCTATCTCGAACTTCGATCTTAAGCTTGTAATCATGATTTTCCTTCGTTTCACTGATGTAACTTGAAATTTTCCGAATTCCTTATTGATATTAATTTTCCTTTCGTCGTCAAGTCAAACTTCATACTGCTTGCACCGTGGGAAATGCAAGAGTTTGCAAGTCAACCTATGACTAAGAACACTCGTATCTCCTAAATGATTCTATCTCATCAAAGCAGGGGAGATTCCCTTACTTTGATGAATCTCTATTTCGATAAATGGTTTCCCATTTGTTTGTTTTGTGAAATTTCATCCTCTGGATTAGGGTGACTTCCTTATCTTGAGGATTGACTTCAATTATTCTCATTGGAACTTACATTTCACAAATGACATGATCTCACCAAAATAGGATTGAAACCTATATTTTGGTGACAAATGTCAACCTTCGATTGTTTTCTTGTTATTATCAAGATAGGCATGAATTCCATACCTTGATGACTAATCTCAATTCTTGATCTTCAATTTACCATGGTTGTAATCAAGTAACGAGAAGCATGAAGTAACTTGAAGGGTGAACCAATGTTGGTGATTCGACCTATCAATCCAAAGCATGATCTCTGAATCTGAAAAGAGACCCGATCGTATTAGGTTGATTTTGATTCCAAGCTTGGAGCACTTAAAATTCTTAGATCAATTTCTCTCCCTTTATCCTCATATTTTGACCTAGCTATATGGAAACATTTATTCCTTATCTATCGACTTTCATTTTGAGTTATCATTAAAACATGATTGTGCGATGATAGCCTTCCTAAACAATCCCTCTGCTGAAGATATTATCAACTTATGAACATGACTTTCTAGTCATATAAATGTTCTCAGCTGAACTCATGGTTTGTTGAACTGCGTATGTAAACTTACCTAGATATTGCTACCTTGCAAAACATGTTTACAAATACCTTTCCTATTACTCGCGTCAATTCTTGAACCCCTCTTGAATCCTTAACCTTGAAAATCATTAGAATTCGATTTTGGTTTTGGACAACAAGACTCGTTATTATCCTCATTACGATATAAAGGTTCATAAACCTTCGTAGCTTGAAGACATGGGTTTGGTCTAAAGGAAAAGACGACGTAGCTTGGTATGTATCCAAGTGTCTTACCTTCACATATAACAAAACCGAACCTCCGTATTCCCGTAAAATCTCCTGTTTAACTTTCATTCACTAAGTGCCTCTTAGAGGTCATAATGACAATTGGTGCATGATGGACCGATTGGCTAAAAATTCAATTCGACCCATTATCTCACAACGTCAAGAAATTAACATGCATCTGTTTCAAATATTCGTATACCGTGGTATGACAATAAACATCAATCGTTATTCTGAATGATTGATTCATTTTCTGTTTTAATAATATTCTTAACCATCATTGTGAACCTATTCCAAGATCTTCGCATAACGTATTATTCTTAGACCGATGGTTGGTCAAAGGAGAAATACATATTCACAAGATATGTGTTAAGGTCGTTCATATGGTGACGTTTGGGATTCTTAAATTCCAACGGATAAACTTTCTTATCATTGCTGGTCTTTTAATGATTTCTAGACTTCACCTTACCAAGAAATTATATTCTGGAAGTTGTGATTATAAGTCTAACATACCATGGTAACTCGTTATCGTGTTCTAACGTTCCATATGCCAAATCTCAAAGAGAGTCTCGCGATTCTCTGGAAGAATTCAAATTGGCATACATTATGTCAAGAATCTTGTAGAAGATTCTATACAAATGAAACAAAGCCGGATACCTATTGTCAAAGTCCGCGGGGAATCTAAACGTGGCCCAGAGTTCACCTGGGAACGTGAGAACCAAATAAAATCTCAGTATCCTCATCTTTTCGTTTTAGCCTCCTTGTGATTAAAATTTCAGGACGAAATTTCCTAAAGCAGGGAGATTGTAACATTCCGTATTTTTATAAAACAAATAAGTTAAATACGTTGACGTTAAATTTCAATAATTACAACAATAATAATAATAATTACAAAAAAAATTATAATAATAATCATAATAATTATAATAATAATTATAATAATAATAATAATAATAGAAATAATAATAGAAATAATAATAACAATAATAATAATATTGTTAATAATAATAATAATGATAATAAAAATAATAAAAAAATAATAATATTAATAATGAAGTCCAGGGGGTTAAATTGCCAAATCCGAAACTTTAAAACAAAGTTTTTACATAAAATAATAAATAAAACAAACCTCATGGACCATTTGTGTAAATTTTAAAATTACAAAACCAACCCCCGATCACCCCCGATTTTCCGGCCGCCGTCCGGCCAAAAATCCGGCGACCTCCGGCGACTTCAAAGGCCACAAAATACTCGATTTTAAAGCACCGAAAATCATACCAAATCGCTCGTGGACAAAATTCGAACCTAACACACACTTTAATCGATTGAATTATAGCTTCTAGAACCACTAATCAATCTCTTTAACTTTCGGTCAAAGTGCGGCACTAAATCGAGCACTAAACACAGAAATAAACAAAAGAAATCGCATAATCAGGATCATTTTGTCGTTTCCAATCGTCCACTGAGTTCAAATTGCTATAAAAGGACACAATTATAGAAATCAATCTTCACCCTCATTCTCGACCTGCAACTCGATCAACAGCCACCCCCCGAGCCTTATAACTCACAAATAACATAGGGCTTTTGATCATTGACATCATTAGAAGCTATCTGTGCAATTAATTTGATTTTCATCAAAGTTTGATCAACATTCGAATTCAAGTTGAACCGCGACCTGTTCTTCATTGTTCTTATCATCAAATCAATTCGAAACAGGTAATTGAACATACCCATATACTCGATTTTACATAGGGATTAAAAGCCCTAACATTAATTTGATTATTAACATCGATTTGATCTTCAATTTGGATCAAATCGGATTAGGGTTCTTCGAAATTGGGGGAAACTGGAAAAACCAGTTTAAAAACAATTCGGGCGGAGTTCTATCGCGGCTGTATGCCTTGGTTCACTGGTTTGGGGGTGTGTGTGCAGGTGAGAGGTCCCGGGTTCGACCCCGGGCAACCTCTTTTATTTTTTTAAAGCTTTTTAACCATTTTTAAAATATACAAAAATTCTTAAAAATTATCAAAATAAATATTATAAATTTCCCATATTTTAAATCCTACATAATTATTTTCTGTAAATTTCTTTTATTTAAAAACCTTAATAAATTTTTATAAAATATTATTTATAAACATTAAAAATACTTATTTTTATAAAATGGATTCTAAACCGTGTATAACTATGAAATAATCATGAAAATCATAGAAATAAATTATTTATAAATATTATAAATGATTATTTTTATAAAAATGGACACTATATTATCTTTGAATATAAACTAATATATTTTATAAATTCACAAATTATTTACAAATGAAATTGTAGGTTATTTCTTATAAAATGTATTTTAAATAATAATATAGATTAAAATCTTTTTATTAATTGAAATACTATTTGCAATTATCCTTAGATAATTATAAATTACATAATTGAATCACATCATTTTTATATTTACTATCATTCCAAAATATTTAAATATACATATAAAATCCCTCTAATAGAATCAAAATGCAAATAATTATCTGGTAAACTTAACACTTATTAATAATTATTTATTAATACATATATATAACCCTATCAAAATCTTGTAATATATATACATCTATTTGTGTGTGTGTCGCACGTCAAACCGAACCAACCTGAATCCGACCAAATATATCTATTCACGTGGAATACATATTAAAGACTTAGTTACAATTAATACATAGGTTTTGATCGTGTTTGGACGTGCATTGCATTATTCTGTGAAGTTTGTGGTTCATTACATCAATCCAAGGTGAGTTTCGTGGCCCCTTTTTATGTTTATACAAGTTTTTAATGTTTTCAATCAATGGGGGAAAAGTATGCTCACCCGTTTTCAATGCTGTACAACATACATACAGTTTTCATACTTGGAATCAACGTGATACCGTTTTCATACTATGATACATACATGATGTTGCTGTGTGGTTCTTCTTACAACCATTAATTCCGGGTTTGGAACCAACGGATAGGTATTGGTAGTACTACTGGGTTGACACCCCCACCCTTCAACGATTGGTTAACTTGCGAGTTACCAATACAGCTGCCAGCAATCCGGCCAAGGGTGAATATATTCGTCAGATTTATATGCATAATGTCATTAGGTTTGATTGTCTTTAAACACATGTTATGTGGTTTGTGCTTGCAGTATGATTCCATATCAAATTCTATACAGCATCAAATGTTTTAAATTTAAACCTGCGGAACTCACCAACACTATGTGTTGACATTTTTGAGCATATCTTTTCAGGTAAACATAATCAAAGAGGATAACTAGAGTTGATGCCTTAGCCGAGACCCTCAGGATTTCAATAAGCTTTGCATTAGTCATGTATAACATATGTTTCATTTGTGAACTCTGTGTAATTTGGATTTGGAATTAATAAGACTAAGATAGTCGTGGAACTGACTAACCACAACACAAGTCACCATTGTGTCGGACGACGTCATGACACGAGGATTTTACATATAATATGTCTCTGTAATTATACCAAGTGTTATGACGATCCCGTCCGTCGCATCCTCGTGTTTACGCTCTAAGCGGGGGTGTGACACATGGATTGTTAGTTGATTACATAATTAGAGTAACCATATCTTGATGATTTATACTAATTAACACAAAACACATACCTTAAATATATTTCATTTATTATAGATAGTTTTACACATGATGTTTGAACAATACTAGTTTTTGTTAGGTGGACCGTTGCTCACAGGAACAGGCATTGGATTGAAATCATTTGTAAACATCTTGAGATTAGGTCGTTTATCAAAGTCCCTTGCAAATTGACCATTCTCATTCTTTTTATGCTGATCATTGCTCACTGGATCAGAGATTGGATTAAAATCGTTTGTGAACATCTTGAGATTAGGTCGTGTATCAAAGTCCCTTGCAAATTGATCATTCTTATTCTTCTTAGGTGGACCATTGCTCACTGGATCAGGGATTGGATTAAAATCATTTGTGAACATCTTGAGATTAGGTCGTGTATCAAAGTCCCTGGCAAATTGATTATTTTTATTCTTCTTAGGCGGATCATTGCTCACGGGATCAGGGATTGGATTAAAGTCGTTTGTGAACATCTTGAGATTAGGACGTGAGTCAAAGTCCCTTGCAAATTGCTCATCCTTATTCTTCTTAGATGGATTGTTGCTCACGGGATCAGAGATTGGATTAAAATCTTTTGTGAACATCTTGAGATTAGGGCGCGTATCAAAGTCCCTTGCAAATTGATCACTCTTATTCTCTACATTATCTGGTTCACTTGAAGCTTGGTTTAGAGCATCTTGAAATGCTTTTGGCATGGGCTCATCTTTCCTTAAACTCCTCCAAAGTTCTTCACGGTCTACTCTTGCATCATACAACCCTGCAAGCTAATCATACAAATGAAAAAAATTCAAAAAGAAATTACATAAGTTCAAGAATTTGGAATATAAAACATGCATTTGAACACAAAAGTAGAGTTAAACAAACTCTTACCAAAACAAGCGGGAAAAGAAAACAAAAACCCGAGAACGACTTCATATTTTTTTGTTATTAAAGGCTTTTGATGGAATGAATATGAAATTGGTTCATAGGTATTTATAGGACTCACTCATATTCATGTTTTTAGTGATGGTTAAAAGAAATTAAATTTGACTTGAATGAATGTTCTTTTCATTATTTTTGTTTATGAGAAATGAATGTGTGAAATAAGATCATAGAATGTGTGTAATAAGATTACAGAGAGTAATTGTGATAATTTATTATATCAAACTAGAGAGGTGTTTATGCGAACACAACATGTAACTTTTGTAGCGAACACAACATGTAACTTTTGTAGCGAACACAACATGTAACTTTTATAAGTAAAAATTTATAACAATGTTATACTCAAATTAAAGATAATAAAATGTTAGTTTTTGTGATGTAGTTTTTTTTATAATATTAAAGTATGAAAAAGTTATAGTCATTTAAGAATTATGGCTTAAATTATGGGAGGATTGGTTTAAAATTTGGTTGACAACTATTTAGTTTCCTATTTAATAATTTATGTTTAATTAAACAATTATATCATATGTTATAGAAATTATAATTACTAACTCTTAAAATTTTATATAAATACATTATTAAAATTATTTAGAAAATGATTTATTACAAATCTGTTTTTAATGAACAGCTTGTTAAATATGAATTATAATATAACTTGCTCGTTGATTGATCCAAACTTTCACCCCATAAAACAAAATGTTATTTACGATAAATTATTAAAATTATTTAGAAAATGATTTATTACAAATTTGTTTTTAATGAACAGCTTGGTAAATATGAATTATAATATAACTTAGCTCGTTGATTGATCCAAACTTTCACCCCATAAAACAAAATGTTTTTGGCGACAAATGCACACATCACTTAAGTATACTCTTAAAATCCATCTATAGTCATTTTGTGGGATTTGAACCCAATCACATAGATTTAATGGGATAAACTCTAGGTGTCACCGGCCATGGGCATTACCAACTTCGTACAAACGAAATAAGTCGATATGAAATTAAGGATTTTTGCATAATATCTTTATGTTTCTTGTATTGTTGTAGTTATGTAATATATTGTGTTATTTAAGTGTGTTATGTTACACTATTATATCATATCGTATCGTATCGTATCATATCGTATCGTATCGTATCGTAGCGTATCGTAGCGTATCGTATCGTATCGTATCATATCGTATCGTATCGCATCACATTGTATCATATTATATTAAATGTCAAAAATTGTAACACCAAAGGTGTTTTTAACTATATTCTAAAGGTATTTCATCTTTGAGCGTTAACATCACTTCCCCATATCTCATAATTAATAAAAAAAATCATATTCCCATTAAAATTTTAATAATTTTTAAAAGTCTCCTAAATCAACACGCTTTCCTGTATATACTCTTATAATTAAATAATATAGTTATTTTTTCTCTTTTATACTCGCATACACTAATAGAAATTATAAAGTAACTAGTATTCGGCTTCACTCCATGTCATGCCATGTTTTTTTAATTTACTTCATAAAATTTTAAAAATTATTATAAACTAAAGTAAAAAACATACTAAAAAACAATAACATGTTCCACAATATCGAATCTAAATCTAAAATATGTGTTATCATCGCACAACTCCATAATTTAATTTTCATTATCAGATGGAGTGGTCGGTGGATCTCGAATGTGCACAGGACAAATAACATTGCCGTCATTTCTTATAATAGCGTTGCAAAAATATTCAAGAGATTCACATGAAGTCCTAGAAGGCGTAACTAAATATTCGTCGTATGTCCCGGGTAAATTATCTGTTGCGAGTTGACATTTGTTGAATTTCATTTTTGTATTGGTTGAAACTTTCTTCCCACTTTCCATAGAACCCTTCTTTAAACCATGGGAATTTGTTAGGTATATCTTCAACAACACGTAGAAATAATCTCAAAGCAACCAAAATCTATTTCTAAACATCTCGCCTTTGAATTTTGGGTCGTCCATAAAAGAATCATTTTCAAGAACGTTACTAGCCCCAACACTATTATGTTTCAAGGTTTTTTTCTTGAACTTTCAGCCTAGTCGACAAGAACACTAAGGGGCTGTTTGATAAAACTGACTCAGTAAGATCTGACTGAGTCAGAAGCTGACCCAGTCAGAAGTTCTGACTGAGTCTACATCTGACTGAAATTTGATTGTTTGATTCAGTATCTGACTGGCTAACTCCTTTATAAATTATTTCAACACACACAAAACCATCAAATATCTAGGGTTCATAATCCAACTTTTATAAATTAGTCTTCATCCTTGATTTCTCATTAACAGACCATCGACCATTTATAAATACCCAATTAGGATATTATGCTTTTAGAAATACCAACACATAAATTAGTCTTCATTTGTTGATTTCTCATTTACGGACCATCACCATCTCTACATCCCCTCCCGACCATCACCATCTCTACATCCCCTCCCAACCATCACCATCTCTACATCCCCTCCCAACCACCACCGGCCTCCACCACCACAACCACCATCGCGAAGGGGAGGCGCTCGATGGTGCTCGCGTAGGGGGGGTCGTCGCGCAGGGGGGCCGTCGCGCAGGGGGGCCGTCGCGCAGGGGGGCCATTGCGCAGGGGGTTGTCGCGTCGGGGGTCCGCTGTCGGTGGAAGCGCCGGCGAGGGGTGGGGTGGCCGTCGGTGGTCGCGATCAGCTGAAATGGATGGGTCAGCCTTTTCCGAAATCAGGTCTGGGTCAGCTACCTTGGACCCGGTCAGCTGTAGCTTCTTGCATATCAAACGGGCTGACCCGCTGACCGAGTCAGCGGTCAGTCGGGTCAGACAAAAAACAAACAGCCCCTAAAGGATTCCAACCCGTCAGACTGCGACATTTCGAAGATGTAGAGGAATTAAAAAAATTTCACGGGCCATTTTTGTACAGCTGGAAATGAGTCGAAGACAAGTTTGAGAATGATGCATAAAATTTGTGATAATTAGTTAGTATTTATAGCGTTTGTTTTATTTTTTATGGGGAGCCTAACGACTCTATTCCAGCGGTTAAAAAGTGGGAGATGGTAATGACGCGACGACGGCGTTATCACGCTGCGTGTCATTGTGCCCTCATGGGAGGTACGTGCCCCCACCCTTACTAAAATGATAATAGTTTAAGAGTCCGGTTATTAGGGCATCCTGTAATTATAAATTAACACCCTCATATTTTTAAAGAAGTTATATAGTTTTATACACGTCGTATAAATCTATATGAACATATAGACGAGTGCCGATTTATAACGATGAATATTAATTTTAATGAGTTTTTTTTGTTTTATAACAAAAACTTAAATAAGAAAGGAAAACTACTTGTGTTTTAATGGTATCCAACTACTTAAATCAATCCATCAATTCACCTTCACTTTCAGTCTCTATGAACTGAAAATAATATTCTCCGACTTCGTGCCTTCGTCGTGATACTTCACCACTTAAACCCTACAATTCACCATGAACATCTGATTCATTTCAATTCAATTCAATCTATTCTCCACTGTTCGATCTCCACTTCATCATGGAGGCATTAACGGAGCTTTGCGATTTGATCGCCCAGAACCCTAGTCAATTCCCCGACAAAATTGCTTGGATTTGCAACCGATGCCCTCAATCGGAGTCTCTCACGTCCCGATCTCCGAGAATCTCACGCCCTCAGCTCAATGCGATCCTCGTTACAGCCCGATTCATCTCCAAATGCGGTGATTACGATGATACCCGTCCTCGAGCGATTGTTGTTGAGTTCATTCGAGCGATTTCAGCTTCTTTTGACCAATCGTTTTGGCCGAATGCGTTTGGGATCGCTTCGATTGGTTCTTTCTATTCGGAGTTCTTTGGGTACGTTTGTAAAGCTGCTGAATTTTATCCTGATTTTGAATCTGATGTTGCGAGGGTTATGGGGGATATCGTGTTTGCTGCTGTTAATGACGGGTGTGGTGATTTGGGGATTTCGAAGGCTTTTTTAAGTGCCGTGTCTGAGAATTTTCCTCCTGTTGGTCCATCTGATGCGAATAAGTTGGTGTTTTCTTTGCTTGATGGGATTGAGTTTGCACTCCCTATTAGCTCGCCTAAAGGGATGATGGGGTCGAATTCTTCGTCGCAGAGCTCGCCGATTAGCGTGAGCAATGTTGCGGCTTCGAGTTCTTCTAGTGGTGGTGGTGTTGATGATGCTAATTCGAAGGCTATAGTTATTAATGGGGCTAGCAGTAATGCTTGGACTACGATGGGGACTCCTGGTGGTGGTGATAGGAGGGGGGTTGGTTACTTTGAAGATGAGTTGGTGGAGAATCTTGAGAAACAAGAGATTGCCTTCAAGTTAATTAGTAATATACTTGATAAATCACAAATAGATCCCAATCTATTGGAACGGGTGCACGCAATTACAAAGGATCTACTCAAATCAATTTCATCTTTTCTAAAGGTAAGTTTGCCTGTGTATGTTTTAGGTGCCTTGTTATGTTTTGCTTGTAGTTCATTGACTTTGCAAAAGACTTCAACATCTAAGAATTAGTGTATGAATTTCTATTTGTTAAGCAGATAAGGAAGCGTGATTGGACTGAGCAGGGGTCATTATTGAAAGCTAGGATTAATACCAAACTTTCTGTTTATAAAGCTGCAGTTAAGTTGAAAATTGCTGGTCTTTCATCTCTTGATTCAGATGGAAAACTGTCTAAGAAATTGTTGATTGGAGCTCTAGCATTGTTAGTAGAAGCTGCCGAAGCTTGTGTTTATTCAGTGTGGCGTAAACTGCGGATTTGTGAAGATCTTTTCAGTTCGTTGCTTGATGGTATCTCTAAAATTGCTGTTACCCGTGAAGGTCATCTACTACGGGTTCTGTTTATACGGTTTAAACCACTTGTGCAAACTACATGTGCTCAAGTATATATCATTTTGTTAATCTTGGTTAAGTTTTGTATCTTGGTTTACTTTTCTCGTGAATATTTTGATTGATTGATGAATTCATTTTGTAGGCTGATACTTGGGCAAGCAGTCAAGGAGCTATGTTTGAAAGTGTCTTGAAGGCAAGCTGTGAGATTATTGAGTATGGATGGACTAAGGACCCATATGCAGTGGATACATTTATTAAGGGATTGGTTACGAATATTCGCAAACATAATGACTATGAGGAAGAGGTTGGTTATATTCTTTCTCAGTCTTCTTCTTCGATTTTGAGCTGATATTTTTTCCTCTCCTGTTACTATGCTAGGGAGCTTTGATCCTTTTTTAGTTGTTGGTTATTATTGTGTTGTGTTAATATACTTTTAGAAACCATGTAATTGTTATCATGAGTCATACGCCACTGTCTGAATCTGTGTTAGTAATTTTCTTAACAGTTTATAATTGAGCTGTTGTGAATGATAAATGCAAGTTCAAGGAGTTTGTTGTTAGAGATAAAACATACCATATCCAATAATCACTTTTACCCTGGCGATAAAGTCTCTTAACGATATGTTGTGCAAGAGTAAAGGCCTGATTTTTTTTGTATGTATAAGTTGTCAGGATTTCAGGATAAAAATGAGCGTTGATACAACATACGTCTAGGTTCTAGAATAAGTGGTAAATAAATAGTTTGTTCAGTCTAGAATATTTTATAACATGAATTATTTGCTCTGTTTACAATATATTCTATTTCTGAAATGAACAGTTCACTGTTTGTTAAGTGTTCTGAATGCACTGTATTAAGTGACAAACTTACCATTTTAATCGGTAAGTAAAAAAGGGCGTACCTGGTGCTGCAAAGAGCTCCCGCGTTTTCGCAGGGTCCAGGGAGGGTCCGTCTCATTTAAGGGAAGATGTACGCGGTCTTTCCCCCACATTTTGTGGGGAGGCCGTTTCCATGGATCGAACCTGAGACCTTTGGTCCCTTAGGAACAGCTTTTACCGCTGCGCCAAGGCCCGCCTTCCATTTTAATCGGTAAGTGTTGAATAAAAAATGATTGTTATATAAGTGTTCTAAATGAAAATCCTGAATAACAGACCATTTTCCATTCAGACGTTTGAGTTGTTTCGATTAAAGATATTCAATATTATAACAAAACATCACTAATAACTTATAATATCAATATAAAACATGATCGATTGATAATTTGACATAATTCTTTGGACTAAGTTTTTAGATTGAACCATTTGTTAATGATCTATGAGCTTTACACAACTAATGATGTTCCATCTAGAGCTTCTTCTTCACTTCCTTCCCGTGGCTCTTCTTCATCAAATATAGCGTCTGGTTGCACTCTACAAATAACTGATTGTGAATAGGACATCTCCTTATTTTCAAAACAGTATTTGTTCAAATATTTACATGAACTTCCTTCTAAAATATAATATATATACTGAATATTCAAATTTTATAATAAGTATATGACAAATTTGTTTTGATTAATATTTTGTTGCCATAGACGTTCTAAATTATCAAGCTATGTATGCTCACATATCAATTTATTGAGGTAGATGAACCATAGAAGGACAGAATAGGGAAAAAATGCGGGCTGATTGCGGAAAACGCCGTGCTGGTGACTTACAGTTAAGTCATTGGCTTATTGAATATGTCCCAAATTACATAAGTCACTCAACCTATCTAGTGTACTAAGTCAAAATCAAACGACACCTAACTGTTAGCCACTAGCCTGACTATTTTGGGCTCAGTTTGTTTTTTGTAAATCTGCCATCATGTTATTTGAAAGTTTAACATTTAACTCTATGAAGAACTATTTTGGGCTCATTTTGTTTCTTAGAATTTGCTTTACGATGGAATGCAATTTGTTTTTTTTCATGGCAATATTATGTTTATGATCAATATACATAACTTCAGGATGTCAAAGAGAAGCAAGCAGTTCCTCTCTTACAGCTCAATATCATCAAGTTGCTTGCAGAGCTAAATGTCAAAATTAAGAAAGCTGAAGTTGTTGACATTATATTGCCCCTGTTCATTGAAAGTTTGGAGGAGGGTGATGCTTCAACACCTGGCTTATTGCGTCTCCGAGTATGATACTCATCTTACATCAATTTTTATATGGTTATAAGTCCTATATCTTTAAGGATATTCTCTTGATTAAAAGCAAGAATTTTTAGCCTTAATGAGTGAACCTCTAGTTGCCTTAGAAATTCATTGTTTTCTGAATTGTTATATATCAAAGCATTCTCAAACTCTTTTTGTTGAGATACTGCAGCTTCTTGATGCTGTTTCTTGCATCGCGAGTTTAGGTTTTGAGAAGTCTTATCGTGAAGCTGTTGTGCTTATGATAAGAAGCTACTTAAGTAAACTTTCCAGCATTGGATCCGCAGAAAGCAAAACCTTGCCACCAGAGGCCAATACAGAACGTGTTGAGGTATGTTTAATATAAATTTACTCACTTATCTGCATTGGATAAGTTGGTTTGAAATTGCTTTGTTTAACAATGAATTTGTTTGCATTGATCATGATTATGAATTTTTTAAAATTAAGTACACCATAGATGCTCACTGGTTCAATTACATTCAAGACTCTTCCTGCAGGATTTGAATCCATAGCTAGAGGCCTTACAAATGCAAAACTTAGAGTCGACTTCCGTCATCGTCTTCTATCTTTATGCTCAGATGTGGGTTTGGCCGCTGAGTCCAAAAGTGGAAGGTAAATGTTGTTACTTTAAATTCAGTGTATTTTAGTTCGGAATTCGTAAAATCTGTTATAAATCAACTAAATTTTTTGATACGTTAATGTTACCATAGAAGCATCAAGTAATAAATATAATAGTCAGGACACTGCTTGCCATGATAAAACTATCAGAATATGTGTATGTTGATCATAATTTGTTAGTACTTAGTACAAATGATCCAAAATATGATTTGTGTGGCTACCTAATTCATTTTCTTTCGCTTATGCAGCAGCGGAGCTGATTTTCTTGGACCTCTACTTCCTGCTGTGGCTGAAATATGTTCTGATTTTGATCCAACGGTGGATATTGAACCCGCACTCCTGAAGTTATTTCGTAACCTATGGTTCTACATTGCTCTGTTTGGCTTGGCCCCACCGGTGGTGAAATCTCCAACCTCAATGAAGCCGAATTCCACAACATTGAACAATGGAGGGAATACAAGTGTGGTTGCCCTTCAAGCTGTGGGTGGACCCTACATGTGGAACCCTCAGTGGTCTTCTGCCGTTCAACGCGTATCTCAGGGAACTCCGCCTCTTGTATGTTGGCATTGACTGAAAATTTCTAATTTGATGATCAGTTCTCGTTTAGTATTAAGTTAGGGTAAAACATGCTTTTTATGTTTCTTTTTCCTTATTTTTTTTTCAGGTTGTTAGCTCTGTTAAATGGCTAGAAGATGAATTAGAACTTAATGCCCTTCATAACCCTGGAAGTCGTAGAGGAAGTGGAAATGAGAAAGCTGCTGTAAGTCAAAGAACAGCCCTTTCTGCTTCATTAGGAGGGCGTGTTGAGGTTGGAGCAATGAGCACAATTTCAGGTATAAGAATTTATATTGTGTGTTTGTCGTCTTGATTTATATGTGCCGGTTTACTTTTGATTTGTGAAAAACATCTGATTCTTTTGTTGATAATTATCAGGAGTGAAGGCAACTTATCTCCTTGCAGTCGCATTTTTGGAAATTATACGATTCAGCAGCAACGGTGGCATCCTTAATTGTGGTCCTAATTCTACTGCTTCTAGAAGTGCATTCAGCTGTGTTTTTGAATATCTCAAAAGCCCAAATCTCGTGCCAGCTGTCTCACAATGCTTGACAGCCATTGTTCATCGCGCTTTCGAGACATCCATATCATGGCTGGTAAATTTCCCACACACTTCTTGTAAGCAACCGCACTATCTTCATTGGGATGATATTCACCCATGGATTTGTTGTGCCAAAATAATCTTATAATTCACTAATATTTAGGTTTTTTCATTTGATTAAATCTTATAATGGACACAGGAGGCTCAAATTTGTGAGACGGGAGATGCCGCAGAGGTCAGAGAGTCAACTCTAGCTGTCCATGCTTGTTTTCTCATAAAGAGTTTATCCGTTAGAGAAGAACATATTCGGGATTTATCAATTAATCTGTTGTCTCAACTGAGAGAGAGATTTCCACAGGTAAATACGTTTATTAAATTATCACCAGCTTTCATATTTGTATATTACTTTTCCTATGAACTTCTACATTTTTCCTTGCAGATCTTGTGGAAATCATCTTGTCTTGATTGTCTACTCTTTTATGTGAATAATAACCCGCCTTCAGGTCTTGTCAATGATCCCGCTTTTACCTCTTCTGTTCGTTCTTTGTACCAAAAGTTGTCCGTGAATGGATTATTATTTCACTATCATATGCTCCATGCACCAGCCAAGGTCTTCTTCAGGTTTGTAGTATTGCTCTATACATTTTAAACAGTTTAGGATTGCAAATTGCAATGTGTTTGAATGACTTCCGTTTCTGGGTTGACTTCCAGGAGCAACTATGTAAAGCAAATACATGGCAAAAAGCACAGCCCACAACAGATGTGGTTTCTCTTTTGTCTGAGATAAGAATAGGCACAGGTAAAATTGATTGTTGGACTGGAACAAAAACAGCCAACATCCCTGCAGTAATGGCATCTGCAGCTGCTGCGTCTGGTGGAAATCTCAAATTATTAGAAGCATTCAACATTGAAGTTCTTAGTACTGCTATTGTGAGTGCCACAGTCAAGTGTAATCATGCAGGAGAAATTGCTGGAATGACAAGGTTATATGAGAACATGGAGAGTGCAGATGATGATTCTGAAGTTGGCACGTCAGCACCGGGACCTGGTGGTAGTCTTTCAAGGCTTATATCTGGGTCTTCTCCTCAACCAACCCCAATCAAAAAACAATCCTTTAGTGAGATATTACTTAACAAGTTTGTTCGTCTTCTTCAAAAGTTTGTTTCCACTGCGGAGAAAGGTGGGAATATTGACAAGCCATCATTTCGTGAGACTTGTTCCCAGGCTACTGCACTACTCCTTTCAAATCTGGTAAACTCAAAAATAAGCATGGGTCGGTTATGTTTTATCCCAAACGGATCAAATGAGTGCAATAAAATTTTCAGCTAAAAGGGAACATATCGAATGTATCAAACAGGTTGAAAGTCCCCCAAACTGTATTTATAAAGCTTACAACTGCATAAATTTTTAATGTTAAAAGTAATATTACTGATGTAGCAACATAGTTTTTGTAGTCATATTTTAACGCAATAACTAATATTAAAAATATGGGGGCAACCCAATCTGATCTGACCCCCTTTGATTTGTTCTAAAAACTCGTTTCAACCCATTACCCGACCTGCCCACATTGCCACATCTATTATAACCAATTTTATTCTTTTATTTGTCAACTAGTTGTTGGGTGACATTTTCAGGCTTCAGATAAAAAACCAACGGCAGAGAGCTTCTCACAGCTCCTGAGACTTCTATGCTGGTGTCCAGCTTATATTTCTACACCTGATGCAATGGAGACTGGTGTATTTATCTGGACATGGTTAGTTTCTGCTGCACCTCAGTTGGGTTCAGTGGTGCTTGCAGAGCTTGTGGATGCATGGTTATGGACCATTGATACCAAACGTGGGCTGTTTGCATCAGAAGTGAGATTTTTTGGGCCAGCTGCTAAGTTGAGGCCTCAGCTTGCACCTGGTGAACCAGAAGCACCACCTGAGAAGGACCCGGTTCAAGAGATTCTAGCACATAGGCTATGGCTTGGGTTTTTCATTGACCGGTTTGAGGTGAGTTATCTACACCACTTTAATGTACTAATGAAACCTGCAGCTACAACAACCGAATACAAATTATTACTTTTCTTTTTCTCGTCTGATCGGTGCTGTGTTACAGGTAGTTAGACACAATAGTGTGGAACAACTCTTGCTTCTTGGCAGGATGTTGCAAGGAACAACAAAATTCCCCTGGAGATTTTCACGCCATCCAGCAGCCACTGGTACATTTTTTACCGTCATGCTGCTTGGACTTAAGCTATGCTCATGTCAATATCAAGGGAACCTGCACAAGTTTAAGTTAGGACTTCACCTTCTAGAAGACAGGATTTACCGGTATTACTGTCTACTCTGCTTTTGTTTTAGTTGGCATTATACTAAATGCAGCTTTTCTCCTTGTCTTTTCAGTGCCTTCTTTTATGGCCTCAAGTTATATTCTGTTTGTTACTTTTTGGTCACTTATTACATCCTGGGCTTTCATTTTTCTTTATCTGTGCATCTACTACCTGGGGTCAATCATATAATTGACTCTACAACTATTGAGAGTTTCTTTTCTTTTTATTGTTTTGTGGACCCACGTTTTGTTTATGACTTCAGAAAATGTATAATCCTGTTTGTGAGCCCCTCTATCTAAGATTTAATTTGTGACAGTTGGAATTTGAGGATTGGATCTAGATTCTAGAATTACCTTTAATTTTCTTGAAATCTGTGTCAAATGGATTCGTGGATTTTGAACAATTTCTTATAAGAATGTAAACACAATTAGTAAACTTCTAAAGATATATATAAACTGAATATAGTTACCGAATTAATGAGCGTTATCTTTTACCATTGCAACTTTGTTATGACTCCTCCAAACCAACCATTAGATTTTTATTTATGTGGTTACTAATAAGTTTTGGATCAATAACTTAAATGTAAATCCGAAAGACAACATATGAGATCTTAGGTAAATTATGTGGACTCTTTTACTTGACCATTACATGAGTAACATGGTTCTCGTTGGGTAGGATTCAGGTAATAAGATTTGCACCACTTGCTTCCTGGAATTAAACTGAATCTTAAGACTTTAGTTGATTAATACTCTACTCATCTTATCTATTTTAATTTCCCCCAACACACTATCTTTTATTTGATCAGTGCCTTTTTACGAAAAAAGTAGAAAAACAGGGACTTTATTACGGAGACTTTCTTCTTTCATCTCCATCGCCGTTGTATACCGTCGTTAATATTCTTATATCTCCGGCGATTCACTTTGCCTCCGTTGCTAGTGGTGGAATTCTGCTCCTTTTACTGCACCGAGTAGAAAAATCAAGAACAATTCACCCCTCTTTGGGTTTCGTTTCTTGAAACCATAGAAAAATCAACAACAAGGGTTTTGTAATTCGTCTTCTTTCTTGTTCGAAATGCCAATGGTAGCTGAAATTGACACCGTTTTTCATATGCTTTGAAACCCTAGAAAGCCGCAACTAGGGTTTGTTTGTGTCAAAATCTTGTTTTTTTCGAACGACTTCCATCTGGGTGTTGTTTAAAATTGTGTCGTTTGGTTGAAAATAAGGAAAAACATGTGCATTCTGTCGAGTTTTTTAGCTGTTTTTAGTTTTTTATGAAACCCTATAGGAATTAGAAAAGGGGTTTTGTTTTCTTGTTTATAATTCATCGTTTAGGATCATCACTAACGCACCAACCCTCTTTCACTCTAGCATCCGGTGGGTGCTTATTGATCGACTTAAAGAATCTGCACTGATTCTCAATTTCCCCTAATCTTTTTATACCCTTTAACCCTTTTGATCTCAGTTTACCCTCATCCTGATTCCTACATGATTAACCCAAATTTCTTCATTGTTCATTAGCTTTATTTTGTTGACTTTGAGATACCTACATTGAATACCAACAAACATTCAATCATTCATCAATAGCCCATAACCAATTAGATCAGGTTCGTTGAGGGTTTTGAAATAGTGGTTACTTGCCTCTTCTGTATTGGGTTCATCTAGTATTCTGCAAAGCTCAAACACGAATCGAGAGGATTCGGGCACGGCGGCGAAGCAGTACCAGTGTTTCCGCTTCCCCTCACGGCCGAACACGAATCGAGAGGATTCCGGCAGATCGAAGGGGTTGAAGCGATAGAGGTCGATTTCGTTGATCAGATTGTTGGAAGGGGGATTGAACCAGTCACGACCTAATCGAAGAACCCTAACTTGGGTGTGCATTTGGTGAGATTGTTCCATCTCTGTCTTTCTTCTTGTGTACTTTTATATTTCCATTTAGACTTTTTGGCTGGGTTAGGGGTACCAACATCTAGTTTTAAATAGGGAGCAATCCCCTATTCTTGTACTACTGCTTTCTTGTGATCTGATTGTGCATCACTTATGTGTTGTTTACTTCTTGTGAGTGACTGCATTTGATTGTGCATCGTAAATGTTACACTCCTATTTTAAGGTGTTATTCGTGAATTGAATAGTGGTTGTATTTGTGGGTTTTGTCTGGTATTTTTTGTTGGGGTGGGTTAGTGTGGTAAAATAGATAGGAGGAGTTATTATGCTGCTTCGAGATCATGTTCAGTGACGAGAAGTGCAACTACAGGGAAAAAGGGTTATACATTACGATTGACATCGTGGAATGTAGGAACGTTAACTAGTAAGTGATTAGAGTTAATAGACGTGTTGAAGAGACGTAGGGTACAGATAGCATGTCTTCAGGAGACTAGACGGCGGGGTAAGAGAGCAAAAGAGTGCAACGGGTATAAACTATGGTATTCAGGATCAGATGGAACAAAAAATGAAGTAGGTTTCCTAGTTGGTGGGCGAGGGCCCCCAAACATCACAATATATTAAATCTAAAATGTTATTACTTCTGAAATTTGAAGATGACAATGAAAGTTTAGAAGATTTGCCTAATTGGCATGAAGTACATAAAGAGGAACTTATTTTTGTGGAAACAGGTAATGAAAAATTAGAAATAATATTATGAAAAACACGTTGATGTGGGTGGCCAAGGCGTTGATGCCAAACTGTGGATGGTGCTTTGGTGGCGGTGAACGCGAGCTTTGGAAGAGACTGAAGCCGAGGAAGCCGAAGGGAGTAGAGACCATCCTCACTTGGGCCCAGAAGAAGGGTGGTGTGTGTAGACTCGTCCTTCACAATAAAAAAAGAAGAGTGAAATTCAAAGAAAACATTGTTGTCAAGGCAAAATTGTTGCACAGATAAAAGATTCTTTTTGATGCTTGGAACATGAAGGATATTGGAAAGGTTAAAGGTTTTGTTGGGTGAGACAAATTTGGATGAGCCAATATGGAAAATGGGAAGAGGATTACCGTTACCAACATGGAGTGAGTCGGGACCATGATAAACTTCAGAGTTGTCAAGGCTTGATAAATCAGGAGTGGCATGGCTGTTAGCTCCCGTGTCAGGGAACCAAGTGGAGGCTGATGTTGATGCGGCATCCGAAAAGGTTGCAAGATTGGCTTGAGTGGGCTGCCGAGTGCTGCTTTGATTGGGGCATTGAGATGGCACATGGCCAATACCACACCGATTGCAATGGCCATGAACCACGTTGTGAGTTGATGCCCAAGAAAACATTCTGCTAGAACTGTTGTCACGGCTGTCCCGAGATCGGTTGTAGGAGACATTGCTGCGAGAGGGGCCTCGGAATTGTCCACGTCGATTGCCTCGGTTGTTGTTGAAAGAACGGGCTGAATAATTGGCCTGTGGGTGAGAAGCAGCAGGTTGAAGCTGGTATCCGAGTTGAGCAGCTGGTATCCGAGTTGAGCAGCTGGTATCCGAGTTGAGCAGCTAATAATTGCAAGCTGCTCAGCTGGGATTGAATGGATTGAAGGCTTGCGGGAGTAGGGTTGACAGCAGCCGTGGCCATGAAGGCTTGCGGGTTGGAGGTAGAACTGATTGAACTCGAGCTGTTGGTGTTGATCATGTAATCATGATCATGGAGCAAACCATGTAGTTCGTTGAAGGTGACAGGTGGTTGACATGCTAGCAGATTGGATTTCAGACCATTGTATTCCTCTTTAAGGCCCGAGATGACAAGCATCACAAGGTCCTTATCCTTCATTGGTTCACCAATGTTTGCAAGAGCAGTAGCATACTCTTGTGCTCGAGTAAGATAAGCTGTTGGAGTTTCATCACCTTTCATCATGATTCGAAGAAGTTGAGTTTTGAGAGTGTACTCACGAGATGATGTATTTGGGGCATAAGCTCGTTGGAGGGAGAGCCAAACCTCTTTGGATGTATCACCTTGAACATGCTGGAAGGCAGCCTCCGAGATGGTAGAAGTAATGAGCATACGAACATGTGCATCGTTTGTTATCCAATGCGGATAGCTGGGATTGTCACTGGTGGTTGTACCAGAAGTGACGGTTTTGGGAGGACATGGGATGGTTCCATCCACGTAACCAAACAGATTGTTGGAGATTAAGAAAGGTTCAATCATAGCCTTCCAATAGCCGTAGTTTGTAGGAGAAAGGGTGAAGGCAAATTTATGAGAATTAAGGGCTGTTTTCTCGGTTTAAGTAAGGGGAACAATGGCTGCCATAATGTTTCGGTGGTTAGAGGAAGAACTGTGAAGGGTTTGTGAGGATTAGGGAGGTCGCCGGAATTTTTCTTCACAGCAGCAGTCTTCACGGCAGGATTAGGGTTAGGTTTTCTTGGCTCTGATACCAAGAGAAACCGTGTGTTTTGGAATAGATGTTAATTGATTTATTATGAGACGTAATAAGCTCTATATATAGAGCAAGATATTACAGAATAGACCCTCTAGAATGATAAATGTAAAGATACATAGAAATACTAGAAATACTAGTCTAACATAGTCTAACAGATAGCATGTCTTCAGGAGACTAGATGGCGGGGTAAGAGAGCAAAAGAGTGCAACGGGTATAAACTATGGTATTCAGGATCAGATGGAACAAAAAATGGAGTAGGTTTCCTAGTTGCTAAAGAACTTCAAGATAATGTAGTGGAGGTGAGAAGATATGATGATAGACTTATGCTGTTAAGAATAGTAATAGGGAGTGAAGTAGTGGCAGTAGCTAGTGCGTATGCACCACAGGTTGGATTAGGGGAAGCGGAAAGAACGAAGTTCTGGGAGAGTTTAGATCAAGTTATGGGAGACATACCTCGAGAAGAAAAAATATGCATAGGAGGAGATTTTAATGGGCATATTGGTAAGAATAATGATCACTTCCCTTTGGTGCATGGAGGCTTTGGATATGGTATTAGGAATGACGGCGGTAAGGAGCTTCTTGACTTTGTATTAGCGCGTGACCTAGGCGTTTAAATTCATTTTCAAGAAAAGACTCGCATCTAATCACATTTAGCAGCGGCGGGAGACACACGCAGATAGACTATTTGCTTATGAGAAGAGAAGATCGTAACTCGTGGAAGAACTGTAAGGCAATCCCGGGCGAGACAGTAATGACCCAACATCATATGTTGGTGGCGGATCCATGCATGAAGAGAGCAATTGTCGAACCAACCAAAAGAATTAGACCTACGATCGGATGGCGCCAGCTCAAAGATTAAAAGATTACCATCTATAGAGATAAGGTCGTATTAATGACTCTGACTGGGCCATAGGAAGACGTAAACCAAAAGTGGGAGGCCATGGCCACTAGAGTCATTCAAGCAGCTAAAGAAACTCTTGGAGTTACAACAAGTAAGACAGTTGGCCATAAGGAATCCTGGTGGTGGAACGAAGATGTGCAGGAGAAGATAAGAATTAAACAACAAGCTTTAAAGAGTTTTTACGTTGTAATAATGAGCAAGAACGAGCAGAACTAAAAGATAAATACAAGGAGGCCAAACGAGAGGCGAAAAAGTCTGTGTTAGAGGCAAAGAACATAGCTTATGAGAGGATGTACAAGCGACTAGAGACGAAAGAAGAACATGTCATGTTTAAGATTGTAAAAGCAATAGAACGTAGAAGACAGACTTGAGAATGGTGAAGTTTATAAAGTTTGAGGATGGAAGGTCTTGGTGAAGGAGAGAGACATAAAGGTGAGATGGAAAACTTACTTTAATAACCCCTTTTCAATGTAAGGAACCCTAATCAACAAATAGAAATCGATCAAACAACGCAACAAAATAAGTGTTATTGTAGAAGCATCACAGTCGACGAAGTTACGAGAGCTCTTAAGAAAATTGGGAGGGCTAAGGCGGTGGGGCCAGACAACATATCTATTGAAGTGTGGAAGTGTCTGGGAGAAGAGGGACTGCAATGGCTAACAGAGTCATTCAACATTATTTTCAAGACTGGGAAGATGCCAGAGCAGTGGAGAAGCAGTGTCATAGTCCCCATATATAAGAAAAAGGAGATGTCCAAGGTTGCGCAAACTACAAGGGAATAAAGCTCTTGTGTCACATGGTGAAACTACGGGAAAGAGTTATTGACACGAGAATTAGACGCGAAATTCAGATAGCGATAAGCCAGTTTGGATTTATGCAGGGCGCTCTACAACAGAAGCTATACACGTCATAAGGAGGATAATGTAGAAATATAGAGAAAAGAAAAGGGATCTTTATACGGTCTTCATTGACCTAGAAAAAGCCTATGACAGTGTTCCGCGACAACTCATTTATGAAAGTCTACGAAATAGAAGGGTACCAGAGAGATATATCAAGATAATCAAGGATATGTACGACGGGGCAAAAACGTGTGTGCGAGCCCCAGTCGGTGACACGGATTTCTTCCTGGTGGAAGTGGGACTTCACCAAGGATCGGCACTGAGCTCATTTCTCTTCACAGTAGTGTTGGATGAGATGGCTAAGTCTGTACAGGAGCCAGTCCCATGGTGCATGCTGTTTGCGGATGATATTGTGTTAATATCAGAATCTAAAAGGGTGCTTAACGAGAGGTTAGAACAGTGGAGAGCGGCACTAAAGCGCAAAGGCTTAAGGATAAGTCGCTCTAAGACGGAATGCATGCATTGTAACTTTAGTGGATGGAATGAAGAGGACACCCAAATCAGTATCTAGGGTCTGGCGGTCCCACAGACGTCTAGGTTCAAATACCTGGGGTCGTACGTACAGGAGGATGGAGAGATACATAGTGATGTAGCCCACCGTGTTCAAGCAGGATGGTGCAAGTGGAGAGCTGCATCAGGGATTTTGTGTGATAAGAGGTTCCCCGCAAGCCCTGTTGTCAATAGCGGCTATAGCGACCGCTATAGCGCGCTATGTAGCGTGACGCCAATCGGTCGCTATTTGTAAATAGCGACTAAATAGCGGTATTTTTTATTTTTTTATTTTTTTTATTTATTTTTATTTTTTATTTGGTAAATATGAGATTTAGATGATTAGTAATCAAGTTTTTTAGCTATTTTGGGGGTCTTTCCTTAGATTTCCTACTACTTTATTACTAAACATGCTTATCTATTGAATGTAAAACAATCTTACATATTATTCTACTTAATCGCTAAACACGAAATAGCGGTCGCTATTTACTGCTATTCGGTACGTAGCATATAGGTGGCTTGTCGCTATTTACCGCTATTCGCTATTGACAACTATGCCAGCAAGACTAAAGGGAAAACTATATAGAGTGGTAGTACGTCCAGCTATGTTATACGGAACAGACTGTTGGGCCATAAAGAAGTCGCATGACCGATAAATTGAGGTCGCGGAAATGCGAATGCTGAGGTGGATGTGTGGACACACAAGACTGGATCGGATAAGGAACGACGTGTTAAGACAGAGGCTAGAGGTGGCTTGTATCACGGATAAAATACGAGAGGGAAGATTAAGATGGTTTGGGCACATGAAGAGGAGACCGATGTCAGCACCTGTTAGAGCAGTAGAGAACATCACCCTAGAGGGTAGGAGGAGTAGAGGAAGACCTAAGTTGACTTGGGACGAGATAATTAGGCGGGATATGGTAGAGTTGCACCTCTCCGAGCACATGATCGAGGATAGGAGTGCGTGGAGGCGTAGAATTAAAATTAAGGACTTCTAGTAGGACCTGTGGGTAGGAAGAGTAAAGGAAGACCTGACGTGTAGGTAATCGACATTTGCCCTTTATAGGTGAAACATGCTGCTTATTTGATGTATACACTATCTTCGGGTTGCTATGCTTATGGGTATGCCTATGCTTATGTGATGTATGTTATGTTTATGAATATACTTAAGAATATGCCTATGCTTATTCTAAACCTTTCTATGATATATACCTATGTGTTGTATGCTATATAATCTGCTTGCTATCGTTCTCGATGCGGGGGTCTCTTTGGAAGCGGTCTCTCTATCTCTCAAGATAGAGGAAAGACTCGCCACCACCTACCCCTCCCAATCCCTACTTTTTAGTGGGATATACTGGGTATGTTTGTTTGTTTGTTACACTATCTTTTTTTTTATTTCTTTCTGTCTGCTCCTCTTTCACTGCATTAATGTCTTTAATTATATGATTTTTATTCAGATTTTATATTTAGTCAAACTAATGTTACGTGACCAAGTTGGTTTTGTAACAGTGCTTGTTTAGCTACTGCCCCAATCTCCTAATTAATACCTCCCAACTACTTCTATGGAACCATTTTTAATTGAAATATGGGGCTTGCCGCCAGAAAGCTGAAACTAAGTTTCTGACTGCAGGGCGTCGTTAGGCTGGTTTTGTCATCAACCTGAGTGGTATGAGACAAATAACGGGAATTTTGCACTCAGTGAAGCCCAATCTGTTCATGCTTTTGTTCAATATCTGTTAACTCAGCGGATGGATGTTTCTCAAAATGATTTAAAAGTACAGGGTCAGGAAAACGGGAATGCTTTGGTTAATATGGTAAAAACAATCTTTTGCTTCTTTTTTGGAATTTTTTGGTGGTTATTCTCAATGATGGTCGCCTGATCATGTGATTTAAAATTTGTCAATTCCGAAGGATTCATATCACCCTGTTTGGGGATCACTGGAGAATAATGCTGTTGGCAGAGAGAAAAGGAGGCAACTGCTTTTAATGTTATGCCAGCATGAAGCTGAAAGGCTTGATGTTTGGGCACAACCTATTGGCTCCAAGTAAATTTTAAAATTGCTATTTATGTCATGTGATATTTGTCCATTTTCTGTCCCAGGTTTTTAACAATTTACTAATTAATCCTCAGAGAAAGCACATCTTCTAGGCCCAAGAATAATTCAGATAAATGGATTGAATATGCAAGAACTGCATTTGCTATTGATCCCAGGATTGCTTTTTCTTTGGGTGCTAGATTTCCTACAAATTCTTTACTAAAAGCGGAACTTACACAATTGGTTCAGGTAGCTCTATCCATGTTTGATTTTTTGTATTAAAAAAAGCGTGTTGCTTTTTATATTTTTCAGTTGGAAGTTATTTTGACATGAACAAATGGTTAAGAATTTTTAATATTTTTAATCTCTGATTATATGTTTTTCTTACATTTACAGTCACATATATTGGAGATACGCATGATACCCGAGGCTTTGCCATACTTTGTGACACCAAAGGCTGTGGATGAAGATTCCCCACTTTTGCAACAATTGACACATTGGGCTGCTTGTTCTATCACACAGGCATTAGAGTACTTCACTCCAGCATACAAAGGGCATCCTCGTGTTATGGCTTATATTCTGAGGGTATTAGAGTCATATCCTCCATCCAGAGTAACCTTTTTCATGCCCCAGCTAATTCAAGCTTTAAGATATGATGATGAGGTAGGTATTGGCAAGGACATTGTATGCTATATAGTTTTTAGTGCTTTGATCTTCAAGAAGCTGGATTTAGTTATCATTAAATATAATGAGCTGAAATATCTTCATCAAACTAAATCTTCTCTTTTTATTTTTCTTAATGAATGGGATTAAGAAATTGTTTGGCTGTGGTCTGCTAAGGATGTGGAAAGATGGGCTGGTTGGGAAATAATGGGTTCAAATTGACACAGGTCGTTTTTTGTACTGGCTGAAACAGGCAGGTCAGGTTAGGTTGACCCACAAACACTATATTGTTCATTTTTTTTTTTTTTAATTTATGCTCAATTTGATTACAAAAACAATATGGTTTTCATGGTAATATGAACCTTTGAATACAACTTTCTAGGATGTTCTATGCATAAATGATAGGCTTTGGATGATGTAGTGCATGTTTAACCCATTTGACCTGTTTCCATTTAGCTATCTTTTTTCTTTGCCTAGTTCTAGATAAACACAAGCGTAGTCGACCCCCTCATAAGTTAATGGGTCAAAACTGCCAGGTCTGCACATAGCAGAAGGCCACCCCTTTCAGTACCATAAAGTGACTCACTCAAACTGCAAATATTTTTTGCACCACCTAGCTTACTGAATAATTGCAGTTTTCTTGAGTAACTCTACCGATTGACTATTGCCTGAATCTGCAGAAGCTGGTTGAAGGATACCTGCTTAGAGCTGCTCAAAGGAGTGACGTGTTTTCTCATATTCTTATTTGGCATTTACAAGTCAGCACAGTTTCTGGTTTTCAAATAAATTATTATATGAATATGTTTCAACGTTCATGTAGTAACTGCAGTGTTTATTTATGTCAGGGCGAGACCTGTGCACCAGAGCAAGGGAAAGAAGCAGTGTCAGCAAAGGTGTAGACTTCTATCCATTAATATTCTGTGATGCATATGGATGTCTACAGAAGATAGGAATATGATTGATGGAAACCAATAAGCTACATATTTGGTTGTTTCTTCATATATGAATATGATTTATGATTCAATACAAAATTTCTGATTAATTTTTTGTCTTTCAGACATCAGCATTTTTGGCTCTTCTGCCTGTTGTTAGAGAACACATCATCGCTGGCTTTAATCCCAAGGCTCGTGACATGTTTCGAAGAGAATTTGATTTCTTTGAAAAAGTCACATCTATTTCAGGTGTTCTCTATCCACTTCCAAAAGAAGAAAGAAGAGCTGGCATACGAAGGTATCTTTCTTTTGCTTGCTGCTTGCACCATAGATTCATTCATTGACACAATTTATGTTCTCTTATTTTAAGCATTTTAATAATTACTTGTATTATTTTATGAATGCTTCGAGCAGAGAGCTGGAAAAAATTAAGTTGGATGGTGACGACCTTTATTTACCTACAGCTCCTAATAAGCTTGTTAAGGGTATTCAGGTTAATAGTGGAATACCATTACAATCAGCTGCGAAAGTGCCAATTATGATCACGTTTGACGTGGCTGATCGAGACGGAGATCCTAATGATATAAAACCACAAGCTTGTATATTTAAGGTGAACAATATCACTCTTACAGTCTTACTCTATAGGAGATCCTTAGTTTTATATGATTTCAGAATTTATACGTTTTTACTTTTGCCACACAATTATCATATTATATGATCTCTTTCTTGTTTCAGAATTACATTCTTTTATATCAAGTATACGTTAATAATGACTTTGCCTGACCTATATATTTTTGCACCTTACTGAAAAGATCAGAGTCCAATTTATTAGTTAGTTAAATGAACATTCTTGATGCAGGTTGGAGATGACTGCCGACAGGATGTACTTGCATTACAGGTTATATCACTTTTGAAGGATATATTTCAAGCAGTTGGTTTAGATCTTTATCTGTTTCCTTACGGAGTACTTCCAACTGACCCAGAAAGAGGAATAATTGAGGTAGTTTTTGTCATATGATATCTACTTCAAGCTCCAAAGTTTTCTTTTATTTTCAATCTTTTGATGCTTCCTAGTTATGTCAGCGCAAGGGTAGGCCAAAAAGAAGTGCACTGTTTTTGCAACAAGCATGTTTGTGTTTAGCTCATTATGTTCTGTTTTGTGCATATCTATTAAAAATACCAATTTATGCATGTCTGTGCAGGTCGTTCCAAATACACGCAGTAGAAGCCAGATGGGTGAGACCACTGATGGCGGTTTGTATGAAATATTTCAACAGGACTTTGGTGCAGTCGGGTCTCCAAGTTTTGAAGCTGCCCGTCATAATTTCATCATCAGCAGTGCTGGTTATGCTGTTGCCAGCTTGTTGCTTCAGCCAAAGGATAGACATAATGGAAATCTTTTATTCGATAAGTAAGTTTCAGAAAATTTTGACATACTGTGATGCCTATCTAGTATTTTTTTCTAGATAGGAAGCTAGAAGTTATTACTTATCATGCTGCATGAAGTAAATTAGCAAATATTAACATGAACACTTGTGAATGCAGTGTGGGTAGGCTTGTCCATATTGATTTTGGTTTCATCTTGGAGACGTCACCTGGTGGAAACATGCGATTTGAAAGCGCTCACTTTAAGCTAAGTCATGAGATGACTCAGTTGCTTGATCCATCAGGTGCAATGAAAAGTGAAACTTGGTTTTTATTTGTAAGGTAAGGATAACATGTACCTCTTTCCCCATCCAGACCCTAGTTAGTGGTTACCATTTCATAATTTGTCTAAAAATCATTTTTTTTATTTCAATATCACCTACTTAGTGAGTAACCCATGGGGGTTAAGCTCAAAATGGGTTATTAATAGTTAATGCATTGATTATGATTACAAAAACAATGCTTTCTACATGTGACTTGCAACAATTCTACCCATTCTTTTAGCTAAATTTTCTTGAACCAACACAATTTCTGATTTTTATTATCTTATTGTGCATTCTCAGCCTGTGCGTAAAGGGATACCTTGCTGCTCGCCGCTATATGGATGGGATCATAAACACAGTATTAATGATGGTAGAAAGTGGCTTACCGTGCTTTAGCAGAGGAGACCCGATTGGCAATCTAAGAAAGAGATTTAATCCCGAGATGAGCGAGAGACAAGCAGCAAACTTCATGATCCGCACATGTGCAGATGCATATGATAAGTGGTCAACTGCTGGTTATGATCTCATACAATATCTGCAACAGGGCATCGAAAAGTGAAAACCTGCTGCTTTTGGGGTCAAGTCAGTCACACGACCTGCACTTAAAATGCTGATTTGCATATTCTTCTTATTGTTTGTGTTCTAAGCTGTTCAGGAATTTCGGTATTTATTTTATCAGGCGCTTAAGGAGGCAAAAGCTTAAAAGTGAGTTATTGTTGTATTGTGAAAAGTTTGTAGGAATTATGACTTTAGCTAATCAATCAATCAATCATGTTCATTCTCCTGGTTTTAAAGTTTTATCGACCGGAGTTTGGAGTGTCATCTACATGATGAGATATGTGCATTAGACCTAAGTGACAAAATCTCAAATGTGTTTCATTCTCACCATAAGTTTTTTATAATCGATATTTTTTAAAATTACAAAACTTCTAATTTATCTCATGTGAGGATTTCAACCTTGGTTTTTTTAAGCATTAGACTACCAATTGAGTTAGTAGTCTAGCGCCAAGTGGTAGTCTAGTGCCAAGGTTCAAATCAAAAGCCATTTAAAATTAAAAAGTGTAATAAATCATTTCAATCTTTAATCTAATTATTCAATTGTTGAAATGGAATTGTGCGGAAAAGTTTGTTAGACGGTCTTTTAATAGTAATGACTTATCACAAGTTCCCCTATTAGTATAGTATTGTTATATGTTGATACATGTGTACCTAGATTCTGAGCTGAATGTAATATCTTTGTAATGTCTTGATTATATGTAATTGAATATTGATTAATGAAATACATTTAGTTGTTTATATTATAATGTTTATATATTTCATTAATGGGTTGTGTAATGACTAATTATACATAGGTTTGTGGTTGTTTGAATTGGTATGCATAATGTTGTAATGATTAACACATTCAAACTTAACAGGATGAAGTTATCATGCGAATGGGTCATGCCAATGGACCATACGCATGAATAATTTCATGCGAATGGCTCAGTCATACGACTGAACCATGAGACTGGATCAGTCGGAAGACTGAAGCATGAGATTGAACCAGTCGTACGATTGAAGGCTCAGTCGTGCGTATGGATCAACCGCATAGCTCAATCGCACGACTGAACCATGCGAATGGTTCAGTCGCCCGAATGAGAAACCCTTACCTATAAATACCACCTAGTTCGTGGAAAAACGTAACACTTCGAATATTCATAACCCTAGTCGACCCAGAGCGCCCTGTTCGTC
Organism: Flaveria linearis; assembly: GCA_024085815.1. NCBI lineage: Eukaryota > Viridiplantae > Streptophyta > Magnoliopsida > Asterales > Asteraceae > Flaveria > Flaveria linearis. Next base: position 77,492,163 of record CM044004.1, on the reverse strand, counting down.
TATTCCAACTTCACAGAACGTTCCTGATCATTGCTAATCAATTCTTAACGTTTTCTAATCGTTAGTTTTGATCCGGATTACGTTCTCCCTGATTGGATCGCCAATCAAATAGGATTCCGCACTATTTGATCTGGTATAACTTAGAATCAGTTAGTAATCCGTACGTACACGGTCCTAACAAGTGGTATCAGAGCCTAATGTCACGACCCGCCAAAATTTCAGGTCGTTACACCATACTCCGGAAGGTTCCGGGCACGTTTAGAGGCATCAAAGGCTGCTCGGAAGAACCCGGAACAGCCCCTAACGTTCTGGACTACTGAAGGGACGTCGGAAGGTGCTAGACCAACCTTCAAAGGGTCTAGAAATGGCTGGAAAGGGCTGCACAATTCTGCCCAAAACGTGCAGCCCCATAAACACCAAAATCAGCTTCGGAAGATTCTAGAACGGGCTACAATATTCTGATTTTTATGAGTTATGAAGAAACTCTAGATGCAACCATGAAGCTTCCAAGATCATGCTTGAAGACCTTGGTGTTTACTAGAGATTACTAGAAGTTATCATGTAAATATCTAAGATATTATGTAAGATCATTCTAGACTTAGAATGATCTAGACTTAGAAGAACTAGTATAAATAGGTAATGAGGCTTCATTTGGAGATCACCCAACATCTTTGTAAACTCAAAGCCTTGTAATCTTGTCTCCTTGTAATATACAAGTACTTTCCTAGTAACTCTTGTTTACCAATCTTCTAGCAAAACCTTGCTAAACTTACAAGTCTTCCGCTGCACTATAAACCAAACCACACCATACCGGCTTACTTAGATCATTATCTAAGCGCCACACGAGAGTCAAGAAATAACTCCGTGACAGTTGGTATCAGAGCAGAAACGATTCGTTGGGATGGCTGAATCAAAACCAGTTGGCACCAACACCGCTACCGGCGAAGACACTCGCAAGGGAGGCAAAATGACGTCCAAGGAGATTATGGCTAGCTTGGACAAAAGAGTCGAAGATGCTGAAACATCCATGGTTGAGTATAAAAACCATGTCAATGCCTTGAAAGCAGAATTCGACACCTACAAAGAACATGTCGATGAGTCGCTACAACAATTGGAGCCCCTTCCTGGCGAACTCACCGAACTACAAGAAAATTTTAGACTCGCACTTGCAGTCATACGTAACGAGATAAAAGAAGTACTTACAAAGGAGCTGGGTCAACTAAAAAGCAACATCGAGAAAGAACTTGCTGGATGCCATGAAAGCTTCAAGGAATTGCAAACCGAAGTTAGTATCTTAAAGAAGGCACTAGCAAATAACGGAGATAGCACGAGCATCACTTCCACAAAGGTAAAAATCCCAAAACCTTCACCTTTCATTGGCAAACGAGAGGCGCGGGCTGTGGACGACTTCCTTTGGGAAATCGAACAATATTTTGATGGCATTGACGTCACTGATGATGCCAAGAAGATCAAGATGGCGTCCCTCTACTTAAAAGACACGGCTGCACTATGGTGGAGACGTATGCACATGGAAATCGACAAAGGTACGCTCATCATCTCGACTTGGGCTGATTTCGTAAAAGAAATCAAAAAGCAATTCTATCCGGAGAATGCCCCATACGAAGCGAAGATTCGACTTCGTAATCTCAAACAAAAGGGCACAATCAAAGACTATGTCAAAGATTTTTCAACTCTTGTGCTCGAAATTCCGGATCTATCGCCCCAAGATGCGCTCGTGTACTTCATAGATGGCTTACAATTCTGGGCAAAAACCGAGCTAGAGCGTCGGAATGTCCAAGACCTGTCGACAGCCATCTCTGTTGCTGAAAGTCTACATGATCGTAACGAAACACGATCACCTAAGTCTTCGAATGAAGACATCAACAACACAAAAGGTGGGGGAGCCAGACCCGTCATCAATAACAATCAATTCCGAAAAGAAGACACTCGGAAACCTTTACAAATAGCTAACGAACCATACAAAGGTTGCGTTATATGCGACGGGCCGCATAACCCACGTTATTGCCCAAAGAAAAACAGCCTAAATGCAATGACAAAGACAAATGAGGAATCAACCGAAACCGAGGAGGTTCACCTGGGAGCAATGCAGTTACAAGTACTCAACGCTTTAACTGCAATCGAAGGAAGACCCCTCGAAATGGTGAAAAATGAGAAAAAAGAAACAAGTCCAGAAACAACTATGGACAACACTACGAACTCGGAAGCAAAAGGCCTTCGATTCGTAACCATCGAAGTCAAGGGACAACAAGCAAAGGCGCTAGTCGACACTGGGGCAAGCCATAACTTCATCTCACCTGAGGAGGCTAGAAGACTCGGTATGCCTATTACATCCCAAGAAGGTTTTATCAAGCCCGCCATTGGAGACCCGCAGACGATCGAAGGATACTCATGGAATGTAAAGACAAAAATCGGGACATGGACAGGCAAGTTAAACTTCTCTGTTGTGCCTCTTGACAACTTCCCTATTGTGCTTGGAATGGACTTTTTCCGCAAAGCCAAAGCCATTCCAGCAACCTTCATAAACACATTATACCTCATCAAGGAAAACAAAGTGCATACGGCGCCACTAGAAACAAGGCATCTGGGAAAGACGATATCCGCAATGCAACTCATGAGGAGCCGTAAACCATTCAAGAATCGCAACGAGGGCGTTGCGAATTTAGGTGGGGGAGAATGTCACGACCCGCCAAAATTTCAGGTCGTTACACCATACTCCGGAAGGTTCCGGGCACGTTTAGAGGCATCAAAGGCTGCTCGGAAGAACCCGGAACAGCCCCTAACGTTCTGGACTACTGAAGGGACGTCGGAAGGTGCTAGACCAACCTTCAAAGGGTCTAGAAATGGCTGGAAAGGGCTGCACAATTCTGCCCAAAACGTGCAGCCCCATAAACACCAAAATCAGCTTCGGAAGATTCTAGAACGGGCTACAATATTCTGATTTTTATGAGTTATGAAGAAACTCTAGATGCAACCATGAAGCTTCCAAGATCATGCTTGAAGACCTTGGTGTTTACTAGAGATTACTAGAAGTTATCATGTAAATATCTAAGATATTATGTAAGATCATTCTAGACTTAGAATGATCTAGACTTAGAAGAACTAGTATAAATAGGTAATGAGGCTTCATTTGGAGATCACCCAACATCTTTGTAAACTCAAAGCCTTGTAATCTTGTCTCCTTGTAATATACAAGTACTTTCCTGGTAACTCTTGTTTACCAATCTTCTAGCAAAACCTTGCTAAACTTACAAGTCTTCCGCTGCACTATAAACCAAACCACACCATACCGGCTTACTTAGATCATTATCTAAGCGCCACACGAGAGTCAAGAAATAACTCCGTGACACTAGGCTCTTGATTCTTCGTTGATTCAATCGTTTTTGTGAAAAAGTCTACGTTTTTACGCTAAAAGATCCTATCTTTCTGCTAAAAATCGAGTCTTTACGTGTGCTTGTTCTGAAAAATCAGTGTTTTTCGAGTTTCAGTCGTCTAGGGTGCAAAAACTTGCATTCTAGGTCATAGTTTGCGAAAAATCTCGTTTTCAGCCGACCCAGTCGCACGATTATCTCAATCGTACGACTGAACCCAGTCGCCCAGTTAGGTCGCCCGATTGAGTCAATCGTATATCCAGTCGCCCGATTGAGTCAATCGCCAACTCCAGTCACCCAGCTGAGTCGTTCGGTCTGTTCAGTCGCCTAAGTATCTCAGTCGCCTGCTCAATCGTACGTTTGAGTCCAATCGCATACAGCTAGTGTTAGTCGTATCCCAGTCGTATAGCCCATTCGCATTAGCAGTTTAATTCACAAGTTAAATTAATAAAAGAATGGACTCAGAAAATTATGCCATGTCAGCTGGAAAGGATTCGAGGATACAGAACTTGTTACTGGAGAATGAGATAGGGAACCATAACAAGCCACCTAAACTATTGACTATAGAGGACTTTCCACAATGGAGACAACGTTTTGAAATTTATCTTAATGGCGTGGATACTAACTTATGGAACTCTATTGAGGTTGGTTATAAAATACCCGTGGGGGCTGATGGTGTTCCTTTGACTTTGAGTGGACTCTCCGAAACATAGAAAGTTGCCTACAATGCAGAGAAGAAGGCCTATGCTATTTTGACCCAATCCATTCCCAAGCCCATTTTTCACCAATACTCAGAGCACAAGCAAAGTAAAAAACTGATGGAAGTTCTTGAGAAGAGGTATGATGGAAATTCTAATTTAAAGGCACTGAAAGGTAAAGCGTTGAAGAAGGAGTTTGATAACTTCTCAGCAATTGGGAATGAAAGCTTGGATGAAATCGTCGATCGTTTTTATCATCTGATGAGTGAACTTCACACTCATGGTGTTAAGACGTCAATGGAAGACAAAGTTTTAAGCTTGGCAGATGGATTACCTGAAAAGTGGGATTCATTCATTTCCACTCTGCGATACAACTCAGTTTTAGAAACCTTGGATATAAATGACTTTATTCTAAAACTGAGAGAGGAAGAAGTGCGACAAAAGTACAAGGCAAAGAAGGGTTCTTATGCTCAAGACCCCTCACTCTACAATGTCGCTCCTACTTCCACCCCTGCTGCAAAGTCTTCCGATGCTCATCTGCAAACAGCCTTCGTGTCCAATGCATCTCAAATTGCTGAACAAGGCTCATCATCTGCAAATGAGTCTCATAGTGCATCTGGAGTTATTCAAAGTCCCATTGTTACCCAGTCTGCAAAGTTGACGACAGAAAATCTGGGAAAAGTAACGGTGGAGGTTGCTAAAGAGCACATGGATTTACTTGCTGCTGTTGTGCATTCTTATGATGGTTTGGTGGCGGGGAAGATTGGTAATTGCCACCTTGCTGATGAAGATTACGAGCAAGTAGATGAGAATGAGCTGGAAAGAATGGACATTATGTGGGCTCTTGCAAGTGCTGTCCGAAGAGCCAAGAAATTTGTGAAGAAAACAGGGCAAAATCTCATGGCTACTAAAGATACAACCTTTGGTTTTGACAAGTCTAAGGTCACGTGCTTCAATTGTGGAGAAAAGGGCCACTTTAAAAGAGAGTGTTCGAAGCCTAAGAAGACTGGAACGGGAATCCATTTTCCTCGTTCAACAGGCAAGATAAAGACAAGAAACCAACGTCCACGGGAAGTGATTCTAAAGCTATGGTAGCACAAGGAGATGAAGGACAAGACTGGTCCTTTCGATTTGTGTCTGATGAAGCTAACATAGCGTCTGTGGAGGACTTGAACGAAGACTCAGCAAGTGAAGGGGAAAGCTCAGCTGAGGTTGATACTGCTGATTTGGAAGAGACGTTTGATGCTGTTGATGAAATTGTCCAGAATGAGTTGAATTCAGAATCTGAAACTCAACCTACGTCTCAGAATGCTTTCATGGCTAGCACGTCGACATCTACACAGGTACAATCTAAAGATGAATTATTTGATAAACATGCTTGTGCTGAATGTGATAAATTTAGGGAAAGCATTGATCTAAAATTTGCTAGGTTGTTAGAACACAACGATAACTTAGTAAATGACTTAAAACTGTGCTCAGAAGCTAATCGTGTCTTAAAACAAAATGAGAGCGGTTATAAGGAGAAGTTAGATTCGTTGCAGAAGCAACTAAAGGAAACTGAAGTTGTTGCCTTTAACCAAGAAAATGACATTAAATACTACTTAAAGACCATTGAGGAGACTAAAAAGGATAAAGCGGTTTTACAAGTAGAAAATGAGTCTTTAAAACAAAAACTACATAGTTTAGCGAGTTCTTCGCACATTTTGAAAAACTTGGTTAAAGAACGCAACAATGGGAAGGGATTGGGTTACAAGGTAGTTCCACCACCACATGAGATCCTTTTGAACACAAAACAACATCCAATTAATAACAACCCAATTAAGGATCATGTGGTAACAACTCCTCTGGTTCGTGATCCGGACACAGCAGTTAAGCCTGCTTCTCCGGATGATGATCAGAAAACCTTAGCATCAAGCAAGGTCAATGCTGAGAAACGGGTGGAAGCAAATGTCCAAACATCTCTTGGTTTGGAATCAAAATCAAATATTACTCAAACCAAGACATCTAAAACCACTCAAGTTAAATCAGTTACAAGGGATAAAATTCAGCCTCAAAGACTAATTAATCAAAATATTAAACATGTTAAGTTTGTTAAAGAGGATAAATGTTCAAAGACTGAGACCAAAAGGCCCATTCCTGAGGTTTACTCCCCACCCCACAAGAGAACTTCTAGTCCATTGGAAAGGAGATTCTGCTACTCTTGTGGGAAACGAGGTCACATCTCTTCAAACTGTCCTCGTTATCAGACACCTAAGGCTAAGATTGAGTTAGATCATGATGTCAATCCGGTTCCAAAACAGAGATCTAAGACTCCTGTTAGGTCTAACACACCTGTTAGGTCTTATACCTCTCCTCCTCACCACAGACAAAATAGACAAGCCACTGGAAAGTCTGTGATGCCTGAGGTGAAGCCAGTTTTGGAACCTAAACCAAAGATACAAACTGTCAATCAATCAAATGTCTACCACAAACAATCTTTCCATAAAGATGGTATGTGGAAGCCTAAATCATCTGAAGTGTCTGATAGCAAGGATAAGTTGAAGGTTGATATCCCACCAACTGACAAAGGACAGTGGGTCGAGTTCATCATGTGTGATGCCTCTGGGAAACCCAAGCCAGTCAAGGCTTGGGTCCCCCTCCTTAACTGATTGTTTTCAATTATGTGCAGGTTGTCCGCTACAGTGCTTCAACTAATACATGGATTGTGGATAGCGGAGCTTCCAGGCACATGACAGGAAACAAGTCTCTTCTTTTCAATGTTAAACAAATTAAAGGGGGACATGTTTCCTTTGCTGGTAACAAAGGAGGATACAACACTGCTCAAGGCGAAGTAGGTAATGAGAAGGTAAAGTTTGATAAAGTAAATTTTGTTTAACAACTAGAAAACAATTTACTTTCAGTGTCTCAGATATGTGACAAGGGCTTCAAAGTTATGTTTGACAACCGAAAATGTTACATACTGAAAAAGGAGATGGAGATTCCAGAGAAGCAGGTTTTGATGTCTGCATCCAGGTACAATGATTTATATGTATTGGATATGTCTAATGTCTCTACCTCTGAGTCTACAGCTCAATGTTTTCTATCAAAAGCGACAGAGAAGGAATCCATCTCATGGCACAGAAGGATGGGACACATCAATCACAGGAAGATGAACCATCTGATTCACAACAACCTAGTTGAAGGAGTTACAGTAAAGAACTTCCAACTTCCTGATTTTTGTGTCTCATGCAAGAAGGGAAAGCAGACAAGGAAATCTCACAAGACCAAGCATGTCAACTCAATTGAGATGCCCCTGGAGTTGCTACACATGGATCTCTTTGGTCCAGTCAACACAAAGAGTATAGCAGGAGACTGGTACTGCTTTGTAGTCACAGATGACTACTCAAGATTCACCTGGGTGATGTTTCTGAAAGCTAAATCAGAAATGTTTGAATCATTCAAGGTGCTCGTCACGACACTAGAGTCACTCTACAACCTGAAGGTGAGGAAAATTCGTTCCGACAATGGCACAGAGTTCAAAAATCAGTGGATGGATGCTTTCTGCAAAGAAAAGGAGATTGTTCATCAGTTCACTTCAGCATACATGCCACAGATGAATAGAGTTGCAGAACGAAAGAATCGGAGCTTAATTGAGACTGCGCGAACCATGTTAGTTGATTCAAAGCTCCCAGTTCAGTTCTGGAATGAGGCGGTTGCAAATGCCTGCTACACGCTTAATTGTGTGTTAGTAGTCAAAAGGCATGACAAGACTTGTTATGAGCTACTTCAGAAGAGAAAGCCAAATTTGGAGTATCTGGAACCATTTGGAGCTCCATGTACATTGCTGAAGAAGACTCAGGATGGCAAGTTCAGCGAGAAAGCTGATCAAGGAATATTCTTAGGATACAGCATCCCAGACAAGCGAGTTTACAATAACTCGACAGGTCAGTTAGAGGTGTGGTGCAACGTGGATGTTCAGAGATACATCACCCCTCCTGCTGGAAAAGGTCCATCATCATTCTTCGATTATGATGGCTTTTTCAAATCATTCAATCTTCCACAATTTGATTCAGAGGATGAGGTTGCTACCCAGATGATGTATGATGTTCTTAACTCACCGAATCTGGATTCAAGCAACATCACACCTACTGATGGTGCCTCAAGTTCCTCAACTCCTGCTCATGACGAGAGTGATGACTCATCAGGTGATGAAGAAGCAGCTGATTCTAACCCTGTGCATACAGCTAATCAACAAAGTGAGTCATCAGCTGCTGAACCAGCTGTGGGAAATCCGGATACTGAACCAGTAGTCACCAATCTGGATTCTGAGGTTGTGGTTCCTACCACACCAATGACTAGAATCAGTGTGAATCATCCCCCCACGTCTATCATTGGGGACATTCAATCCGGTTTGCAGACAAGAAATCAGCTGTACTCTGCTGATTATATTGCAATCATGGAGAAGGGTTATGTCAATGACGGGGCTTTCTCATGTTTTGTTTCACAAATCGAGCCTAAATATGTCTGTGACGCACTGAAAGATGAGGCCTGGGTCAATGCCATGCAAGAAGAGCTACTCCAGTTCAAGAAACTTGGAGTCTGGACACTAGTTGACAGGCCGAAAGGAGTCAAGGTAATTGGTACCAAATGGGTACTAAAGTGCAAGAAGGATGACCAGGGTGTTGTTATCAGAAACAAGGCATGGTTGGTTGTTCAAGGCTTCAGACAAGTCGAAGGAATCGACTACAATGAAGTCTTTGCTCCCGTAGCTAGAATGGAAGCTATACGTATCTTTCTAGCCTACGCCTCTTACATGAAGATCAAAGTTTATCAACTAGATGTTAAGAGTGCATTCTTGCATGGGGAAATCCTGGAAGAGGTATATGTCAGTCAACCCGAAGGATTCGAAGATCCTTATCATCGGGACAGAGTCTACAAGTTAGACAAAGCTCTGTATGGGCTACATCAGGCTCCTCGAGCTTGGTATGAAAAGCTCTCCACTCATTTGTTGAAACATGGTTTTCGCAGGGGTGTGATTGACTGTACATTGTTCATCAAAGAAAAGGATGGTGACTTGCTTATGGTGCAGATCTATGTGGATGACATCATCTTTGGATCTAGAAATGAAGCTTTGTGCAAAGAGTTCGAATCTGTGATGAAGGCAGAGTTTGAAATGAGTGCAATGGGAGAAATGAAGTTCTTCCTAGGATTACAGGTGGATCAAACACCGACCGGCATTTTCTTACATCAGTCCAAGTATGTCGGCGATATTCTAAGTCGCTTTGACATGGAAAATGCGTCTGCTGCCGGTACCCCTCTTGCCACAAATCATGATGTGGCTCCTGATGAGAATGGGGATTTGGTAGATGCCACTATGTATCGTGGGATGATCGGATCTCTCATGTATCTTACTGCCTCGCGTCCAGATATCATGTATGCCACATGTTTATGTTCTAGATATCAAGCGAAGCCAAAAGTGAATCACTTGATTGGGGTGAAAAGGATTTTTCGTTATCTGAAGGGTACTCCAACACTGGGATTGTGGTATCCTCATGATGATGACTTCGAGCTTACTGCTTACAGCGATTCAGATTATGGTGGCTGCAAGATGAATTTCAAGTCTACATCAGCAGGGTGTCAGTTCTTTGGAAGACGGTTAGTCACGTGGCAATGTAAAAAGCAGACCTCAGTTGCTCTATCAACCTGTGAAGCTGAATATGTTGCTGCTGCAAGTTGCTGCTGCAAGTTGCTGCTCTCAGATTATCTGGATTCAACAGCAAATGCGCGACTACGGTTTGAAATTTTCTAACACTCCTATTTATGTTGATAATTCTGCTGCCATAGCCGTCACTAAAAATCCTGTTCAACACCCAAAAACAAAACACATCGGGATTAAATATCATTTCATACGCGATTGCTATGAAAAACAATTAATTGATGTGATTAAAATTAACACGGATTTTCAGCGCGCTGACCTTTACACCAAACCGTTTGATAAACCAAGATTTTTATATCTGCTAGAGGTCAACGGCGTTAAAAAGAAAAGTGATGTGATTGCTGAAGAAGCAGATACATAGTCCGACTCGTGTTTATTCGTTTATTTTCTTTTTCTTTCATTTTATTTTATTTTTTTTAATTCCCATGTCGTATAAAATCCAAAAACATAAAAAGATTTTTTGTTTTAGAATTTTAGGGGGAGATTTATTTCAGTACGCATTTACTTATAAAAAAAATGGGGGAAGGTGAGTAAAGCTGAAAAGGCAAAGACAACAAAACAGGAAATGTGACTCGACTAAATGGAAGATGATAGTACACGGGCATCGAGTTATTTGGAACAGCAAAATGAGTTTGAGATAAAAAATGTTAATTAATTTACTGAAAATGTAAAACATCAGAGAAGTCTAAGTCTAACAAAATGGAAAATGATAGTACGTTTGATTGTTACTGTAATTACACGGAGAAAGTTGATCTAGGGAGGTGCTAGTTCATTATATGATGTGTCAGTAGATTCAACATAGTAGACAAGTAGACTTCATTGGTAAACTTAATCTAAACTAAAAGGTTAATCAATTGTGGGTTCCCATCTTATCACTGGTTAACACAATCAGTTCTTCCGATAAGGGATAACGAGCAAATAAATGCACCAAAGGTGTGCAAATGACCACAAAAAGAGCAAAAGCATGAAAAAAATGAATACTAGCGTAATCAAGCTGATAACTTATGTTGTTGGTGCGCTATGTGCAAAAGAAAATATGAAATGCTCTAACAAGGAGATAGGTTGTGTGCCTCTCTGTTGTGCGATGGCACTGACCTGAGGATAAGCATAACCTACATATTCTAGACTTCATTGTTGTTTGCCGCCTCTCTGCTGTGCGATGGCACTGACCTGAGGATTGGCTTCTCTTTGAAAGATCTAAGAATAGTCTCTTCTTGCACAAATACCTAAAGACCGCTCGAAAGTCTTTTAAGGAATGCTGATTACCATATAAGTGTGGGTTACGCAAATGTTGTTTGAAATAATATAACATAATTCATTACCAATGTATGTCAAAAGTCCGTGTTTGAATTTAAGTGGAAAAGTATACTGACAATCGTCTTGAAAGCACCGACTAAAGTTGACGATCAAAGTGTGTTACGTATCATATCAAACATGATTCCCAGTTAGTACTTGGAAGTCTTACATCAGAACAAACTGTGATATGTAATCATGAAAAATGAAATCAACTCATAATGTTCCAAGTAATGGTGTATATGCTTGTCTGATTCCAAATGAGTTTGTTCCTGATATAATGTCAATGCTTATAGGCTACACAAACCTGCCCTAACAAAAATCACAAAAAGATGTTCATTTTTCATTCGTAGTTTAAATTTTATTTATTTCTTAGTATAATGAGTCATGTCGGACTGTGTATACTGTTATCTGCTAAATGTCACTGAATGAGCTTAATGTTTAACTAAACAGATTGTTTATGAAAGTTTAAAAGGATCACGTCTGAGGTGATCGGGTGGATAAATGAATCACGTCTGAGGTGATCGGGTGGTTAAATGGATCATGTCTGAGATGATCAAATGCAAATAATGTTTTATCAACTCTTTAAGGAAAACTATGTGTCAGCAAACTAAATGATTAAGATGGCACAAGTATAGCCCAATCGCACTCCTTCATCATGAGTATGCTTGTACGAATAGGCTATACGATTGAACTCAATCGTAAGATTGGACCACGCGAATGAGCCCAATCGGCCAATTGAAAGTGACGATTAGGTCAAACGTGCAAATGGAGGTCAGTTGATCGAAAGGACCATGCGAATGAGTGAATCGTACGACCCAGTTTCAATCGCACGAATGAATCATGCGATTAGACTCGATCGTATGTCTTGATTTTGATTCGGCCGAATGAGCAAAGCGAATGAGTCCAGTCGGCCGATTGAACTGAGTCTGGCTATAAATAGCCCCCTTAGTCGATCGCAGACATCATTCGCCTTAATATTCCCGATTCGCACCGATACTCTGCCGATTTTTCGTTTGATCTTTAATACTTGTGATAAACGCATTCTGACCATTTGTATTTGTTACACAGGTAATATGCGACACAAAGATGAATCAAAAACGTCAAATCTGATATGAAATCAGTCCGCATTTGCCCTAAAAGTTGCACCGTAACAAATCAACCAATAGACTGCCTTAAACACTTAACATGTTAAAACAAATGATTTAAGCAGTCTAAGTACATGATTGCGAGTCTAACAAGCCTGATCTTAATGTCTAATTCGTAAATTTGATAATTCTGAGTTTGAAATGGAACAGTTTTCTACGATGCGACTGGACTCCCAGTATGAACTTCAATCGACCGATTGAGAGAGGCGACTCATTCAATCGGCCGAATGGATAATGCGAATGGATTGATTGTGTCATACGACTGGACTCCAGAATGAATCTCAATCGCACGATTGAAAGGGACGAATCATCCAGTCGACCGGATGAAACATGCGAATGGATTCATTCGGTCGATCGAGTCAATCGCAGGTTCAGTCTCACAAGTCAACTAAATCGTATGACTCATCATCCGAATGAAAGTCGGTCGCATACATGATCAACCAAATTGAAGTTCAGTCGCATATATGTCTAACCGACTGAACCCAGTCGGTTAGTTCAATCGCACGATTGAATCAGTCTATTTTCCAAATTAGTCAAACTCTGTTTTCCAAGTATATGACGTATGTTTGCTATTGATTACAGGAATATGGCTAACAGGTGGACTATAAATCCAAAGCACAACATCTGTGCTAACTTGGATTCCACCTCAAGGAATGGAGGAGACTTTTCGGGGATTATAGATTTTTTGAGGAGATCTAGGATTTACCGAGCTATTTCCACACCCTGTACACCGTATCAGTCAGTACATCAGGCATTTTGGGAAGGTGCTACAGTGGATAGATCAGCTGAGCCCTACTGCATACGAAGTTCTATCTTCGGTAGGGAGATTGAGATACGTGCTGCTGACATCAGGAGAGTCTTAGGATTTGATGATGATGAGTCTCACCCACTCAAGATCCACCCGCTTACTGTACGTGGATGCTTCTTGAGGATAGGGTACTGTGGGGATATCACTTCAGTGTGCTAAACAAGAGCAACCTGAGCCCCCCGTACAAGTACTTGGCGCACGTCATCCTGAAGTGCATTGCTTCGCGGAGGGGTGGTTTCGATGACTTATCGGACCAAATTCAGAATGCGTATGTCGCATTGGTCCTCAACCACCCTTTCAGCTTCTCTAACATGATATTTACATACCTGATAGAGAATCTCGAAGCTAAGGGGAAGGAGGGGTTTTGTATGTACCCCAGATTCTTACAGCTTATCTTCAATGAGAAGCTGCCCGACCTCCCAAAGGACAAGAGCGATGCTGTGCCTCTTGAGATCATGGATGACACCACCTTGGGAAGGATGAAGGTGTATAGAGGAAAGCAAGTGAAACCTGCTATAAAGAGACTGATTGGGCATCTGGCCCGGGCTGATTATGTAGCCCCAGGAAGACGCAGGTGGCGTCATGAGGATAGTGATTCTGATACTGAGGTGATTGCTATTCCATCAGATGATTTTGATGATGATGATAGCCATGATGGCGATGCTAGGCCGGTTACATCTGAGGGCCTATCTACACATACCACCCAGCCATCTCCTGATACTGTCACTACAGCTGCTGGGTTTGTACCTCACTTCAGTCCACCTGATAAGGATGAGGAAGAGAGTGAGGAAAAGGGCTTGACCCGAAGGCAAGGCAGCAAGGTGGTTGCCACTGAAAAGGGGATGAGGGCTGTTGGAGGGCAAACTGGGACATCGGGGGCTACACAAACAGAATTAGATCCCGCATACTCCCCTGATGCACCCAGTACACAGACTGCTGCCCCGGTATCTACGGGGAAGAGGAAGAAAACCATGGCCAGACCACACGGTAAGAAGGGAAAGAGGCTTAGATTCACCACCTCCGTCTCTACACCAATCACCACTGCCACCACATCCACCACATCCCAAACACCCCAAACCACCACCACTACTATACCACCACATCATACTCACATATCTTCCACCACCACCACTGTACCCCCCACTACAGCCATCCAATCTCCTCCCATCTACACCACAGCCACCACTACAACCACCACTCACCAAACCCAAACCTCATTTGCCCCTTCGAGCTCAGTTCTACCACCTGTCTCGGTGGTTGAGCAACTTGCTGCTCTAAACAGCATGGTGCTCCAGTTGATCACCTCTCAGACTGATCAGATCACTGGCTTGCTTCAACACGAGGCTGAGTCAGATGCAAAGATTGGAAAGCTGGAGGCGGCGCACAAGTCTCTATTGCTGAAGCTGAAAGGCAATCAGAGTGAGCCCCTCAAGATTGGTGAAGGGGGTGATGAAGAGGAGGACGATGATGAAGAGGATGACGATGATGAGGATGATGAAAGTGATGAAGGTAGTGATAGTGATGACAAGAAAGATGATGATGATGATGAAGGAGGAGAGGCTGCAGGAGAACAAAGTGATGAAGCAGCAGACGAGAGGCGTACTAAACAACGTCAAGACCAAGGAACCTCTACGTCTGCCCCACCTAAAGATACTCCTGAAATTCAAGACAAAAGTACTGATTAGTTATTTATGTTTCTGTATTTAAAAGGCTTTTGTATTTGGAAAATTGTGTAACACTTGTGTAATTAATGTTTATATCTTTTGTCTTAATAATGATTGTGTTTGATTACTTACTAACAAATATTGTGTTGCATGTTTAAATCAAGCAGATCCAAACTTTCAAAGAGATGAATATGATGTCGAACCCCTACAACAGGTCAAGAGTCAATTAACAATGATTCTTGATCTACAGGGAATCGTAAGAAGATCAGTTGAGTATACCCCAGAAGAGGGAGAGATTATTCACAGCTTCACTAAGGAACAGTTGGCAGAAATGTTCAAACTCAACCCCGACGACATAGTGAAAGACGCTCCCGAAGTTCAAGTTGATAGTGAAGAAGAACTACGTGATGTAGATGAGATTGAGATAGAGGATATAACAGACCAATGCTATCCAGAGTACACTGACACTGAAGGTCATGTCATTCCAAATCTGGATGACAATCTGGTCAGCGAGACGTTTGATACTCTGGATAAGATGGAAGAAGAGTCCGACAAACAAGAAGATACAGCCAGAGCCACTGAGGAGGAAGTCAAAGTGAGAAAGGATGAATGGGCTGCTTGTTTTGCGGATCTTCGTGCCCAACGAAGTGCTCCAATGTCTGATGCCTACACCAAGCTCTACAGAGTAAAGAAACATCAAAAGGTGTCTGGCAAAATTATATCGTGGGCGTATTTTGATGACCTTAACGTTTATGCAGTTAAAAGAGAGAAAGGTATCGAGTATTTTAGATTCCCACACGATCTAAAAACTCTACCTGGGTTTGAGCTCAACCAACTGGCAAAGCTAAAGCTTCTTTATGCTGATCCCAGAAAGATGTCAGGTTGGTTCGAAGCTGCGTTAAAGAAAGAGTACCACACTCGGTGGGTGAACTTCAGGCCTCAGCAACCTACGAGGTACATTCGAAGGTCTGAAGTTGATCCACGAACCGGGAAGCCAAAGATTGTGTTGAAGTGGCGTCCTCCGCGTACCATGTCGAAGATCCTTCTAAGGGAAATGCCTCAGGACATCACTTCGCATTTCAAATGGTGGTACTACGATTGGCGAACAGCTGAAGCAGTCATAGTGTTGAACAAAGATGGACAGATGGATGTCATCCGGGTATTTGAGTCGATGTGGTTTACGAACTTGTCGGCTAATGATGTTTATACACTCTACAAGTGGCCACTGTTCTATGACTCGCAGGATATCGTACAAGCTCTCCAGTATCAGCACGTCATACGCCTCTGCTTTGTATTTGAAATACATGCAGGCGTAACCAGAGAGGAGAAATTCAAGAAGTACGAAGAGGTAATGGGTAAAGCAAGACAATAGAGGAATCTAGGTCCAAGGGGGAGTTTGTTGATACATGTGTACCTAGATTCTGAGCTGAATGTAATATCTTTGTAATGTCTTGATTATATGTAATTGAATATTGATTAATGAAATACATTTAGTTGTTTATATTATAATGTTTATATATTTCATTAATGGGTTGTGTAATGACTAATTATACATAGGTTTGTGGTTGTTTGAATTGGTATGCATAATGTTGTAATGATTAACACATTCAAACTTAACAGGATGAAATTATCATGCGAATGGGCCATGCCAATGGACCATACGCATGAATAATTTCATGCGAATGGCTCAGTCATACGACTGAACCATGAGACTGGATCAGTCAGAAGACTGAAGCATGAGATTGAACCAGTCGTACGATTGAAGGCTCAGTCGTGCGTATGGATCAACCGCATAGCTCAATCGCACGACTGAACCATGCGAATGGTTCAGTCGCCCAAATGAGAAACCCTTACCTATAAATACCACCTAGTTCGTGGAAAAACGTAACACTTCGAATATTCATAACCCTAGTCGACCCAGAGCGCCCTGTTCGTCTATTCCAACTTCACAGAACGTTCCTGATCATTGCTAATCAATTCTTAACGTTTTCTAATCGTTAGTTTTGATCCGGATTACGTTCTCCCTGATTGGATCGCCAATCAAATAGGATTCCGCACTATTTGATCTGGTATAACTTAGAATCAGTTAGTACTCCGTACGTACACGGTCCTAACATTATATAAATAGATAATTTTTTTACGCTTTTAAGTTCATATTTAGTTATTATGTTTTTAGTGCAGCTCATTGTGTCTTTTTGTTAGTTATTGTGTTTTTTTTAATACTATTGTGTTTTTTTTAATGGAGTAATATTATTGTGTATCTCTAATATGTAAAACATAATAATAAATTAACAACTAATTAATCTAATGGTAGAATTAAAAACCAACATATTTTCAGTTTTTTATCAAAAAGTCCTACAATTTTTTGTACGTGAAAAAACCAACATACTTTTTATTTTGTTTCATAAAAGTCCCTCAACAATTTTTACACATTATAGCCATTATACTTTTTATTTTTTTCACATAAAAGTCCCTCAATATAGTCCATTTCCTAACTTAAACAATTAATAATTCAAATGAGTTGAGGGTTTTTCTTTTATGTGCAAAAACAAAATATATGTTCATTTCTTATGTGTAAATATCGTTGAGTGATTTTTATGAGACAAAACAAAACGTATGTTGGGTTTTTACATGCAAAAAGTTGTAGAGAAACTTTTATAAGAAAAAATTAAAAGTATGTTGGTTTTTTAATGATATTTGTCCTTAATATAATACAATAAATAAAATACCAAAATAACATAATGTCTTATTGTGTTTTTTAATCGGCATTGTGTTATCTTGACACTATGAGTTTTAAAATATACGTTGGTGATATAACATCATTACGTACTTCTAATTGTAAAACAAAATGATACATACCAAGAAGTTTATATTATTAATAAAAATCAATGACAAAAATAATACATTGTGTTATTTTTAACATTATGAATTTGAAAAAATATAATGGTAAGACTATATTATAAAACACGATAATAGATAAGAAGTTTATATGATCTATAAAAACAATGATCACAAATATTAATACAAAATTATCTAAAACGTAAACAAATTATGTAAAATATATATGATATAATGAATTAATATTCGTCAAAATGAACGTATAATACACAATAAGCTGACATATTTGATACGATGATGAAAATACCCTTATCTTTAAAACAATAAAAGAGTACTTATCAAACCCCTAATATTTCTTAGGATTTTTAGATTATATATACTTTTTACTATAACCTTACCCTAAAAGTTAACAGGTAATTATGAAATATATTTCATATTATCACTACTTTCCCGCACACCCACAAATTGATACTTAATTCTATCATAGGGTTTTCACTCTTGTTTTTTATGAATTTTTATATATGATATTTTATGAAATTCTGAATATATCACACAAACAATAATAAAAAAGAATGTAAGTATTGATAAACAAAGCAAACGAACATAAATAAACGTTGATAAAACACACAAGTCTAATACATAATAATGCATCCAAACACATATAAATGAGTGGTTTGAATGTACAAGATTCGTCTGATTCTATAAAATAAAATATAATAATCATTATAATAACTAGGTTTTAACCCGTCGCACGTTGCGGCGGCGTTTGCGGCGTGATAAAGTATAAACTACGATCAGCCGACTCGTTCCCCAACTAAATTTACGTCAAAACTTAGAGTAACTCGAATATTTACCATTGAATGACAACATGTTATATTCGGCCCAACTATTTTTAAAATAAATTTATATCGAAAAGTATAGCAACTCAAAACGTACATAAAAACACGTGTATTGACGTTGTATGCGATATGATAGAGTATATATTACAAAAATGCCCGACTCGTTTATGAGTTAAATTACATCGAAACATATTTTATATGTCGAATAGAACATATTATATTTAACCCAACTCGTTTCCCAACTAAATTTGTGTCGAAACTTTTTTATCGCGTCAATTGAAACATATTATATTTGACCCAATGTGTTATTATAATATATAATATATAATATTCAAAAAAAAGAAAAAGATTAGGTTTTGGCGCGCGCGTTGCCGCGTGTATGCGAGTTTTAATGTAAACCTAAATCAAAATCAAAATGAAGGTTCAAAACCACAAAATCAGTAAAATACGCAAAGTAAAACATACAAAAACCCTAAATCCATAACACATCAGAATATGTAGAACCCAAAAACTAAATCAAAGCCCAATACCAAATGAAAATTAAAGCCGCAAGAAAACGACACAATCCAAAATAGGAAACCGACAAAAATCAAAGCCCCGAAAAGAGCAAACAAAAGGAAAACCCAAACCTTAATAGCGAGAATCGTCAGGATATCGATAATAAAATAAAAAAAACAGGAACCCGGAGAAAGACAACGTCAACAAACCTTACAAATCAAAGATACGTGTCCAGATAAAAAAACCCACAAAAAACTCCACCCCAAAACCTCGAACCAACACCCAAAACAACCTATATTAAAACACAAAAAAAATTAAAACACACACAAAAAAAAGAAAATTTCACACAAAAAAAAAGAAAGAAAGAAAGAAAGCACCGACCAAAGTCTTTAAATAGAATAGTAATTCATCTGAAAATCATAAAAAATATGTATATGAAATGTTGTTTCCAGTCAATAAACGAACAAACATGTATAAACATACATATATTAACGTAAATAAACACACCAAACATGTATCATATTCGTTCGTATAATTAAACGAACAAAATTTTTGATCATATTTGTTTATTTGTTAAATGAAAAACAACAAACGCATTTCAGCCGAATAGTTTATGAATGCTACGTTCATTACAAGCCAGGCGTTGTTATAGCATTAACTATGATGTTGTTTCTAAACGAAAAGATAAAAGCATAATTTGCATGTGACTGGAAACTGAATATAAAAAACATGCATAAAGTGTTCGAACAAATAATTTAGAGAACATACTTTGAATACACATAACTCATTATCTAGATAAACTCAATTACAAGCCAAAAATTCTCCAAACAATTTACGACTTTAATTTCCATACTGGTCGAAATCTGGAGGTCTAATCTTGATAGTAATCGATGTAGGGATAATTGTTTAGAAGAATGTAACACCCGGGTATTTTTATAGACGAGAAAAGAAAGAATAAACGCGAATAAAGAGAAGAAATTTAATGTAACCCAAAGTTGAGGGGTTAAAAGTGTCCAAAAGGACAAAACTTTAAAAAATTGATGAATAAAGCAACATGGTCGCCCATGTTGCCTGCTTACACCTTGTCATTTGGATTTTTGGAGAGAGAGAGAAGAGAGAGCAGAAAACTCTCGGATTTTATAGAATAAGAAGAAGGATTCAAAGCTTAAGGTAAGAATTTGTGTTTTAAGTTGTTCTTGGTCGGCTTATGCCTCGGTTATATGCTTATGTATGTTATTGTATGTTTGGGTTGTGTGTTTTAATGGGTTTTAAGTGTTAAAAACGTTCGAGAAGTTCAAGAGAAGGGTTTAAGCTCGAAAGTAATTAAGGTGAGTTCTAGAACCCCCTTTCTAACATGTTTTCAACAAATTTTGGGGCTGAAAATGCATGTGTTTATGTTTTTATGAAAAGTGGGTTTTCACCCGTATGTGTGTGTGTGAATGTGTATGTGGGTGGGTGTAAATTTGGTTTATATATATGTGTATGTACATGTTATGATGCTTAGAATGTTAATACTAAGCTTAAATCATGATTTAAGACGAATTGGGACTGATTTATGTTGTTTAAGTGAAAGTTAGTTGCCCATGCACCAAAACAGTGGCCCATGCGTCCAACGGTTTAATTTACTAAGTGTTCTCAACCTCCCAGATCCCCAACCGCCTAAACAGTACCCAACCGCCTAAGTGCCCATGCGCTTGAATAGTACCCAGGCACCTGAGAAATTGCCCAGAATGACTAAGTGTTAGGCCTAAGCACCTGAATAGTGTCTATGCGCCTAAATAGGCCCATGCGTCTAAGTGAAAAATGACCAAGTGTAAGTCCAAACGTCTGCATAGTAGCAAACCGCCTGAACAAGGCGGAAACGCCCAAATAGTGCCCATGCGACTAGACACTTAGAATATTTTCTGAAATTTCAATAAAAAGCAGAAAGTCTAGGGTTTGACCAAATTTGACTCATGGGTAATGATTACCCATTTTAAGCATGATTATGGGACGTTTTAGGGTTATGGAATGTATGAATGATGTACGGTATGTATAATGTCTTATCTTTTAATGATGATTAAACGTATTTATATTATATTGTAAAATACGTTATATATTATGTTATTACTTTACGTAGTATGACAAATGAATGAAAGAACGTAAAGAATAACGTAACGAAACAAAAGATAATAATGATGAAAAGTAAGACATAATGAATGAAAGAATGGCTTGAAAGCAAATGAAAGGAGGTGCACGACCATGTTGTCGTTAGCTCAACTGTGATGCGGGTTAGCTACCCCAAAGGATGCACACAGGGTCAATCATTGAGATTGACAAGGCCCTTTGGTATGCCCTAGGTGACTGGATCAGCTTCATGGACAATGTTCGTGGTTTAATTACCACAGGTCCAGCATCAGCTTCGTGCACAATGTTCGGGGTATACCAATTGGTTGAATGAATGGGAGAGATGACTTGACCTAGGTGACTGGATCAGCTTCGTGCACAATGTTCGTGGTTTAGTTACCACAGGTCCAACATCAGATTCATGCACAATGTTCGGGGTATTGTTAATCGATCCATATGAAAGTAAAAGAATGACGTAACGTACAATGAAAGAAAGAATGAAAGTAAGAAAGTAAGAAAGTAAATGAATAATGTAAAGTACGTTACAAAAGAATGAAAACGAAAGTAAGAGAATGTTAACGAAAAGCATGAAATGAAAGCATGTTATGACTATGATGGTGGAAAATGAATGATAATGAAAGTTAAAAGTAATATTCTCTATCTGTACGTATGATGCATGACCGCGTATTAAAGTAAAGAAAGTTATATCAAAAGTAAAGTATTTTATTTATAAAACCAGAACTCACTCAGCAACGCTGACTTTTATGTATTTTTTAGTTGGTAGGTAAAAGTTGTTAAGGATGACACGGGGCAGCTAATTGGCATTTTTGGGATGGCATCCATTGGTATAACAATGACATTTTTGTGATATAATGCAATTATAATATTTTGTAACAGTTAACTGTATTGTATTATTTTGCAAAAGTTGTCATTAAAATATATGAAATGGTTTTAACTAATTTCCGTTGCGATGTTTTAAATAATTGTATGTTTTATGTGCGATAAATGACCAACTGTGAGGTGCCCAGGTACGGGGCCTTACAAGTTGGTATCAGAGCCAAAGTTTAAGTGAAATGGGTAAATATTTTCAAAAGAAACCTAAACTTAAACTGAGAATGGGACAAAAGGGAAGGGATGCCAGTCCAAGTAGCTACGTGCCATCAGGTTTTTTCTTAAATGTTAACCGGTATTATGTACGCATGGTATTTGATCTGTTTGCCCTTAGTAGATTTAGATACTGATGTAGCCAGGATAGAAAATGCTTGGGGTATGAAGAGTAAAGTAAGTGGCTAATTACAATTGGCCACTATAATTAAGGACTTACTATACTTGACATAAACTGAGCTATTATCTTGAATGACCGTGTTAGTGTTTGAATCTTATAGTGTATTAGAGGATGGATGAGGTAGATCTTCTAAGCCTTCACGAGGCTGAGTACGTGGTGGACGTGGTGTTGAACCACGAGCCACAAGAGGAAGGCCCAGGGTTGAGAATATGACCCATGAGGAGCCTAAGACCCCCTATCCGGAGGGTGGTGATGAGAGTGCTAACTTAAGAGCCTCGGTGAAGGAGGCTGTAGTGGAGGAGGTTCTTCAGGTCATGCAGACGATCCTACCTTCTGTAGTGACCGAAGTGATTAAGGCGGTTAGAGAAGGAAAGATGAGGGATAGGAACAGGTCTTCGGGAGGGAGAGAGCAACCCGGGACCGAGACAGTTATCCCTACTGATGAGGAAGAGGAGGAAAAAGAGCCTGTGCCTGAGGCAGCACGAGGCTGTAACTATGGGGCATTCTAAAGATGCAAGCCCCCTACCTTTGATGGTAATGGCACTGCTGCTGCTCACCGATTGGTGAGGGAGATGGAGGCTGTTTTGGAAATCAGCGAGTGCGAGGAGGACCAGAAGGTGAAGTTTGCCACTCACTCATTTGTGGACTTGGCTCTCTGTTGGTGGAACAACATTGTCCAAGCCGAGGGTAGTAGAGCGATTGGCAGGATGAGGTGGAGTGAACTGAAGAAATTGGTGATTGAGGAATTCTGTCCTCATCGGGAGTTGGACAAAGTGGAGAGGAAGTTCCTGCAGCTGGAGCCAGCAACCATGACACATCAGTAGTACACCACCAAGTTTAACGAGATGGCACGGCTGGTGTCGGATCAGGTGACACCCCTATCACAGAAGATCAAAAGATACATCCAGGTCTTGCCGGTGGAAATCCACAAGCACATGATCACCGCCTGACCGAGTACGTTTAGGTTGGTAGTTGACTTGGCTGGAAGGTTGTATGATGAGAGGGAGGTGATGGTGGTTGAGAAAAAGAAGACTGGTGGTGATGATCGGAACTGGAACCGGAAACGGTGTGGGCAGGGTGGCTTTACCCCGAACGACAAGAAAGAGAGGGTGGATGATCGACAGGTGGTTGTCGCAGGCTCGGGAGTGAAGAGATACGGGAAGTGTGGAAAGGAGCACGCTGGTGAGTGCAGGCTGGGGCTTAATGTTTGCTTCAAGTGCGGGAAGTCCGGACACATCTCTAGAGATTACAGAGCAGCGAGGTGTTTCAACTGTGGTGAAGTAGGCCACATGAGCAGAGAGGCAAAGAAGCCGAGGGTAGAGAGTTCCGGAGCGGGGAAGAAGACCGGAACTGAGGAGCAAAGGGCAAGCGCCAGGGCATTCACGATGACCAGGGAAGAGGCTAGGACGGACCCCGATATTGTGTCAGGTACGTTTCTGGTAAATCAAACTCTTGCTTCTGTGTTATTTGATTCTGGTGCTAGTAGGAGTTTTATTTCAGCTGCTTTCTGTACTAATTTGCCTGTTAGTATTAGATGTATTGACGAGCCCTTCGATGTAGAAACTATTATTGGTAAGTCCACTAGAATTACTGATGTGATAGATGACTGTGCCATAGAATTAGAAGGTCATAGGTTTGCTGCTAAGTTACATGTGATGCCCCTAGGTGGATTTGATGTAGTACTAGGGATGGATTGGTTAGCAACCTATGAAGCGAACACCATGTGTCGTAAGAAGATGATTAGACTGACAGCGCCTGACGATAGTTCGGTGACGATATACGGTGATCGAGTTACGACGATTCCGAAAGTGATTTCGATGGCGGTGGCGGGAAAGTGCATAATGCGTGGATGTAGTGCTTATTTGGCCTACGTGAAGGATGTGGACACGTCAACACCATAATTGTCCGATGTTCCGGTGGTGTGTGACTTTCCCGATGTGTTTCCAGAGGATTTATCAGGTGTGCCACCGAACCATGAAATCGAATTTCAAATTTACTTGATACCCGGTGCTCAGCCTGTCGCTAAGGCACCGTATCGTTTGGCTCCTTCAGAGATGAAGGAATTGATGGAGCAACTGCAGGAATTGCTCGATAAAGGGTTTATTAGACCGAGTATCTCTCCTTGGGGTGCTCCGGTCTTGTTGTGAAGAAGAAGGACGGTAGTATGAGGATGTGTATTGACTATCGTGAATTGAACAAGTTGACGGTGAAAAATCGGTATCCATTACCGAGGATTGATGACTTGATTGATCATCTCTATGCTGCCAGTTGGTTCTCGAGGATAGATCTTCGATCTGGCTACCATCAGTTGAAGGTGAAGGAGCAAGATATTCCTAAAACAACTTTTCGCACGCGTTATAGACACTATGATTTTCTCATTATGTCCTTTGGTTTAACCAACGCGCCAGTTGCTTTTATGGACTTGATGAATCGAGTGTGTCGGCCGATGTTAGATAAATCAGTAATTGTATTTATCGATGATATCTTGATTTATTCAAGGAGCGAAGAAGAGCATGCCGGTCATATTCGAGAGGTGTTGGAGACATTGAGAAAGGAGAAGTTGTATGCTAAGTTCTCCAAGTGCGCGTTCTGGTTGCGCGAAGTTCAGTTCTTGGGTCACGTGGTAAATCCCGAGGGGATTATGGTAGAACCGGCAAAGGTGGAGTTGGTGACGCAATGGAAGTCTCCAAAGACGCCATCCGAGATCCGTAACTTCTTGGGATTAGCGGGCTACTACAGGAGATTTATTCAAGACTTTTCCAAGGTAGCCTCACCTTTGACTAAACTAACTCGCAAGGATGTGAAGTTCATGTGGGGTCGAGAACAGGAGGATGCTTTCGAGGAGTTAAAGGCGAGATTAACACAAGCTCCTGTCTTGACATTACCAGAAGGTAGTGAAGACTTAGTGGTATATTCAGATGCTTCTTATTCTGGGCTAGGTTGTGTATTGATGCAACGTGAAAGGGTGATAGCCTACGCATCCCGATAGCTGAAAACCCACAAAGTCAACTATCCCACGCACGATCTAGAACTAGCTGTTATGATCTTCGCGTTGAAGATTTGGTGGCACTACTTATACGGGACGAAGTGCACAACCTTCGCTGATCATAAAAGCTTGAAGTACTTATTCGAGCAGAAAGATTTAAACATGAGGCAGAGGCGATGGTTGGAGCTCATAAAGGATTATGATTGTGAGATACATTACCATACGGGCAAGGCCAACGTGGTGGCAGACGCCCTTAGCCGAAAGGAGAGACCCGAGCCGATTCGGGTGAAGGCTTATCAGTTGATTATGACCTCTAATATGATGACACAGGTCAAGGAGTTTCAGGATGAGCCTTTGAAAGAAGATCATCTTAACTCTGAATGGATGAGAGGCTTAGTCGCAGAGTTGGGTGAAAACATTCTCGGTGTTAGAACCCGATACGGGCGAATGTGGATTCCTCGTTACAGGGATTTACGTGGAAAGATCAAGGACGAGGCTCATAAGACTTGATACTCCATTCATCCCGGTGCTACCAAGATGTACCACGACATGAAGAAAGACGACTGGTGGCCGGGTATGAAACGTGACGTAGCAGAGTATGTGAGTAAATGCATTACTTGTTTGCAAGTGAAGGCAGAACACCAGAAGCCGTACGGGAAAATCCAACCTTTGGATATACTCGAGTGGAAGTGGGAGCATATCACCATGGACTTTATTACGAAGTTACCACGTACCCCGAAAGGGTATGATGCTATATGGGTGATAGTTGATCGTCTGACGAATAGTGCTCACTTCCTACCGATCCGAGAGACGTATTCCTCTGAGAGACTCGCGGATCTATTTATCAAAGATATTGTAGCTCGTCACGGTGTATCGGTGTCTATTGTATCTGATCGTGACACTCGGTTTACATCCAAGTTTTAGAAGAAAATCCACGATACGATGGGGACGAGGCTACACATTAGCACGACTTATCATCCTCAAACGGACTGTCAGTCTGAGAGAACGATCCAGACACTCGAGGACATGCTTCGAGCGTGCGTGATCGATTTTGGAGTAAGTTGGGATGACTGTTTGCCATGAACAGAATTCTCGTACAACAACAGTTATCATACCAGCATTGGCATGCCACCATACGAGATGCTATACGGTAGGAGATGCAGGACCCCCGTTTGTTGGGGTGACATTGGCCAGAAAGAGTTGGGAAGTATCGAAGTGATTGAAGCTACGACTGAGAAGCTCGAAAAGATCAAAGCCTTTATGAAGGCAGCTAAAGATAGGCAAAAGTCGTATGCCAATAAACGGCGTAGACCGATTGAGTTCCAGGTGGGTGATAGGGTTATGTTAAAGGTCTCACCTTGGAAGGGTAACATTCGGTTCAGAAAGCGGGGTAAATTGAGCCCGAGGTAAATAGGGCCTTTCCGAATTATTGCTCGAGTAGGAGAGGTGGCATATATGTTAGAACTACCCGATGAGTTAAGTGGAATTCTGTCACACCCCAACCTTGACGGCGGAATCGTCGAGGCGTGAGAGTTACGATTGTTCACAGCCACATAACGCTATTACCTAAAACATGTTAAAAATAAAAGGTCAACATATTGTTGGTGAGCATTCTATAGTTTTGCATATATAAGTATATAAAAGGTGGCAATTCAAGTTATAAGTTAGTGAATAAAGTGATTAGGGATGTTATGAACAATGCAACAATCAAACCTCGACAATGTTTTACAAGTATCAAACGACGTTAATATTCTATTAACGTTAAAAGTATATACGATCAGCTAAGTGTACTTGGATCAACCAAGTAGGCTTGTCTTACCCATAGATCTATGACTTCGCTGGGCTAGCAATAGTTAATGATTGTACATATGACGCCAAAAAATGGTAACCACAAAAGTTCAACTAACCGCAACTCACAAGTAAATTGCCATAAGTATACAAGAATCCAAACGTTTACAAGTGCAATGATTAATAAATGACATGTTTCACCCCAAAGTGTGAAAATAAGAAAAAGGGGTATAGAAATACTCACATGACATATAAGTGTATAAGGTGATAATAAGGATTAAACGACGTTCCAACGAATCCTTTTACAAGGCACCTAAAAGTATTTATTACAAGATTAATAATAATCTTAACAATTAAACGTGAACTAGGGTTTTAGATGGAATTTGGGGTTTTGACAAGTAATGAAATTACTTGTATTTTGATTTATTCGATAATAATTTGTTAATCTAAAATAATGGTTAAAGTATATTTTATAAGAAATTTCGTTTGTAAATAATCGTGAAATTATAAGATGTATAATTTCTACAATTTACAGGACTATTTCATAATTAAACATGATATAGTGTCCATTTTTATAAAAATAATTGTTTATAATATTTATAAATAATATTTTATAAATATTATCAAGGTTTTTAACTAAAATAAATCTTATGAAATTTTCTTATTTAAAACGTTACATAGATAATTTCATCGCCATGTCAATAAGATCATATAGATATGTTTAATTACCTGATTGGAGACCAAATGGGCGAGAACAGATGAAGAACAGGTCGCGGTTTTCGTGGTGTTTGATTGTGGAATTTTGAGTGTTTTAGTAGGAATGGAGAGTTGCAAACGATTTGGAGGTATTTATATGGTAATGCGAGTGTGCTTATTTGATTATTATAGTGTTAGTGCGATCGAATTCAGGCCGAAAGTGCATTGTTGATTCAATTTTTCAAATTGAAGTAGGCCATTGTTTGAATCAATCATGGAGCTTTGTCGGTACATTTAATTTGAGTTTTCAAAAATTACAGAAATGGTCCCTGTGGTTTCATAAATTTTACAATAGGAATTAAAATTTGTGTTTTAGTTTTAGTTAAGTTACACTTTAGTTCCTGAAGTTTAATATGTTATCATTTTTATGTAAAATTTTTTTTTTTATTTATAAACTTTAACATATTAAAACTTATATTATCATTATTATTTACATTATTTTTATTATATTTATTTTGGGTTATTAACGTTAAATGAAAGAATGATATAATATAATACGAGGATTAATCGACGTAAATTTTTTTTTATTTCTGTAGAAATACGAGATGTTACAGTCTCCCCTACTTTAGGAAATTTCGTCCCGAAATTTGTTTACGAGGAGGTTGAGACAAAAAGATGAGGACGCTTGGATTTCATTTGATCCTCACGTTCTTAAGTGAATCAGAAGGTGAACATGAAGCCACAGATTGATCATAGTGATCCTCTTTTTCTTTCCTGATGCAGTCTGTGTTTTCATTTCCTGAGGTACACTTTAAAGAACTTTCAGGTTTTGATAAGGTATCAAAAGAAGAAAATTCATCATCGATTAAGCTGACCGCTTTAGTGTTTACTTTATGTGCAATGGCAGAGCCATTAGAGGTAACAAGAGAGTCTAAAGTGTATAGCTTCTAGTTAACATTATAAGCTTTCACGTTGATTAAGAATGAACGTTAATACAAGATGTTACCGTCTCTCCTACTTTAAAGAATTTCGTTTCGAAATTAAGTATGAACTTAATTGAGCAAAAGAGTTAAAATGAAAGATAAGTGTTCAAACTAACAGTGATTGACGTTTAATTACAGATGAAACGCTTCACTTGATGGAATCTTAAAAGATTCTTGGCATAATGCATGCCAATTTGAACCCTATCAGTGAAATGCGAGACGTTTTGAAATGAAATGTTGGAAAGCGATGCCGAGTTACCATCGTATATTAGACTTATAAATCACAAATTCCAGAATATAATTTCATGGTAAGGTGATGTCTAGAAATCAATAAAAGACCAACAAGGGTAAGAAAGGCTAACCGTCGGAATTTAAGAATCCCAAACGTCACCATATGAAATGATCTTAACGCATATCTTGTGAATATGTATTTCTCCTTTGACCAACCATCGGTCTAAGAATAATACGTTATGCGAAGATCTTGGAATAAGTTCACAACTATGGTTAAGAAAGAACAGAAAATGAATCAATCATTCAAGATATCGATCGACGTTTTAACATCATACCACGGTATACGAATAGTTGAAACAGATACAGGTCAATATCTCGACGTTGTGAGATAATGTGTCGAATTGAATTTTTAGCCAATCGGTCTATAATGCACCAATTGTCATCATGACATTTAAAATAAGAGACACCTAGTGGATGAAAAGTTAAACGGGAGATTCACGGGAACACAGAGGTTAGGTTTTTGTCATATGTAAAGGTAAGACACTTGGACACATACCAAGTTATGTCTTTTCTTTGATGCCAAACCCATGATTACAAGTTACGAAATTTTTATGAATCATTATATCCACATCGCAGTGAGGATAATAACGAGTCTTGTTGTTCAAAACCAAGTTAGAATTTCAATGATTTTCAAGATTAAAGATTCAAAAAAACGATTCAAGAAATGACGCAAACAATAAGAAAGGAATTTGTAAATATGTTTTGCAGGATAACAAATTCCGAAGATAGATCGCATACGTAATTCATCACACAATAAGAGAGGTATTCGATAATATCTTTAAAAGATTGTTTAGGGAGACTATACCTATGGGTTTGATGATATATCAAATTTAAAGTTGATAAGTAAGAAAAAAAATGGTTCGATATAGCTAGATCGAGTCAAAACATGAAGATAAAGGGGAAGAAATCGATTTTAAGAATTTAAATGCTCTAAACTGGGAATCAAAATCAACCTGAAACGATCGGGTCTCATTTCAAGTTCAGAGATCATGCTTTGGCTTGATAGGTCAAAACACTAACATTGTTTTACCAGTCAAGTTACTACATGCTTCTCGTCACTTGATTACAACCATGGTAAATTGAAGATCAAGAAATGAGAGTAGTCATCAAGGTGTGGTTTTCACTCCTAACTTGATGGTGTATTCCCAAGATATGACCACTAACTTACCAATCAAAAAGTTCGATCCCAACTCATTGCTAAGGATCCACATAAATAAGACGAGGTAACGCACCATTAAGGTAAGGGAAATCACTCCTATCTTAACGATGAAGTTTTACAAAAACAAAATATAACAGGATGAACTTCTTCATCAAAATCCAGAATTCACTCCTACTTTGATGAGGTCGTTTCATTTGAGAAAATACAATCCATAGAAAAATGAAATTATCATCAAGGTATGGAATTTTGCATATCTTGATAATTGAGTTCCATAATAACAAGAAAACAATCGAGGATTAACATTTGTCACCAAAGTACGGGTTTCAATCCTATTTTGGTGAGATCATGTCATTTGTGAAGTACAAGTTACAATGAGAATAATTGAAGTCAATCCTCAAGATGAGGAAATTGCCCTTATTCAGAGGATGAAATTTCATAAAACACATAATTGGAAACTATTTATCGAAAAGAATGAAGAAACATCACCAAAGTAAGGGAATCACCCCTGTTTTGATGAGTTAGAATCATTTAGGAGGTACGAGCGTTCTTAGTCATAGATTGACTTACAAACCCTTATATCTCCCATGGTGTAGACGGTTTAAAGGTTCGACTTAACAACGAAAGAAAAAGAATATCACTTAGAAATTTAGAAAATTTCAAATTATATCAATGTAACTAAGAGGAAAATCATGCTTACAAAATTTAAGGTCAAAGTTCGAGGTAACAGGATTTGTTATGATGTTCAAATCTTGGATGTCTTAAATCAGGAAGACGAAATCAAGGACAAGAATGATTCGACACCATGATGAGATGTGAACATTCGATTCACAATCGAAAGGATAATACAAGGACTTCTCAAGATATGAGATCAACCATAACCTTATTAAGGACACGTGTACTTATAAGTAATCAATTATAATAAGAGTTTCGAGTCAAGTAAACGGATTCAATGATCGAGTCAAATCACCATTTACACTTTGTTTAGACAAAGTATCCCGAGATGTAGAAATTCCACTTACAGCATTGCATGTTCTTAGTTATGGAACACATCCTTAAGAGGATTTTAAGAACCATAAGTAACGATTTAAAGTTTTAAAGACCATACGGTTTAGATTCTCAATATCTTTTGGTATATTGAAATCCATGTTCACGTGGTCAAGATAAGAAGATAGTTACATGATATGCCGAGTTCAATACTGTTGCACGTTACACGTTACACGTTGTGCGTTTAAACGTAAGAGTTGAATTGTAGGATGAGGTTAATATTATCAGGAATATTATTTAGGTTAAGAATGAGAAAGTATTTAAACTTTGATGATAAACCAGTTCAAGGATTCAAGGATTTTTAAGATACAAAAGGATGGTTCCATTTGGTAACGCATTACCATTTGGAATCGTTGACACGTCAAGGTAAATTGACTCATTTGCCTTAGAGATTTGTGTATTTTGACCATAGTTTATCACTCATCCCAGAAATCTCCAGGTAAGCATAACAGGTCTCACAATGAGATTTATGCGATATGCTTGCCTTAGCCCAAAGGCCTTTTGCCAGGAAATCCAGAATACAGGTGTCTATGTGCCACACAAATTTCTTTGGTTTATGAAATCAAAACCTTGATGAGATTTTCACAGATTAGACATAGAGTCTAAGGAATTAAACCCACGATGATAAGTGTAGATTCCACATGTCGTTGAGAATAAGATTGAGTGATTTTATGTTCGGGGAGAGTCAAAGATGAGTTTAGAGAGACAAGTAACTAAGTTCGGGCAATCCTATGCTAAGGCATCAAATTGCACATAAGAAGGCATAGCATTATGTAACATGCAAACCATGTATTTACAAGATAAAAATACTATAAGGTGCATGCATAAGCTATAGTCTAGGTCACCATTAATAACCTAAATCCCTATAGTTATGGGCTCTGATACCAATCTGTCATACCCCAACCTTGACGGCGGAATCGTCGAGGCGTGAGAGTTACGATTGTTCACAGCCACATAACGCTATTGCCTGAAACATGTTAAAAATAAAAGGTCAACATATTGTTGGTGAGCATTCTATAGTTTTGCATATATAAGTATATAAAAGGTGGCAATTCAAGTTATAAGTTAGTGAATAAAGTGATTAGGGATGTTATGAACAATGCAACAATCAAATCTAGACAATGTTTTACAAGTATCAAACGACGTTAATATTCTATTAACGTTAAAAGTATATACGATCAGCTAAGTGTACTTGGATCAACCAAGTAGGCTTGTCTTACCCATAGATCTATGACTTCGCTGGGCTAGTAATAGTTAATGATTGTACATATGACGCCATAATATGGTAACCACAAAAGTTCAACTAACCACAACTCACAAGTAAATTGCCATAAGTTTACAAGAATCCAAACGTTTACAAGTGCAATGATTAATAAATAACATGTTTCACCCCAAAGTATGAAAATAAGAAAAAGGGGTATAGAAATACTCACATGACGTATAAGTGTATAAGGTGATAATAAGGATTAAACGACGTTCCAACGAATCCTTTTACAAGGCACCTAAAAGTATTTATTACAATAATAAGCTTAACAATTAAACGTGAACTAGGGTTTTAGATGGAATTTGGGGTTTTGACAAGTAATGAAATTACTTGTATTTTGATTTATTCGATAATAATTTGTTAATCTAAAATAATGGTTAAAGTATATTTTATAAGAAATTTCGTTTGTAAACAATCGTGAAATTATAAGATGTATAATTTCTACAATTTACAGGACTATTTCATAATTAAACATGATATAGTGTCCATTTTTATAAAAATAATTGTTTATAATATTTATAAATAATATTTTATAAATATTATCAAGGTTTTTAACTAAAATAAATCTTATGAAATTTTCTTATTTAAAACGTTACATAGATAATTTCATCGCCATGTCAATAAGATCATGTAGATATGTTTAATTACCTGATTGGAGACCAAATGGGCGAGAACAGATGAAGAACAGGTCGCGGTTTTCGTGGTGTTTGATTGTGGAATTTTGAGTGTTTTAGTAGGAATGGAGAGTTGCAAACGATTTGGAGGTATTTATATGGTAATGCGAGTGTGTTTATTTGATTATTATAGTGTTAGTGCGATCGAACTCAGGCCGAAAGTGCATTGTTGATTCAATTTTTCAAATTGAAGTGGGCCATTGTTTGAATCAATCATGGAGCTTTGTCGGTACATTTAATTTGAGTTTTCGAAAATTACAGAAATGGTCCCTGTGGTTTCATAAATTTTACAATAGGAATTAAAATTTGTGTTTTAGTTTTAGTTAAGTTACACTTTAGTTCCTGAAGTTTAATATGTTATCATTTTTATGTAAATTTTTTTTTATTTATAAACTTTAACATATTAAAACTTATATTATCATTATTATTTACATTATTTTTATTATATTTATTTTGGGTTATTAACGTTAAATGAAGAATGATATAATATAATACGAGGATTAATCGACGTAAATTTTTTTTTTCATTTCTGTAGAAATACGAGATGTTACAAATTCACCCGACATTCCATGTATCTCATTTACGAAAGTGTTTGATAGACGAAGATATGGTTGTACCCCCAGAAGATATCGAAGTAGATGAAATTATGTAAAGCAACCAGTGGCGATTATTGATCGTAAAGAGAAAAGGTTAAGGAATAAAGTGGTTTCTCTTGTGCGTGTACAGTGGAAACACAGGAATAGATCCGAGTCTATGTGGGAGACTAAAGGAGAGATGAGGCAGCATTACCCTCATCTGTTTGAGAAATAACAGGTTTCGGGGACGAAACCTATATAAAGGGGTGGACTTGTAACACCCGGATATTTTTATAGACGAGAAAGAAAGAATAAACGTGAATAAAAAGGAGAAATATAATGTAACCCAAAGTTGAGGGGTTAAAGTGTCCAAAAGGATAAAACTTTGAAAAGTTGGTGAATAAAGCAACATGGCCGCCCATGTTGCCTGCTTACACCTTGTCATTTGGATTTTTGGGGAGAGAGAGAAGAGAGAGCAGAAAACTCTCGGATTTTGTAGAAGAAGAAGGATTCAAAGCTTAAGGTAAGAATTTGTGTTTTAAGTTGTTCTTGGTCGGCTTATGCCTCGGTTATATGCTTATGTATGTTATTGTATGTTCGGGTTGTGTGTTTTAATGGGTTTTAAGTGTTAAAAACGTTCGAGAAGTTCAAGAGAAGGGTTTAAGCTCGAAAGTAGTTAAGGTGAGTTCTAGAACCCCCATTCTAACATGTTTTCAACAAATTTTGGGGCTGGAAATACATGTGTTTATGTTTTTATGAAAAGTGGGTTTTCACCCGTATGTGTGTGTGTGAATGTGTATGTGGGTGGGTGTAAATTTGGGTTATATATGTGTGTATGTACATGTTATGATGCTTAGAATGTTAATACTAAGCTTAAATCATGATTTAAGACGAATTGGGACTGATTTATGTTGTTTAAGTGAAAGTTAGTTGCCCATGCGCCTAAACAGTGGCCCATGCGTCCAACGGTTTAATTTACTAAGTGTTCTCAACCGCCCAGATCCCCAACCGCCTAAACAGTACCCAACCGCCTAAGTGCCCATGCGCCTAAGTCAGGCCCATGCGCCTGAATAGTACCCAGGCGCCTGAGAAATTGCCCAGAGTGACTAAGTGTTAGGCCCAAGCACCTGAAGTGTCCATGTGCCTAAATAGGCCCATGCGTCTAAGTGAAAAATGACCAAGTGTAAGTCCAGACGTCTGCATAGTAGCAAAACGCCTGAACAAGGCAGAAACGCCCAAATAGTGCCCATGCGACTAGACACTTAGAATATTTTCTGAAATTTCAATAAAAAGCAGAAAGTCCAGGGTTTGACCAAATTTGACTTATGGGTAACGATTACCCGTTTTAAGCATGATTATGGGATATTTTAGGGTTATGGAATGTATGAATGACGTACGGTATGTATAATGTGTTATCTTTTAATGATAATTAAACGTATTTATATTATATTGTAAAATACGTTATATATTATGTTATTACTTTACGTAGTATGACAAATGAATGAAAGAACGTAAAGAATAACGTAACGAAATAAAAGATAACAATGATGAAAAGTAAGACATAATGAATGAAAGAATGGATTGAAAGCAAATGAAAGGAGGTGCACGACCATGTTATCGTTAGCTCAATTGTGATGTGGGTTAGCTACCCCAAAGGATGCACACAGGGTCAATCATTGAGATTGATAAGGCCCTTTGGTATGCCCTAGGTGACTGGATCAGCTTCATGTACAATGTTCGTGGTTTAATTACCACAGGTCCAGCATCAGCTTCGTGCACAATGTTCAGGGTATACCAATTGGTTGAATGAATGGGAGAGATGACTTGACCTAGGTGACTGGATCAGCTTCGTGCATAATGTTCGTGGTTTAATTACCACAGGTCCAACATCAGATTCGTGCACAATGTTCGGGGTATTGTTAATCGATCCATATGAAAGTAAAATAATGACGTAACTGTTGGATCATGATAAGGCTGGTGCAACCAAAACTACTTCACATAGTCATTTTTGGTACTACATTCAAAGGCTTCCGAAGCTGAGCAAGAGATCTTCCGAAAGTCTGAATGTAACACCCGGAAGTTTGACCTTTTGGTAGGCTATGCGATTGAGCCTCAGTCGCCTATGATCTATGCGACTGGAGGTCAACCGCATGGCTATTCGGCCGATTGAAGCTCAACCGCACGATTGAAGTTCAACCGCCCGAATGGAGTATGAGCCGCATGGGACATGTGCGATTGGGGTCCAATCGCATAGTGTTCATGCGACTGAAGGCCCAGTCGCCCCTGGATCAGATGCGACTGAGAAGTGGGTATAAAATGGGGGTAGCTCCATTCTCCTCCCCATTTTCAGTCGGGGAGAGAGCAGGAGCGACAGAGAACAGGGAAGAAGAGAGGGAAAGTGCTGCCCGAGTTCAAGATCGATCGTGAAGCTAGCCAAATCAAAGCTCACCAACTCCTACCTGACAATGTGAGTTCTAGGACCCCTCATTTACATGTTTTCTAACGATTTTGGGGCTGGAAACACATTAAAACCCTAGTTTTGAAATAGTGAAAGTTTGACCCATTTGGGTAAATCTTGAGTAATGTGTTTATGGTATGAATTAGGACTAGTATATGCTTGTATGAGGTCCTAGTAGGAATCCCTAAGGCTTGGGAGGGTTGAATTGGGCTGAAAATGGGTTTATGGTGACTGTGGGGACGGGGGTTTCGCGACTGCAGTGTATGAAGAACTCCAGTCGCTGCCCAGTTAGGGTTATGCGACTGGAGGGCCATTCAGCCGAATGAGTGTTAGTTGATGTCCAATCGCCCGACTGAGGTTCAGACGCCCGATTGAGCCTCAATCTCACGATAGGTGATGCGACTGAGAGTTTCGGTCGCGTGAGTTCAATCGCAGAGTAGTTGAGTCGTACGGTTAAGAGTTAGTCGCATATAGCCCAGTCGCATGGTGTCTAGTCGTACGGAAGGAAGTTCAATCGCACGGTTGAGTACCCATTCGCATGTTAGCCCAATCGCATGGCCCAGTCGCATGGAGGACATGCGACTAGTGCAAGTTCAGTCGCCCGAACAGGGCAGATGTAAGTGTATGTATGATGTATGTATGTTAGTATGATGTGCCATGATAGATGGTGAATACAGATGATAGGTGAGTATGTATGTTCCTTATGTACATGTGTCTTATCTTTTAATATCTTTACGTGAATGAATGAACGAATGAAACGAATGTAATGAGAACGTAAAGTAAAAGATAATGAAAGAAGGAACATAATGAACGAATGCATGCATTAACGAATGAAAGTAAGAAAGGCTTGCAAGCAAATGAAGGAGGTGCACACCCCTGGCAGGTGTTAGCTCAACGGTGTACGGGTTAGCTACCCCGAAGGATGTACATCGGGTCAATCATTGAGATTGATAATGAGGTGAGCAACTTCGTGTTGCAAGAGACTCGGTTAGCAGGCAATCATAAGATTGTCACTGAGGTGAGCAGTCGTGCACTGCAACAGACTCGGCTAACGTATGTTAGTAGTAAAGTGAAAGATAAGTGGTGCATGTATCTACCCCAGGTGACTGGATCAGCTTTGTGCACAACGTTCGTGGCTAACCACCACAGGTCCAGCACCAGTAGTATGTATGATGAAAGTGGGGTATTGTACATGTCACCGAATGTAATGAACGCTCGAACGAAAGTAATGAAAGTATGAATGAATGTAATGAATGTTCGAACGTAAGTAATGAATGTAAGAATGAAAGTAAAGTACGTACGAAAGTACGTGAAGTATGTATGTATGAAAGTAAAAGAGAATGATGAAGTGTACACGAATGAAAGTAAGTAATAAATGATGAGATAATAATAATAATATTATCTACGTGTACGTATGATGTGTGAACACATGTAAGGAAGAACAGTTAATGAGAATGAAAGTATGTTTTATTATAAAACTAGAACTCACTCAGCAACGCTGACTTTTTATGTGTTTCCAGTTCGCAGGTAGTGTTGCTGAGGATGGCACGAGGCGGCTACTCAGCTCTTTTGGGATGGCATTCTCCAGTTGATAATGCTGCAACGTCATGGGTTGCGGGTCCATAATATACGCAACACATCACGTTGCATGTCATTATGAGATTTCTTGAGGATCTGAATAAACGAGATTACTCAAGAAATCTCCTTTAGATTTTGATAAGTTCGCCACGCATTGGGTGCGTGTGCATGGTACATGCAACAAAGTATGTTGCATGAGAGTGTCAAGAGTATTCCGTCAGGGTTCCGATGTACGGAATTACTTAAGGAATATTCTTAGTATAAAAATTAAATTTTTATGTTTTTGAACTTAATATCTCCTCTAGAGGTCGCTGTAGGATCCTATGAGGAGAGACAAAGTAGAGAAAGCTGCATTTTGTAATCGAGTCAATGATGTAATGACTTTTATGAATGAATGAGAATGTATATGTTTTATCATTTCCGCTGCGTTGATTTATGATTATATACGTTATGTACGTTATATGTGCGATGAAGAACCAACAGTAAGGTGCCCGGTGAGCGGGGCCTTACAAGTTGGTATCAGAGCAAAAGTTTAAGTAAAATGGGTAAAATTTTTTTATAATAAACCTAAACTTAAACTGAGAATGGGACAGGGAGAATGAGAATGCCATCTGAGTAGTCGCGTGCCATCAGGTATTTTCTTTAAAGATTAACTGGTATTATGTGCGCTTGTTATGTGAATGGCGTGTACTGTTAGACTTAGATGCTAATGTAGTCAGGACAGGTGATGCTCGGGGTATGAAGAGTAGAGTAAGTGGCTAATCACAACTGGCCACTGTAATTAGGGACTTACTGTACTTAACATAAACTGAGCTATTTCCTTGAATGACCGTGTTGGTGTTTTAATCTTTCAGTGTGATAGAAGATGGTCGGTGATAGATCATCTGATGCTTCCCGTGATGGTGGACGTGGTGATGAGCCGCATATCACGCGAGGAAGATCTAGGAAAGAGAAAGTAGTTCGTGAGGAGAACGAGATTCCTCATCAGGAAGAGACAGATGAAAGCGCCAAGTTGAGAGCCTCGGTAAAAGAGGCAGTGATTGAGGAAGTGCACCAGGTTATGCAGACGATCTTACCGATTGTAATGACCGAAGCGATAAAGGCAGTACGAGAGGAGGATAGACGAGGGAGGAGACGGTCCTCCGGTAGACAGCAACAGACAGAGGCAGAAACGGTATTGTCTGATGACGAAGAGGAAGAGGAGGAAGAACAGGTTAGGGGGACAGCCCGGGGTTGTGATTACGGGAAATTTATGAGATGCAAGCCTCCGACTTTTGATGGTTCGGGTACGGCTGCTGATGCTCACCAATGGGTGAGAGAGATGGAGGCGGTCCTTGATATCAGTGACTGCCAGGAGGATAAGAAGGTAAAGTTTGCTACCCACTCGTTTACGGGGACGACATTGTGCTGGTGGGACAATATTGTCCAGGCCGAGGGTAGCAGGGCCATTGGGAAAATGAAGTGGTCTGAGTTGAAGAGAATGGTGATCGAGGAGTTTAGTCCTCGTCGAGAGATGGACAGAGTTGAGAGAGAGTTCCTGCAGTTGGAGGCGGGAACGATGACCCACCAACAATACACGACCAAGTTCAACGACATGGCACGGTTGGTGCCAGAGCAAGTGACGCCGGTGTCTCGCAAGATTAACCGGTATATTCAGGGGTTGCCAGCCGAAATTCGTTGGCATTTGATTTCCGCCCGACCAAGTACTTTCAGGTCGGCGGTGGATTTAGCTGGGAGGTTGTACGATGAACGAGCTGCGTTGGTGAAATCTGAGGGCAGTAAGAAGGGAAGTGATGAGAGGAAGTGGCAGGGGAAGAGGTTTGGTCGGGGTGATACTTCGACAAGTAGTAAGAAGGCACGGGTTGATGATCGTCGTGTGGTCGTGACAAGTGCAGGGTCGAGAAAGTGTGGGAAGTGTGGGCGAGAGCACGGTGGTGAGTGCAGATGGGGGCTGAATGTATGTTTCAAGTGTGGAAAGTCCGGTCATATGGCCAAAGAGTGTAAAGCGATGAGGTGCTATAACTGTGGGGAAAGTGGTCATATGAATAAAGACTGCAAGAAGCCGAGATCTGAGGGTTCCGGCGTGAAGAAGACAGGGGGTGAAGGGTCGAAAGCGAGCGCCAGAGCATTTACGATGACGCAGGAAGAGGCGCGGACGGACCCTGATGTAGTGTCCGGTACGTTTCTGGTGAACCAAACTTTAGCCTCTTTATTATTTGATTCGGGTGCCAGTAGGAGTTTCATTTCTGCTGCTTTTTGTACCAAATTGCCCGTTAGTAGTAGGCGTGTAGATGTGCCGTTTGATGTAGAGACTGCGATAGGTAAAACCACCAGGATTTCAGAGGTAATTGAGGGTTGCGATGTAGAACTGGAGGGTCACAAATTCCCAGTTAAACCCTTTGCGATGACGTTAGGCGGTTTCGATTTGGTGCTTGGTATGGATTGGTTGGCAGATTTTGAGGCAAGCATTGTGTGTCGCAAGAAGTTGATCAGTTTGACAGCGCCTGACGGTAGTCCAGTGACAGTTTATGGGGATCGGGTTACTACGATTCCGAAGGTGATCTCAATGGCAGTGGCGGGGAAATGTATGAGGCGTGGATGTAACGCCTATTTATGTTATGTGAAAGATGTAGAGAAGCCAGCACCACAACTGTCTGATGTTCCGGTTGTGTGTGAGTTCCCAGACGTGTTCCCGGAAGACTTATCGGGATTGCCACCAGACAGAGAGATCGAGTTCCAGATTGATTTAGTACCAGGCGCCCAACCTGTCGCCAAGACACCGTACCGATTGGCCCCGACAGAGATGAAGGAGTTGATGGAGCAGTTACAAGAGCTGCTGGACAAGGGGTTTATTAGACCGAGTATCTCACCTTGGGGTGCTCCGGTCCTGTTTGTAAAGAAGAAGGACGGTAGTATGAGGATGTGCATTGACTACCGCGAGCTGAATAAGCTGACAGTAAAGAACAGATACCCCTTGCCGAGGATCGATGACTTGTTTGATCAACTTCAGGGTGCTAGTTGGTTTTCACGTATAGATCTTCGATCAGGCTACCATCAACTGAAGGTGAAGGAGCAGGATATCCCTAAAACAGCTTTCCGTACACGCTACGGTCATTATGAGTTCCTCGTTATGTCGTTTGGGTTGACCAATGCACCAGCTGCTTTTATGGACCTGATGAATAGGGTGTGCCGGCCGATGTTGGATAAATCAGTGATTGTATTCATTGATGACATCTTGATTTATTCAATGAGCGAGACTGAGCATGCCGGTCACATTCGCGAAGTTCTGGAAACGTTGAGAAGGGAGAAATTGTATGCAAAATTCTCCAAGTGCGCATTTTGGTTGCGTGAAGTTCAATTCTTGGGTCACGTGGTAAATCCGGATGGGATTACGGTCGATCCGGCGAAAGTGGAAGCAGTGATGCAATGGAAGTCTCCGAAGACGCCGTCCGAGATCTGTAGTTTTTTGGGTTTGGCGGGTTACTACCGAAGGTTCATCCAAGACTTTTCCAAAATTGCTTCTCCACTGACAAAGTTGACTCGGAAGGATGTGAAATTTGTATGGGGTCAAGCTCAAGAGAAGGCGTTTGAAGAACTGAAGACGAGATTGACCCAAGCTCCAGTATTGGCGTTACCTGAGGAGAGTGAAGATTTGGTGGTTTATTCTGATGCCTCCTACTCGGGGTTGGGGTGTGTATTAATGCAGAAAGGAAAGGTGATAGCCTATGCATCCCGACAGCTGAAAGTTCATGAGGTTAACTACCCTACTCATGATTTGGAGCTAGCAGCGGTGGTTTTCGCGTTGAAGATTTGGCGGCACTATCTGTACGGGATGAAGTGTACCATCTTCACGGACCACAAAAGCTTGAAGTACTTCTTCGAGCAAAAGGATCTGAATATGAGGCAACGGCGATGGTTGGAACTTATAAAGGACTATGATTGTGAGATCCATTACCATCCGGGTAAAGCCAACGTTGTGGCGGATGCCCTTAGCCGAAAAGAGAGGACCGAGCCAATTCGGGTGAAGGCGTACCAGCTAATCATGACCTCCGACGTGATGAAACAGGTCAAAGAGTTCCAAGATGAGGCTTTGAAAGACGAACATCTTAACTCTGAACGCATGAGAGGTCTGGTCGCGGAGTTGGGTGAGAACGCAACGGGTGTTAGAACTCGGTTTGGGCGTATGTGGATTCCTCGTCTTGGGGATCTGCGAATGAAGATTTTGGATGAAGCTCATAAGTCTCGATACTCTATTCATCCCGGTGCTACCAAAATGTACCAAGATATGAAGAAAGATTACTGGTGGTCGGGTATGAAACGTGATGTGGTGGAGTATGTGAGTAAATGCCTCACTTGTTTGCAAGTAAAGGCGGAGCACCAGAAGCCGTATGGAAAGATTCAACCGTTGGACATCCCGGAGTGGAAGTGGGAGCACATCACCATGGATTTTATCACAAAGCTGCCACGTACTCCGAAAGGGTATGATACGATCTGGGTGATTGTGGATCGGTTGACAAAGAGTGCTCACTTCTTACCGATGCGGGAGACATATTCGTCCGAGAAATTGGCCGATCTTTTCATCAAAGAGATCGTGACTCGTCATGGTGTACCGGTGTCGATTGTGTCTGATCGCGACACCCGGTTTACATCCAAATTCTGGAAGAAATTCCACGATGCCATGGGGACGAGGTTGCATATTAGCACGGCTTATCATCCACAAACTGATGGTCAGTCTGAAAGGACCATTCAGACTTTGGAGGACATGCTCCGAGCATGTGTTATTGACTTCGGTGGAAGTTGGGATGACCATCTACCGTTAGCTGAGTTCTCATACAACAACAGTTATCATGCCAGTATCGGCATGCCACCCTATGAGATGCTATACGGTAGGAGATGCAGGACACCCGTCTGTTGGGGTGATATTGGTCAGAAAGAATTGGGAAGCGTCGAAGTGGTAGAGGCTATGACTGAGAAGCTCGAAAGAATTAAAACCTATATGAAGGCGGCCAAAGACCGACAGAAGTCGTATGCCGACAAACGACGCAGGACGATCGAGTTTCAGGTGGGAGATCGTGTTATGTTGAAAGTCTCACCTTGGAAAGGGATTATTCGATTCCGGAAGCGAGGAAAGCTGAGTCCGCGATATATAGGCCCTTTCCGAATCATTGCTCGAGTATGAGAAGTGGCCTATAGGTTAGATTTGCCAGATGAACTAAGTGGAATCCACCCGACTTTCCACGTGTCTCATCTGAGGAAGTGCTTGGCGGACGAAGACATGGTCGTTCCACTGGATGATATCGAGGTAGACGAAAAGCTCAATTATGTAGAGCAACCAGTGGCGATCATAGATCGTAAAGAGAAGAGGTTGAGAAATAAAGTGGTTCCCCTTGTGCGTGTACAGTGGCGGCACAGGAAGGGATCCGAGTCGACGTGGGAAACTGAAGAAGAAATGAGGCAGCATTACCCACGATTGTTCGAGGAATGACAGGTTTCGGGGACGAAACCTAAAATAAGGGGGGTGGACTTGTAACACCCGGAAGTTTGACCTTTTGGTAGGCTATGCGATTGAGCCTCAGTCGCCTGTGATCTATGCGACTGGAGGTCAACCGCATGGCTATTCGGCCGATTGAAGCTCAACCGCACGATTGAAGTTCAACCGCCCGAATGGAGTATGAGCCGCATGGGACATGTGCGATTGGGGTCCAATCGCAAAGTGTTCATGCGACTGAAGGCCCAGTCGCCCCTGGACCAGATGCGACTGAGAAGTGGGTATAAAATGGGGGTAGCTCCATTCTCCTCCCCATTTTCAGTCGGGGAGAGAGCAGGAGCGACAGAGAACAGGGAAGAAGAGAGGGAAAGTGCTGCCCGAGTTCAAGATCGATCGTGAAGCTAGCCAAATCAAAGCTCACCAACTCCTACCTGACAATGTGAGTTCTAGGACCCCTCATTTACATGTTTTCTAACGATTTTGGGGCTGGAAACACATTAAAACCCTAGTTTTGAAATAGTGAAAGTTTGACCCATTTGGGTAAATCTTGAGTAATGTGTTTATGGTATGAATTAGGACTAGTATATGCTTGTATGAGGTCCTAGTAGGAATCCTTAAGGCTTGGGAGGGTTGAATTGGGCTGAAAATGGGTTTATGGTGACTGTGGGGACGGGGGTTTCGCGACTGCAGTGTATGAAGAACTCCAGTCGCTGCCCAGTTAGGGTTATGCGACTGGAGGGCCATTCGGCCGAATGAGTGTTAGTTGATGTCCAATCGCCCGACTGAGGTTCAGACGCCCGATTGAGCC
Source organism: Flaveria linearis (assembly GCA_024085815.1). NCBI lineage: Eukaryota > Viridiplantae > Streptophyta > Magnoliopsida > Asterales > Asteraceae > Flaveria > Flaveria linearis. Next base: position 77,448,110 of record CM044004.1, on the reverse strand, counting down.
TCAATCGCACGATAGGTGATGCGACTGAGAGTTTCGGTCGCGCGAGTTCAATCGCAGAGTAGTTGAGTCGTACGGTTAAGAGTTAGTCGCATATAGCCCAGTCGCATAGTGTCTAGTCGTACGGAAGGAAGTTCAATCGCACGGTTGAGTACCCATTCGCATGTTAGCCCAATCGCATGGCCCAGTCGCATGGAGGACATGCGACTAGTGCAAGTTCAGTCGCCCGAACAGGGCAAATGTAAGTGTATGTATGATGTATGTATGTTAGTATGATGTGCCATGATAGATGGTGAATACAGATGATAGGTGAGTATGTATGTTCCTTATGTACATGTGTCTTATCTTTTAATATCTTTACGTGAATGAATGAACGAATGAAACGAATGTAATGAGAACGTAAAGTAAAAGATAATGAAAGAAGGAACATAATGAACGAATGCATGCATTAACGAATGAAAGTAAGAAAGGCTTGCAAGCAAATGAAGGAGGTGCACACCCCTGGCAGGTGTTAGCTCAACGGTGTACGGGTTAGCTACCCCGAAGGATGTACATCGGGTCAATCATTGAGATTGATAATGAGGTGAGCAACTTCGTGTTGCAAGAGACTCGGTTAGCAGGCAATCATAAGATTGTCACTGAGGTGAGCAGTCGCGCACTGCAACAGACTCGGCTAACGTATGTTAGTAGTAAAGTGAAAGATAAGTGGTGCATGTATCTACCCCAGGTGACTGGATCAGCTTTGTGCACAACGTTCGTGGCTAACCACCACAGGTCCAGCACCAGTAGTATGTATGATGAAAGTGGGGTATTGTACATGTCACCGAATGTAATGAACGTTCGAACGAAAGTAATGAAAGTATGAATGAATGTAATGAATGTTCGAACGTAAGTAATGAATGTAAGAATGAAAGTAAAGTACGTACGAAAGTACGTGAAGTATGTATGTATGAAAGTAAAAGAGAATGATGAAGTGTACACGAATGAAAGTAAGTAATAAATGATGAGATAATAATAATAATATTATCTACGTGTACGTATGATGTGTGAACACATGTAAGGAAGAACAGTTAATGAGAATGAAAGTATGTTTTATTATAAAACTAGAACTCACTCAGCAACGCTGACTTTTTATGTGTTTCCAGTTCGCAGGTAGTGTTGCTGAGGATGGCACGAGGCGGCTACTCAGCTCTTTTGGGATGGCATTCTCCAGTTGATAATGCTGCAACGTCATGGGTTGCGGGTCCATAATATACGCAACACATCACGTTGCATGTCATTATGAGATTTCTTGAGGATCTGAATAAACGAGATTACTCAAGAAATCTCCTTTAGATTTTGATAAGTTCGCCACGCATTGGGTGCGTGTGCATGGTACATGCAACAAAGTATGTTGCATGAGAGTGTCAAGAGTATTCCGTCAGGGTTCCGATGTACGGAATTACTTAAGGAATATTCTTTAGTATAAAAATTAAATTTTATGTTTTTGAACTTAATATCTCCTCTAGAGGTCGCTGTAGGATCCTATGAGGAGAGACAAAGTAGAGAAAGCTGCATTTTGTAATCGAGTCAATGATGTAATGACTTTTATGAATGAATGAGAATGTATATGTTTTATCATTTCCGCTGCGTTGATTTATGATTATATACGTTATGTACGTTATATGTGCGATGAAGAACCAACAGTAAGGTGCCCGGTGAGCGGGGCCTTACACTGAAGAACAACAGCTGAAGACTATCTTCCGAAGACAAAGTCTGAGCTTCCGAAGACAAAGTCTGATGAAAGAGCTGAAGACAAAGTCTGCTTCCGAAGACAAAGTCTGATGAAAGAGCTGAAGACAAAGTCTGAGCTTCCGAAGACAAAGTCTGAGCTTCCGAAGACAAAGTCTGATGAAAGAGCTGAAGACAAAGTCTGCTTCCAAAGACAAAGAAGACTCCAAGCCTCGGAAGAAGCAGTCTTTCGAAGTATAAGTGGCTTCGGAAGAAGTTATTCTTCCGAAGTACTTTATCCTTCGGAAGACATTGCTATGACCAGCAGATAAAAGTATGGTCCCTGACAGTCCGCTGCAGACCTCTGATACAGCATGGCATCTTCCTAAAGAGCCATGTTGTTGACCATACTTTATTCTATTGTTCACCTTTTTATGATAGTACATGTTACCAACTTTAGTTGGTGACAAAAGGTAAGTCAGGGACATGTCCTGACTACCAACTCTCAGGCAAAATGTCTGAAAGACCTCACCTAGAGTCTTGTAGTATAGATGTAAGGTTAGAGGTGTCCAGCTGGTATCAAAGTATATCCGGCTGTAGGTAGTATTATATATATCTTCTCCTTGTAACTCTTTAGATAAGTGATTTGAGTCCAAGAGTCTTGTAATCCTTTGAGTTGAGAAGCAATATATAAAAGTACCTTGAAAATTTACTTGCTGTGTTTATTTTCTTACTGCTTGCTACTTGGTATATTGTGATCAACTCTTCATAGACTACTTGCCGAGTGTTATTTCCAGTGAGTTGAGAGAAAAACCCCCATATTCGATCCTGCAGTAACGTACAATGAAAGAAAGACTGAAAGTAAGAAAGTAAGAAAGTAAATGAATAATGTAAAGTACGTTACAAAAGAATGAAAACGAAAGTAAGAGAATGTTAACGAAAAGCATGAAATGAAAGCATGCTATGACTATGATGGTGGAAAATGAATGATAATGAAAGTTAAAAGTAATATTCTCTATCTGTACGTATTATGCATGACCGCGTATTAAAGTAAAGAAAGTTATATCAAAAGTAAAGTATTTTATTTATAAAACCAGAACTCACTCAGCAACGCTGACTTTTATGTATTTTTCAGTTGGTAGGTAAAAGTTGTTAAGGATGACACGGGGTAGCTAATTGGCATTTTTGGGATGACATCCATTAGTATAACAATGACATTTTTGTAAAAGTTGTCATTAAAATATATAAAATGGTTTTAATTAATTTCCGCTGCGATATTTTAAATAATTGTATGTTTTATGTGTGACGAATGACCAAATGTGAGGTGTCCGAGGCCTGACAAAGAAAGAATGAATTGTTTGAGTTGATGTATGGTGGTTTGTTTATAAAATATGGTATTATAGAGTAAAGGGGTTAAATTATTCTTTTTGTTAAACCTCCAAGGACTAATATGACCCTCCAACGGCTTCTTCAAAGGTACAAAAGATCCTCGGAATCTTTGCCAACTTGCTTTCGCAAAGGTACAACTACCCGCACCATCACACCACCTCCGTTGTGGTGTTCCCCTGCCTACGTGGTAGTGGATAGCACCCCACAACACACGCTCTAGCAAGTGCAAATTTGAGATCAACTTTCCAAACGTGCAATGTGTGAGTTTAATTTCTATATTGTCAAAGTTGTATTTTTCCAATCAGATTACATAAAGTTAGACTTCTTTAGTAATTTCTTTTTGTACACATCTATCATCATAAAATTTACTATATGTCTCAACAATCTTCCTTATTTTAAGTAAAATAATTGATATTGCCTCATCTGCAACTCTTTCAAGGTAAGAAAATGGAAGAAATTTGTGGGAAGAACAAACGAACGAGCACGCAAACTGAAAAAGCAGATCTCAAACCTTTCTCCGCAAATAGTAATGTTAGGGTCAATGACCGATGCTACTATCCAATACTCGAGGATAAGAAGCTTGTACCGTTTCTGTTTCTCGTTCGTATTAAAATTCTAAGCGAAAGAGATCACATTCGTTTTCTCTTTTGATTATGGTATCATTTTTCATGCTTTTTATAATTCATATGATCGTATGTATTCAAACTTGTATGTTCACCGACATATTCATATGTTGACAAATATTTTATATATGTTGCAAGAAATGCTTAAAGTTTTATCAAGAAATTCAATTAGGTGGACTTAGAAACACATCAAATTTATCATTTTGTTATGTTTGTTTTAAACTTGTATTTTCCCAAAATTGTTGTATGTTTACTTGAAACATTATAACGTTATGTTGATGAATGATAATGAAATTCAGTCTTAATTTATTATAATTTTAGTGTCATGATGTCTTTAAACAATCTATCAATTCTTGCACCTTAATGTGTTCGCAATCGGTTGGAGTGTGACCAATAGGTTTATTGTCAATGAAAGGCATAAGCTATTAACAATTTCAAATTCATATACAGCAATTTCAAATTCATATACATACCAATTTTTTATTTTTACTTTAATCCAAAAATATGACTTCTCTTTCATTATGCAATTATGGTCTTGAAAGAGTTTTCTTACATGCTTTTTAATTTTATTATGTTTTTAAAAGACATATTTTTATGTACTATGCAGTCTTTTATGGTTCATTTGTTTTGTTATCTAATATGACAACGTGTAGCAAGGCTCAATCAATTGAACTGTGTCATCAGATGTTTGGAAAATAATATTTCATTTTCTTGGTAAAAATGGGGCGGGGCTTGAACCAGTTTGATGGAAAAGTAGTTGTAATTGTAGTCCATGAACTCATGATTTTCAGGTTAGTCAAGTTTAATATTACTATAGACTTACATATGGCCTAAAAAACAATCGTCATAGTTTAGCTGGGACCACCAAGGTGGATGCACCACCAGTATTGTTGTCATAAACAAGTCGACGATGGCCACCAGCTCAAACTCAAACATAAATGGGAGGCACAACGACAACAACCGAATGCATGAAAATGGCCACCACCATAGACCACATCCATCTAAAGGGTACCAAAGAGATAGAATAAACTCACCACCAGCATCACAACCCTGAACATCAACTACAACCGGGATGCAAAGTTGGATTGAGGGTGACAACTGCCAATGGCAAGACCACCACCACATGCCGTAAATGGCGACAAGATCCGATTACCCTAAAGGGTACAAGACATGAATAACAACCCCACCACCACCATGGCCATCTTCAAAATTAAGGAAAATTGAGAGACAAAACAACAATAGTGGTCCGAAAACCCTAAACGGTACCAAAGAGATTGAATAGCCTCACCTCCACCATTGCCATCGTCAACATCAAACAAAAGCAGACAGTAGAACAACATTGACGATGACAACCACCGCCGATAGGACAACAATCGCCGACAATATTCACATCCAACACTCTCTCTCTAAAAACGACGCAAAAAGAGAGTGCAAGTATCATGATATATTTTAGATAAAAGAATATGATGACACTTAAATTTATAACACTGAAGTATTTACGTGTATCAATACACATATGACTAAAGACATGCTTGGTGGGGTGGGGTGGGGTTGGGGGGGGGGGGAGGTTTTCTCGCTGCCTTCCCCATATAGAAACCGATCACCTCGGTTTCCTCAGCTTCCTCCATTGATCACAATCACTTGGCGAGGTTGATGATATTGATAGGTCACCGCTTTTCCCTCCCTCAGCTCCCCCCTTACTCATATCCTCACTTTGTTGCTTCACCCTCCCCTCCTTGAGTAGCCACCACTCTGCTTACTTTAAACTAAACAGATCTCACCTAAATCGACTTGCACACTTAAACTAAAAAACACATGTAAAAATAAAGGCAAACCTATAAAGCAGCCACCACCAACATCTACAGCTACAAATCTACTTAAGTAAATATTAAAAAACAAAGCCCAACAAATATCAAACAAATCCCAAGATTAGATTAATCCTGCCTTATGAAGGTGCAATCCTAACAAATTATACTTAACTTTTAGTCTACCTCGGATATCGCTCTATCATGTTACCGTGTTACTGAAACAAACACAACTAGTTTAGGGATAGAGTTTGTATTTTACAAAGTCCTTTTCTCGTTTATATTGTCTTCAAAGTTAAAATCCACAGTAACATTGTTCCGAAATCAGGGTATAAATCATTTGAGGTTTTATATCGTTTACAAGAACAACTTGGGGAACAAACGATGTTATAAGCTATAAACGATTCAGTTCATTGGAGACGACGATTAACGACGATTGCTTCATCGATCTCCAAACCCTAAAACATTCACTCGATTATCCTCCGATTGCTGTTTTTCTGCTATGGCTATGGATATCGACTTCTCTGAGTACCGATTGCGCTGTCAGCTTCGAGGTCATGAAGACGACGTACGTATCTTATCTATGCTGTTTCCTTTGTAATTCGTGAATACTAGGGTTTTTAGCCAGCTTAAGTTGCTAGATAGTTCAATTTTTTTTATTTATTGATCGAGTTTAGCTGTGATTGGGAGAGTTGAACTTAAAAATGAAATTGAAATTGAATGATTTTGTGGTGAAGTAGGAGTTAGATTGGCTTCGTTTTACATTCGAGTTGTTGTTGTAGCTGAGGGCAATACAGCGTGAACACTGTCTTAGTCTCATGTTTTTAGGGATAGAAGTTGTGATTTGATAACGCTATTGGTGCTACATTGATTTTGTTTCTTATAAATATTACGTTTAGCGTTCATTTATTCACATTCTGATTACTATATGGCTGATCAGTAATGCACACCCCATTGATGATGAAATCATGGATGCATTTTGAAGACAATTTTCAAAATTAACACGGGTTCATTTAGCTATTTTATGTGGCAGAGGCTTTTGTTACTACTTGGCATTTGGTTCTTTATGATAGCAAAATTTGCATGATGCATTGTTTTTAACTTTTCATTATCTTCACTGTCTAAGGATTTCACAAGTTAGCGTGCAAAAGTCTAAATGCAGCTCTAGTTTTGGAAGGGATTTAGTCTCCTATTGTTCCTGTTCTGATGTAACTTTAGGAACTATTAGCAAAACTGATAGAGCTCATACACTTTGTTGAGCATTATTGGAACAGGGTCTTGTCTTTTGCATGCATCTAATTATGAAAGAGTTAATGTTAACTTTGACGTAGACAAGACACTGTTTTATTACGAGGTTATTGTTTTCTAAGTTTCTACTTGTTTTATTTTTAGGTTCGTGGCATATGTGTTTGTGACAATGATGGAATAGCAACTTCATCAAGAGACCGAACCATTAGGTTCTGGTCTTTGGATCAGACAAACAAGGCTGCTTACACTTCCTCAAAGATACTACTTGGGCATACTAGCTTTGTTGGCCCATTGGCATGGGTTCCTCCGAATGAACAGTTTTCAGAAGGTGCCCTTATATCTGGTGGTATGGACACGCTTGTTTTGGTATGGAATCTTGCGACCGGGGAGAAAGTTCAAACGTTGAGAGGTCACAAAATGCAAGTAACAGGAGTCACTTTGGATGGATCAGACATCGTATCATCATCTGTTGATTGGTTAGTTAACTGTTTGTACTATGTGTGATGTTAGTTATTTGTCAGGGTATTATCGTGCAATGTGTTTTATGTTGTAAGGCTGTAAAGTACTATTTTTTCTTCTTAGTAATGGGTTCTCGAGGCATGCAAGCAATCCGATGGAAGTTTAGTACCTGAAATCACAATGTTTTTATATTAGGAATGATCGGTGTTCAGCTGTTAGTGTTGGAGTGCTAGCCTTAGGCGATGTGTGGAAATCGCACGAGAGACAAATAGAGGTCGCGGAAATGCGAATGCTGAGGTGGATGTGTGGACAGACACGACGGGATCGGATAAGAAACGACGTGTTTTGAAACAGGCTAGAGGTGGCTTGTATCACAGATAAAATAAGAGAGGGAAGACTAAGATGGTTCGGGCACGTGAAGAGGAGACAGATGGCAGCACCGGTTAGAGCAGTAGAGAACATCAACGTAGAGGGTAGGAGGAGTAGAGGAAGACCTAGGTTGACTTGGGATGAGAAAATTAGGCGAGATATGGTAGACTTGCACCTCTCTGAGCACATGATCGAGGATAGGAGTGCGTGGAGGCGCAGAATTAAAATTAAGGACTGTTAGTGGGATTTGTGGGTAGAAAGGGTAAATGTAGCCTTGTTGTGTACGTATTTCCTATCTGCCCTCTATAGGTGCAACATGCCGCTTTTGTTGTATGCTTTTATGTGTCTTATACCTATGTGTTGTATGCTACATAATATGTCTGCTTGTGTTTGCTATTCCTATTGCTTTTGTTTCCGAATCGGGGGTCTCTTTGGAAGCGGTCTCTCTACCCCCCAAGGTAGAGGAAAGACTCGCCACCACCTGCCCCTCCCAGACCCTACTTTTGAGTGGGATATACTGGGTATGTTTGTTTGTTTGTTTGCTAGCCTTAGGCGATGCAAACTGAGGCAGAAAATTTTTTGAAACTATTGACTAATGGATATACATATGCATGTGCTAGCTTATGTCACACGCTTATTGTTTGTGGTTTGCGGAACCATAGTAATTCATGCCACTAAGTGCTAAGTAGGCCTTGTTCTACATAAGGGACTTAGATGAAAGAACTTTGAAAACTATTTGCATGAGCTTTTAAGAAAAGCTTGTTCGTATTACATGAATAATTTTTTTTGGTAATCATGAGAACGTGTTACCGGAAAACTCACATGATCCCACCAATACCATGCTAAGCAACGAGATTAAGTAAATTGCAGGCCTCTAAGAGGTTATGGCAGAAACCAGTGGAATGGATATCTGAACCTGAGACATCTGCTAGAGGGGAATCAAGTGCTTATCATCATGCCACCCCTTTTTAAGGATGCCTTACTAAATTCGAGGACTTGATTACTCTAGGGAGTCAACACTAGATACAAGAGTAACGTAGGAGCTTTGATGTGAAAATCAAACATTGGGAAACAACTACAATTTCTGGACAGAACCTTGAAGTCCAAATTAGGAACAGAAACTAACAGCTGCTAATTTGTAACAACAGAAAGAAAGGATAAGGACACACTACTGTAGTTTCTGATGGCATGCCTTAGACAAAAAAAGCAAAAAATGAACAAAAAAATTGTTGGGTGTGGAGGTTGATTTGGGCAGCTGGCCCAAATTGCAAGCCTTATCTGGCTATTTTTGGCAGAGATTTGACAGCCTATTATTAACCATAGTTTGAGGGTGGTAGCCCTAACCTCCAATGTTTTTTCTTTATGGGTGACTGGTTGCTGATCTTGAGGTGCCATGCATGTGGTTATAGAGCATTAGTAGGGGAAACCCTTCTGAAACGAGTTGGCCCGTGACGTTTTGCTCTCTTATAGTTCTTTGCAAGGCTTGGAGATGCGAGGTAAAGGATATGAAATTTGCTTTAGGGCTATGAAAGTTGAAAAACGACAATGTACCAGGGACTAGCAACCACTATATTGTTAACTGCGCTTACATTTTTTTTAAATTTTCAAAGTTTATTAGTTCGGGCTTGCTCATAAAGGCGATGGAACAAACATATGTTAGTAAAGGTTGTCAAATGGCTTATGTGTGTACATATTATTTAAAAGTAAAAATTTTCATGTTAAATGCTATATACCGTTATGGCATTGGCATGTTGGAAATTTTGCCGATTGGACATCTATTTGATCAAATTTTGCTCATCTGAAAGCAAAATTCTTGTTAAATTTCTACAGACCGTTATCTCATTTTGGAAATTTTGCCATATCAACATAGATTTCATCAAAGTTTGCTCATTATAGTGCCTAATATTGCTTTTCCCTTTTTTTTTGATTTATGAAAGTACACTTAGACGCTGGAAAGGAGAACAACAATGTGAGGTTTGGGAAGCTCACAAGGGACCAATCCAAGTAGTAAAGAGATTAGATACCGGTGAACTTATTACAGGTCTATACGCATCTTAGTCATTATTTTTTGTTTTTATTGTTATTCGTTTATCATTTTTCCCAATCCCCATATGAAGCACTGGTAATTCCATCTCTTTTTTATTTAAATAATATGGACAATTTCTAAGCCATAATTAGTTCCCAGATTTCTATTATTTGTTTGTTTCTAAGTGGGACCAAGTTGGTGAATGAAAGTTTCCATGAACACGCTGGCTACCATTATGTTTAAAGATTTGTTTGATGTAATTGTGATCCAGGTTCAAGCGACAGCACTATAAAGCTTTGGAAGGGAAGCACATGCACACATACCTTTTCTGGTCATACAGGTATTTGTTTGTCTCTATCTACTCCTCACTACACGGACATAAATTATTAGTGCTTGTGCTTATAAACAGAGAAATTCTATGATCAAATTTTAGTTGCTTTCTGAAGTGCATGATCAATACTTTTCTGATAATGTGTTCTTTTCTTTCTTTTTTTTGTGATCTCATCATACTCTATATGTATGTGCGTCATATGTGTGCATGTTTGAATTGATCAAATAGCTTGTATGATGGTGCATTTTTTCTATGAAAATGAACTTGTTTAATTTGAACGTGATTATTCTCTCTGGGAACTCTGCAGATACTGTGAGAGGTTTGGCTACAATGCCTGGTTTGGGAATTCTTTCTGCATCACATGATGGGTAAGCTTTCTGGTCTACTTGTGTTGCTAGGAATGTATTCCTGAATTTCAAATGTAGGCAAGCAAACTGCTTGCTCAAGCATGCGCATAAGCTTTTTATTTCAGTCTCCTTACATTGGTCAGGATAAAAGTGTTGCTTTTGTTTCTGTGTTATTTTATGCTGTTCCAGAGGGTGCATGTCTCTGATTTGAGGAGAGTAGGGGATGGTTACTAACTTGTTGATAGATTGTGTGAGACGGAATTATTTTCTTGTTGTACGTAAAATTTTTAATATATTCATAAACTAATGGTGTGTGTGTGTGTGTGTGTCAAGCTTGTTTACACTTGGTTTGATCTGCCGCAAATCAATAATAAAATTAATGTTGAATGGATTAATTGAAATGTTCTGAGACAATGAGGTGAATTTGAGCTGTAATGATTTCATCTACAATATTAAGGCAGCCTAGGTACATGTATTTTTGTTGTAATGGTAGTCAAAGCATAATTATAGCATTGTAACATTATTAGGCTGTAATTAGAAATAGAGTAAATGCCTAGACCATGTACTCTTGTATAATACCCACTTCTATCTCGAATAAAATACACATAAACATTCTCTCCTTGTTTTGTGTTCCTTGCCTTTTGTTGTTTGCCCTGCTGGGATCCAAATTACACCGGCACCCTCCTCGGACTCCAAGCTTCTTTGACCTGACTGCTTCATTTGTCGCATTTCGACAGGTTTTCCAAAACCCTAAAACTCTACCATTTGTTGGACATGAACCCTGATTTGACAGCCCCTCATTTATTCTATTCACCTAGTCATGAAACCCCAGTCGAAATACCCTAGCTGCTGTTGTTTGTGAGAAGCCGGATTAACATAGTCATTATCAGTGGTTTTCACATCCAACAATTTCATTTGTTTCTACTGATTTCTTAATTTCCAATGCTGACCCTGATTTCTTCATACATCATGTTTTTTAGCAAGTGTAGTTTCTTGCCCAAAGAAAAAAAATCTGTGATTCTAAATACCAAATATTATTTTCTAGCAGGCGAGTGATGGTATGATTCCAGTAATACTTAGCTAGTTCATTGTTCTTAAGATATTAGTTAAATTCACCTCTAGTTATTGGGCTCAGTCTATTAAGTTATTTCAATTTATGCTTGAAGTTTTGGATGAGATGCTCACTTGAGTCGAGATCCTTTGAACCCTAAATTCCCGGAATGGAAGCTTGATCATAACAGACTTCAAATAGCTTTACGGATTTTAATAAAGCCACATGTTTGAAGTATCATCAAGAGTTATCTTACGAAAAGATGATGTGGAAACACTTGTAGTTCTCAGCGTAGGAATCCCTGTTCCACACATGCACTGTATTTGTGCCATATCTTTTGAGCCTTAATGTTATCTGTATGTCTTATGCATGTTCCCTTATTGTGAATTTTCTCTCTTATTGCGAGTCTATAACCATGTCACAGACTCATGAGCCTTAGCACCACCTTTAAAATACATTACCTTCATACTGTCAGTACTTTTGGCTGTTTATTCTTGACATGTGCAATAATTTGCTAGTTTTCAGTAAATCTATGCTTTAATTGACCACTCATTTTTTGGTTTATGAATGACAGGTCAATCAGGTTATGGGCACTTACTGGTGAGGTTTTACTGGAGATGGTTGGTCACACAGCCATTGTCTATTCTGTTGATGCAAACAAATCCGGGCTTGTTGTCAGTGGTAGTGAGGATGGATCAGCAAAGATATGGAAAGGTTATATATCTTGTCCTTAACATAAATGGTATTTCTTGTACTGTACGAAGATGAGATGCCAATAATGAATGGCTGCGAATTAATAAAGATCATTGAAGTTGAGATCAGGAACTAAGATAACATTACACTTTACATTAGAGGTAGTAGCATGTAGAGAAACATCAAAATTTTATTTCGAATAGCTTACATGCTGTTTTCAGGTTAGTAAGGTTCATAGAATTTAGTTATGTTACATACTTTCTAGTATCATATATTTATGTGCTTGATCAGATACATCAGTTACTTGATCCATATCTTTATGCTTGAGTAGCTTGTATGACATGGTACTTGGTGCATTGGGTGCTCATCACACATGCACTATTGTTGTATCTTTTGGGGTACTGTAAGGCAACTTTGACATGCCTACAAAAGATTTGGTCTATGTATTTGAATTTTAAACTACTTTGGGGTTAATCGTTGAATTTTAAACTACTTTGGGGTTAACCATTGAATTTAAACTACTTTGGGTTAACCGTTGAATTTTAAACTACTTTGGGGTTAACCGTTGAATTTTAAACTACTTTGGGGTTAACCGTTGAATTTTAAACTACTTTGGAGTTAACCGTTGAGAGCATGTGTTTGGCTTCTAGATGGAGTTTGTGTCCAAAGCATAGAGCATCCTGGTTGTGTTTGGGATGTCAAGTTCTTGGAAAATGGTGATATTGTGACTGCGTGTTCTGATGGTGTGGCGCGTATTTGGACCATGCATCAGGATAAGATAGCTGAGGCTCTTGAACTTGAGGCATATGCTTCTCTACTTTCTCAATACAAGGGAAGCAGGTATCTACCACTCTCTTTAAAGAAAGCATGGTTTTCTGTTATGCATCTGTATTGGAATTATTTGATTATAATGAGCAACAAACTTGGATACACATCAACATTTTGATGGCTGCCTAGAAATTTTCCAGTTCTGTATTTTTTGGTTCTTGTGTATGACTGGTGGTTGATTTGGGTGTGGATGTAAATCTGTGTTTTACTACACCAACCTGTTTATAGAACACTCTATATCAATTATCTATAAGAACCTGTTAGCAATAACAATCAGATCAGAATGCAAAGTGCAGCAGCAAAGCTACTGTGTCGGCCCGCTTCTTATTATTCTTTGAAAATAGAAATGAAAACAGAACAGTATTTTCTGAATACCCAACGCTGGAAGACTCTAACTTACTTAAAGGCTAAACACAGCCTAATTACAGCCAAAACACAGCCAATGTTGTAAAAATCGTTAGGCGCTAGTCGGGCGGTGAGGTTGGGACTAGGGATTAATAGGGATTAATCGAGATTAATCGGGTCAGACTTTTGTGTATAATTTTGCAAATTTATATATAATTTTATACTTTTTTTTGAAATAATTTGCAAGTTTGGGGGATAATTTGTAAATTTGTGAATATTGAGGGGGTTAAATGTAAAAATTCAAAAACTTAAACTATATAATCTGACCCTAAAGATAGAACAGCTTCTTCCCTTCCGTTGTTCCATCACCGCCGGTCGAGCTTTCCGTCATTCCAGTCACCGGAGTCTCACATCCTCGCCGGAATCAGCAAATCCGGCGCCGGAATGGGAAAATCCGACGGTTATCATCGCCGGAACACCACCGATTAGAACGATTTTGTCCGGCTTTGACCAATTTTGACCGACTACCGCCTAGCACCTCCGATTTGGTGAAATCGAAGCGGCTAACCTCCGATTAGCGGCTAACCTCCGATTAGCGACTAATCGGCGACTAATCGGAGGCTAGTCGCGATTTTTACAACACTGAACACAGCTGTAGTAAATACCAAAAAAACCCTTTCTAAAATGAAAAAAACGCATTATTCTGAAAATAGAAAATCTTCCAGCCATAATTGATATCATCCGGAATTAAATAATAATCACCCCCTTAATTCCGGTCTGGCGGTCTTCACTTCGGCACGACTTTTACTTTATGACCGTCATACCCACGAGCTTTCTCATTTCTTCAAATTTGATTCTTGGCAGCGCCTTGGTAAGTAAATCTGCCTTCTGTTGGTTCCCGTTGACATGCTCGACCTTGATTTGACCCCTTTCAGCACACTCTCTAATGAAGTGGTAGCGTGTGTTGATATGCTTGCTTCTCCCGTGAAAAACTGGATTTTTCATAAGGGCAATGGCCGACATGTTATCCACAAATATAGTCACCTTTTCTTCCTTCTGACCAGTTAATTCAGCTATCAGGCTTCTCATCCAGAGGGCTTGACATGCTGCTGATGTGGCTGCCATAAATTCAGCCTCACACGAACTCAAAGCTACCGTACCTTGTTTTTGTGAGTTCCATGCCAATGGTCCATCATCAAAATAAAACACCAGGCTTGTTGTTCCTCTCCTATCGTCAACACCCACAGCATAGCTGCCATCGCTGAAGCCATGTAGAGTTTTACTTCCATTCCTTCTATAGCATATGCCTAGTTCAGTAGTTCCTTTTACGTAACAAAGGATCTGTTTAACAGCCTGGAGATGAACTGATTTTGGTGCCTGCATAAACCTGCTAGCATATCCAACTGAGTAAGATAAGTCCGGTCGAGTGTGAGTTAGGTACCTTAGACACCCAATTGCCTGTCGGTACTGCGTTGCATTAATTGGGTCTCCTTCTTCATGTTTGGACAGCTTCAAACCAGGTTCCATTGGGAATTTGGTTGGTTACAATCCCACAAACCAGCCTGTTGGAGTATTTTCTTAGCGTAACCTGCTTGCTTTAGTGAGATTCCTTCACTATTTTGAATAACCTCGATGCCAAGGTAATAAGATAGAAGACCGAGATCACTCATCTCGAACATGGCTTCCATTTGTTTCTTGAACTCAGTTATGCCATCATTATTTCCTGCGGTGACGATTAAGTCATCAACATACACCTTCACAATCAAAGAATCCTTGCTCCTTGTTATACCGCTTGCTCCTGCTTGCATCTTTGGAACCCAAACTGCTTTAGAACACCATCAAGTCGCGTGTTCCATACTCTTGGAGCTTGTCGAAGGCCATAGAACGCCTTTGACCGTTTATATACTTTATGCTCACTTCCCTTTTTAATAAACCCCTCCGGATGGGAAACGTACACTTCTTCTTTAAGTTCCCCGTGAAGGAAAGCCGACTTCAGATCTAGATGATGAACTTGCCACCCTTGTTGAGCTGCTATTGCCAAGATCAACCGAACAGTCTCAAGCCTTGCTACTGGGGCAAAAGCTTCATCAAAGTCCACCCCCGGTTGTTGTACATAGCCCTTTGCTACAAGCCTTGCCTTATACTATCGACCGATGACCAGGTGGAAGGTTTGTTAACTTCCAGGTATTGTTTCTTTCAATTGATGCAATTTCAGTGGCCATCGCTTCCTTCCATTCTTGTTTTATTGCTGCTTCCTTGTATGTGTTTGGTTCATCTTCCACGAGAAGGTCATTGTAGTTGACAGTTTTGTGAGAGGCTTTACTGTAAATTTCACCCGGTGGTTTCACCCCTTTAACTGGCGAGTCATCAAACACTTCCTGTTCAGCAACAGATGGATCCGATGGACTAGTGAGATCAGTCGGTAATTGTGGCAGAATTGGTCCTCAACTCGTAACACCTTCATTTGGGCTTCCAGAATCAAAAGAAAGATTTTCTGAGTGTGCAGGACTGCTCACGAATGATGGACTTTCTGGTCCAGCACCAACTGGGCTGTTAGGCCCATGCGCCGAGCTTAGTGGACTGGAAGAAATCCCTGTGCTGGCAGCTTCCTGCTGGCTTTCTACAGGTTGACTGCTCAGGTCATTGAACCCATTTACAGGCCCAGTTCAACTGAAAAATCAGCCCATTCAGAGCTGTCATCACTAACTACTGCTAGATAGTTTTTCCAGTCCCATTTTTGTCCTTCTTCAAACTTGACATCACGACTTATAACAAGCTTTCTTCTATCCACATCGTACATTCGATATGCTTTTGATCCGGGTTCAACTCCCGGGTGCACCATTGGAATGCTTCTGATGTCTAGTTTCTTCAACTGATTAGGAGGGACTTTGACATGGCCAACACACCCGAATATCCTTAGGTGGTCAATTCTTGGTTTTCGTCCTGTTAAAGCTTCATAAGGCGTCTGGTCCTTCAAAGCTTTTGTGGGCAGTCTGTTTAGAACATAGACTGAATGTCGAACCGCCTCAGCCCAGAAAATTTAGGGAGCCTGCATAGCATTGAAAAGACTTCTGGTTGTGCTAATAACAGTTAGATTTCTCCGCTCCACAACTCCGTTTTGTTGTGGAGTGTATGGATCACTCAACTGTCTAACTATTCCCTCTTGTTCACAAAATAAATTAAAGTTTTGTGAAGTAAATCCCCCCCCTTCCCGATCAGTTCTAAGGACTCTAATTTTTGTTCCTCTTTCATTTTCAGCAGTGGCCTTAAACTTCTTGAACTGCTCAAAAGTTTCATCTTTCGATTTGAGCATATCAGCCCACATATATCTGCTGCAATCATCAACGATTAGTAAAACATACCTGTTTCCAGCTTGGGTAGTAGGTGTGATGGGCCCACACAAGTCTGCATAGATCTGCTCCAAGGGTCGTGATGCTCTAAAAGTTGTGTGATCCGGAAACGAGTGTCTAGAATGCTTCCCGGCAAGACAAGCTTCACACAATTGTGTAGGATGGCTTATATGTGGAATACCTTCAACCATCTCTTTTGTTGACATCTGCTTAAGGGTATCAAAATTGGCATGACCCAGACGTGCATGCCATATCCACGCAATTTCATCGGTTTTTGCATATAAACATATAGGTGAGCTAATCCTCCAATTGATCTTGTACAGCCAATTGTGCGACCTCTTTACCTTCAACAGTAATCTGCCATCCGGTTCATACATCCACAAATACTCACCCCTCATTAGAACTTCACAGTCAGCTTCGGTAGCTTGCCCTAGGCTGACTATGTTGCTCTTGAGGAATGGTATATAGTACACATCCGTTAGGAGGCGTTGCTCACTGTTTTTACAATCCAACAAGATTGACCCCCTTCCTTCGATTTCTACACATGACCCATCGCCGAATCGTACTTTGCCGCCTACATTTGAATCGAGTTTAGAAAATAAACTCCGATTCCCAGTCATGTGGTTGGATGCTCCATTATCCAAGTGCCACATAAACTCTTCATCAGAAGTGGATGTAAATGCAGCCGGTATAACCTTCTCTTCATTCAGATAGACCAACTCCCTTTGGTCTTGAAAACCTACTGTCATCAAAAAGTAGACTCATCCTCTTGTGCTTGAGTTAAGTCGCTTCGTTCATCTCCTTTTCTGGTTGGGCAATCTAATGCAAAATGTCCCATGGCATCACATCTGAAACATTTAATATTGGAGCGGTCCTTCCTTTGATTTGCACTCCATTGATTTTCATTCGAAGCTCCTTGACCAGAATCCCTTCCACGCCCATTTGAACGACCTCGACCTCATCCTCGGCCTCGATTGTCATAGCCATTCCCCCTGCCACGACCGGTTCCTTTCTGGTCCTTCTTTCTGAATTGCCCTTCTTCACATGAAAACAGCAGCTGATTTCCTTTGGATCCTTGCCCTTTTCACCTGATTTGATCCTTTCTTCAAATGCTCTAAGTCTGCCGATTGCTTCTTGAAAAGACATGGCCTTTAAATCTGCGAATTGTTCAATAGAAGCAACTATAGGTAAGAAACGATCAGGAAGTGAACCAAGAAACTTCCTGACCAGCTTTATATCTTCAAGCGTGGCTCCTAGGCTGTTTGCTTTCGAGACTATGCTACTGATGCTTCCTGCAAAGTCTTTGATCGTCTCTCCATCTTTCATTTTTAATGCTTCGAATTCAGTCATTAAGGATCCAAGCCGGGTCTCTATAACCCGATCGACCCCTACATAGCGAGCCTTCAAATTCCAGATCTTTTTCGCTGTTTCGAACTGGGAAACTTGGAGGACAAGCTCTTCGGGTATTGCCTGGTACAGGTAGGCTATTGCTATATTGTTCCTCTTCGGGTCAATGTTCACGCCTGGCTCAATTGCTTCCCAAACGCCGTGAACATTAAAAATTGCCTTGATTTTGACAGCCCAAATTGTGTAGTTTGTGGCTGTCAAAACAGGGCATTGCAGCGACAGATTGGTAGTCTCTTTCACCCCTACAATCTGGTTTACTGCTGGAGTCTGCCATCTTTTCTTGCTTCTTCTCTGATTGATTGCACAGTCCTTTGGCTCTTGAGGACACCCTTCTGAGCAATATCAGAGCCTGGTATAGTCATTGGACAATTTGTTCTTTGCTGGCTTGATTCATATACCATGTAATGCCAATATGTACTTTTGCAGCCATATGTTTCTTACAATTGACAGGTAATTATTCAATTTTGAATAAGTGGAAGCTGGGTAGAACATTCTTTCGTAAGTGTAAAATTAAGGCATGGCTTTTTAATTATTAAGTAATGTTGAATTATGCTTATTCCTGAATAGAGGGACCCTTAATGTTGTGAGCAATATAAGCTTTTTGGATTCTGGGTTTTTTCTTTTTCATTATGGCATTTCACTATTTGACGTATGGTCAATAGGGACTATCCCATTTCACATTGTTTGATACATACACACATATACATACATATAATATATATACACATACATGCATACATATACCCACATTATACACAAATATACATATATATAAATATATACATGGATAGGTACATGACATATATATATATATATATATATATATATATATATATATAAATAAATATATAGTCATGTATACACATATATGTCTATATTTAATTTGGCTAAATATTGTCATTGGAAGACTGGAACTTGTGTATGGACCAGATAACATTGTGCCATATAAATTAGCATTAGAATAACTTGATAAATTAAACAGAAAATCATGCATCCATGGTTTAAGCTCAAATTGTATGGTTACTCCCAATGCGAAGTAAAAGTTAAGCACCTATTTCACTAGTTATGAAGTTTAAACTTGGATCAGTGATTATTAACTTACTAAATAATACACGAGCTGCATAAAATAGCACACTAGCACATCCAACCCACTGTGTTAAGAATCATAGCTTCCGTACTTCATCAAATCTTCATTTTGTGTTTGTTAGGAAGAGAGTTGGAGGCTTGAAATTGGAGGAGTTACCTGGTCTAGAGGCTTTGCAGGTTCCAGGTACTATCAGGTTCTTGTTCTGATACAAGATTAGGACCGTATGGGATTATTTTATAGTTATTTTTTAGCATTATATGATTATTAGTTGGTTAGCATCTGTTGTAGTTACCCCTTAACAATTCGAAGGTTCAGGGTTATTTTTGTCTGTTTATTTCATTAAATTCGAATTTACTATTTGATAGATTCAATATTTGATTTTAGAATGGTCTTTTGAGGTTTCCTGCAAATACATTAAAGCTTAGAACAATTACTATGCAAGATTTAGATAAAGAAGCTTCATATGTTTTCTTCTAAAAGTGATTGTTACATCTTAGGGGTGGTGGGCAACATATTTAGGAGTGCTTAGTTATATTTATTAATTAGTAAGGGTTATTAAACAATAAATGTTTGTCAATAGTGGATCCATAAAATAGGGATTAGGTTTAGTGGATCCATGTTTTAAGGATTATGTTTCCCTTTATTTATGTTTCATGTCTTGTTGTATTGTCCTATATAAAAGACCTTCTATTGTTTTACAAAACACACAATAATATACAATTGACAATCTCTTTTACCAAGTTTATCTTGGTATCAGAGCTTACTGTCGATCTGCCTAAATCCCGCTGCTTCTTCTTCTTCTGCTGCTGTTCGACAGCCCACCCTAATTCCATAAACCCTAATTATTTTCGGTCCACAATGGCCATCACAGCCTTCACCTCAGAACACAAAACAAATCACAATTCTTGTTATGTTGTGGGCTCCGACCCATCTCGGGTGGGCCCGGTGGGCCCGATGGGCCCGGTATTTACTATAGACAGAATTAGGAAAGATGTAACCCTAATTGTCTAGATTAGTATATATACATCTCTTGTACTTGTAAAATCAACACCTCAATAAAAAGAAAACCCTAGTTGCCCCAAGTGGACGTAGGTTACACAACGTAACCGAACCACTATAAATCTCGTGTCTCGTTTATTGCTTTCGATTATTGTTCTCGTGTTTGTGTTCGTGTGTTCTCGTGTTTGTGTTCGTGTGTTCCACCGCCGTCAACAACAACCGCCGCCGCCACTGCCTAACCCCGATTAGGGTTAAGCCGCCGCCGCCGCCAACCGCCGCCGCCGCCTAACCCCGATCAGGGTTAAGCCGCCGCCGCCACCGTCTTCAACCGCCGCCGCCGCCGCCGAATTAGGGTTCCGGCGCCGACCCTGCCGGAATTCCTCCCCTGCGGCCGCTGAAACAGCTGCTGCTGTTTGTTCTGTTGCTGTTGGTTCATTGTTTTGGTTGAAACCGCTGCTGCTGTTTGCTCTGCTGCTGTTGGTTTAGTGTTTCAATTGAAGGTGCTGTTACAATCGATTGCTCTCAATTTTTTGAAACTGATTTCATAAAAACAGTGTTCAATAGAACAACACGCAAGTTCAGGCAGCCGGCTAAAGTTGTGTTTGGCACTGTTTTCAGTTTTGACTCGATTGTTGAGCATTTAGGTTGGAATAATGGCTGACGACGGGAGAACAAAGATTAATAAGTTTGATGGACATGATTTTGGGTTTTGGAAGATGCAAATTGAGGATCTGTTGTGTCAAAAGGATTTGATGGCAGCCTTGGATGAGGAGAAACCAGAAGATATGACTGATAAAGAATGGAAGACGTTGGACAGGAAAGCAATTGCTGTTATCAGACTCTCACTAGCAAAGAACGTTGCGTTCAATATAGTGAAGGAAACTACTACTCACGGTTTGATGAAAGCCCTATCAAATATATACGAGAAGTCGTCTGGATCAAACAAAGTGTTTCTAATCAGACAGCTAGTTAACACCAGATTGAAAGAAGGTGGTTCAGTTTCCTCTCATATCAATGATTTCAATAACATTATTTCTCGCTTGTTATCTGTTGATATCAAGTTTGATGATGAAATTTTAGCCCTGTTATTGTTATCGTCGTTGCCTGAAAGTTGGTCAGGGTCAGTTACTGCAGTTAGTAGTTCATGTGGTACTGCTAAGCTCACCTTTGATGTGGTCCGTGATTTGATTTTCGGGGAAGACATTAGAAGGAAAAATTCGGGTGAACCATCTAGTTCTCTGTTGAGTACTGAAGGAAGAGGTAGGGGAAAAGAAAGGGGTAGTAGCAGGGGTCGTTCAAAGTCTAGAAGAAGAAGTCAGTCAAAGCCCAGGAAAGACATCCAGTGTTGGAACTGCAAAGAACATGGTCATTTCAGAAGCCAATGCCCTAAACCATCTGCTTCTAAAGACAAAAAGGAAGTTAATCTGGCTGAAGATAATTCTAATGACGTTCTTATCTGTTGTGTTGAAGATTCTACAGAGTCATGGGTCATGGATTCAGGAGCATCGTTCCATGCTACATCTAGCACGAAGTCGATGAAGAATCTACGAACAGGAAATTTTGGTAAAGTTCACTTAGCCAATGGCCATGCTCTTGATATAACAGGGATGGGGGATGTCTTGAAAACTCCATTGGGCACCACATGGATCTTGAAAGATGTTCGGGTCATTCCAAGTCTCAGAAAGAAGTTAATTTCTATTGGGCAGTTGGATTGTGAAGGATATGATGTCATGTTTGGTGGGGGACAATGGAAGGTCGTGAAAGGAAATCTTGTGATTGCCAGAGGTTCAAAGAGGGGCACATTGTACATGGTTGAAGTTCCTGTAGATGGGGTAAATGCAGTAACCAGTGGCATGAGTCAATCTAATCTGTGGCACCAACGACTCGGTCACATGAGTGAAAAAGGAATGAAAATGCTCGTTTCCAGTGGAAAGCTTCCAGAGTTAAAGAAGGTCGAATCAGAATTCTGTGAGCCGTGTGTATTCGGGAAAAAGAAGAAGGTGTCTTTTGTGAAGACAGGAAAGCCACCGAAAGCTCAGAAATTGGAGCTTATCCACACGGATGTTTTCGGACCTACTCCAGTTGCTTCTTTGGGAGGTGCTTATTATTATATCACTTTCATTGACGATTCAACACGTAAGGTATGGGTTTACTTTCTTAAAAATAAATCTGAAGTTTTTGATGCTTTTAAGAAATGGAAAACTGCTGTTGAATTGGAAACTGATTTGAAGGTGAAATGCTTGAAGTCGGATAACGGAGGTGAATACATCAGCAAAGAGTTCCAGAACTACTGTGCAGAGAATGGTATTCGAATGATCTATACAGTCCCGGGCACTCCTCAACAAAATGGAGTCGCAGAACGTATGAACAGAACTTTGAATGAAAGGGCCAGAAGTATGAGAATCAATTCAGGGCTTCCAAAGATGTTCTGGGCAGATGCAATTAATACTGCTGCCTACTTAATTAATCGGGGACCATCTGTTCCGTTGGGTTTCAAGCTACCAGAAGAAGAGTGGAAATGTGAAGCTGTTAAATTTGGGCATTTGAAAGTATTCGGGTGCAGTGCCTATGATCTAGTAAAAGACGGTGACAAGCTTGATGCTAAAGCCAAGAAGTACACCTTCATTGGCTATGGTTTTGACAGTATGGGGCTACAGACTTTGGAATTTTGAAAACAGAAAATTGATCAGAAGTAAGCATGCTACATTTAACGAGGCTGAGTTATACAAAGACAGAAACACAACCACTTCAGAGGTTCAGAAAGAGCAAGTTGAATTTGATGTTGATGCTCAGAAACAATCAGATCCAGAACCTGTTAATGAACCAGAGACAGAAACTGATGATGATACAGTTCTTGAGTTTGAAGATGGTGGTATGGGTGGAGATGAAGAGACAGTTGAAGCTTCTGATAGTGGGAGTTCAGATTCTGAAGATGAACAACATCCACAGACTCCAGACCAATCTCATTGGGTCAGGAGATCCACCAGAGTTTTTAAGCAGCCTACCCGGTACAGTCCTTCAGTTAATTATCTTCTTTTAACTGAGGATGGTGAACCAGAAAGTTATTCAGAAGCAGTTAAGTTGAAAGATTCGCTTCAGTGGGAGCATGCAATGCAGGATGAGATGAACTCTTTGATGAAGAACAATACATGGGTCTTAACTAAGCTTCCGCCAGACAAAAGAGTTCTACAGAATAAATGGCTCTACAGGGTTAAGGAAGATCACAATGGTAACAAACGATACAAAGCAAGATTGGTCGCTAAGGGGTTTCAACAGAAACACGGGGTTGACTACAGTGAGATATTTGCTCCTGTGGTCAAGATGACTACTATCAGATTGGTGCTTAGTATTGTTGCAGCAGAAAAGTTACATTTGGAGCAGCTAGATGTGAAGACCGCGTTTCTGCATGGTGATCTTGATGAAACTATCTACATGGCACAGCCAGAGGGTTTTCAGGTTAAAGGAAAAGAAAATTTGGTGTGTAAACTGCAGAAAAGTTTGTATGGTTTAAAACAGGCGCCCAGACAGTGGTATTTGAAGTTTGATGGCTTTATGGGCAGAAACGGGTATAGGAGATGTGAGATGGATCACTGTTGCTATCTCAAGAAGTTTAAAAGTTCCTATATCATTCTCCTGCTTTATGTTGATGATATGCTGATAGCAGGTTCAGACATTGCAGAGATTAACAAGTTGAAGAAACAGTTGTCTGCAGAGTTTGAAATGAAAGACTTGGGTCTAGCTAAGAAGATACTTGGTATGAGCATCACCAGAGATCACAAGAACGGTTCTCTAACTTTATCTCAAGAAAAGTACATTCAGAAGATATTAGAGAAGTTCAGAATGAATGATGAGAAGACTACTACTCGAAATACACCATTGGCAAGTCATATTAAGCTTTCTAAAGATCAGTCTCCAAAGACAGAGAAAGACAAGGCCGAGATGCTGAAGGTTCCTTATGCATCGGCTGTGGGCAGTCTTATGTACGCTATGGTATGCACAAGGCCCGATACTGCTCACGCAGTGGGAGTTGTCAGCAGGTTCATGTCTAATCCGGGGAGAGAACACTGGGAAGCAGTTAAATGGCTGCTCAGATATTTGAAGGGTACTTCAAAGATGGCACTACGTTTCAAGGGTAGAGATGCTATTCTCAAAGGTTATTCTGATGCTGACTTGGGTGGATGCAATGAGACCTACAAGAGTACTACAGGGTATGTGTTCACTATGGGTGATACAGCAATTTGTTGGATGTCTAGGCTCCAAAAGAGCGTGGCACTTTCTACTACAGAGGCTGAGTACATGGCAGCCGCTGAGGCTAGTAAAGAGCTCGTTTGGTTGAAGAATTTTCTGGGTGAGTTAGGCAGAAAACAGACTAAGTATCCATTGTATTGTGATAATGAAAGTGCTGTTAAACTAGCAAAGAATCCTTCTCATCATGGGAAGACGAAGCACATTCATATCAGATATCATTTCATCAGAGGTCTAATCAGCAGTGGTACTATCCAGTTGAACAACATCAAGGGGAACAAGAATCCAGCAGACATGTTCACTAAGTCTGTCACGCTGGATAAGCTGAAGCTTTGCAGGGCTTCAGCTGGCCTTCAGGAATAGTTGAGAAGGCGAGGGGTAACTAGTAGGAGCTAAACCAAATTCGGGTTTATTTATAAGTACAAGACAATGCAATTGAAGACTTTGCGCATTCAGGTGGAAGCAGGTTGAAGTGTTCGACGCATTCAATTGGTGGGTTAGAGAAGATGTCTCGAAGCCCAAGTGGGAGATTGTTATGTTGTGGGCTCCGACCCATCTCGGGTGGGCCCGGTGGGCCCGATGGGCCCGGTATTTACTATAGACAGAATTAGGAAAGATGTAACCCTAATTGTCTAGATTAGTATATATACATATCTCTTGTACTTGTAAAATCAACACTTCAATAAAAAGAAAACCCTAGTTGCTCCAAGTGGACGTAGGTTACATAACGTAACCGAACCACTATAAATCTCGTGTCTCGTTTATTGCTTTCGATTATTGTTCTCGTGTTTGTGTTCGTGTGTTTGAGCTATCTGATCCTAACAATTCTCACAAGTTTGGATTCAAATTAAGCCCTACCAACTATGGTTTTTGGAAAACAATGATACAACCCTTTCTAATTACCAATGATCTTTTTGGCTATGTCAATGGATCTATTCCATGCCCAGACAAGACTATTACTGCTCGCAGCCCTGAAACAAACCCAACTCCCAATCCTGAATATTCTGCCTGGATCCCCAATGATGCTCATATACGTATGTTACTTCTTTCAACGATCTCCGAAGCATCATTCAAACATGTACAGGGAGATACCTCTCGTGATCTATGGCTTGCCTTGGAACGTGCTTATGCACCTCACACTTCTTCACGAGAATACACACTCAAAACTCAACTGCTGAAAATTGAGATGAAGCCCGAAGAAACCTCTGCTGATTATATCACACGCGTTCAACAGTATGCAGACGCCCTTTTTAACATCGGTGAGCCCATGAAAGAAAAAGATGTCGTTATGTTGGCTATTTTAGGTCTGCGAGAAGAATACAACTCCCTGAAATCCACTCTTATTTCAAGACAGCCCTCTGTTACCCTGCTGGAACTTCCCAGCCTACTTGCTGATCATGAATACATGGTCAAAAAGCCTGATCCCGTCGTTCCTGCTGCTCAGGCCTTCATGGCTACCAGCAACCGTGATTCACCAAGCATTCAACTTCCACCGGAAACAGTTCAGTCTCTTCAACAGTTGCTGACCCAATTAGGCCTCAATGTACAATCTGTACAACAGCAAAATCAGGCTCTTTATACCAACCGGGGAACACCAAATCGTGGTTCTTACAGTCGCCGTGGTCGTGCACGCTTCAACAGCAACAATCCGAACAGCCGTCAGGCTACTTCTGCCACAGGTATAAATTCTAGATTTGCTTGGGCATCTAATCAAAATACAGTCTACGGTTCTTGCAACAGGTGTGGAATTGGACATATTCCCTCACAATGTCCTAACCGTGACCCAACAACCATTCGTCCACCAAGGCAGGCCCCTCAAGCAAACTTTGTAGATCAACGCTCACAAGCATCATCATCATCATGGCTGCCGGACACAGGTGCAAGTAGTCATGTGTCGCCTGATCTTTATGGCTTTGACGAATCCGAGCCGTATCATGGTAAGGATACACTTATTGTTGGCAATGGTAAAAGTTTACCCATCCTTCATATTGCTTCTACAAAATTTAATTCTCAAAACAAAACCCTTTCACTTACCAAAATTTTGCACGTTCCACAAATCAAACGTAATCTTCTCTCTGTGCAACGTTTCTGTCAAGACAACAATGTATTTTTTGAATTTCATTCTACCTATTTTTGTGTGAAGGATACGGCTACTCGCACTATCCTCCTCATGGGTCCAAGTAAAAATGGTCTCTACTCCTTCCAACTGCCCAAGTTCCATCCTGTGCCCAATGTTGCCTTTTCAACCGTTCGAGCATCCACCACAACGTGGCATCAACGTCTTGGCCATCCTCATTCGCAGCTGTTAAACTTTATGATCTCAAAAAATAATCTTCCTGTTACCTTTAATTCTGTTTTTTCTTCTTGTAATTCCTGTCCTATGGGAAAATCATCAAAGTTGCATTTATCTTCTTCATAACATAAAAGCACTCGTGTATTGGATTTAGTGTTTTGTGATGTTTGGGCCCAGCTCCTATTTCTTCCTTTTATGGTCACCGTTATTTTTTATTATGTGTGGATCATTTTACTAGGTATATGTGGTTGTTTCCTATAAAACAAAAATCCGATGTTTTTATCACCTTTCAACAATTCCACAAAATGGCTGAAAGACAATTTCAAACACAACTTAAAGCTGTTCAAACAGACGGAGGGGGAGAATTTCGAAGCTTATCTTCTTTTTTAACAAATCATGGGATTATCCATCGCCATTCCTGCCCTCACACTAGTGAACAAAATGGCTTTGTTGAAAGAAGACATCGTCATGTTGTTGAGACTAGTCTCACTCTAATGGCGCAATCGGGTGTTCCAAAGCGTTTTTGGAATTTTGCATTTGACTCGGCCACATATTTGATAAATCGCATGCCATCTCGAGCCGCTTCAAATATTTCTCCATATGAGCATCTTTTCAAACGTAAGCCCGACCTATCCTTTCTTCGTGTTTTTGGATGCCAATGTTTTCCACACCTACGTCCATATAATCCACACAAGATGGATTTCCGCTCCCTACCTTGTGTGTTCTTAGGGTATAACTCTTCTCATCATGGGTATCATTGTCTTGACCCTGCCACTAACCGAATTTATGTGGCTCGACACGTCCGGTTTCATGAGGCACATTTTCCTTTTCTCCACTCCTCCTCATCTCCCTCGCCCACATCCACTCCTGATCCTTACTTCTCATTTTTTCCATCTTCTGTACCACAAACCAGCCCACCTACTACACCAGAACAATCCAGCAACCCAAACAACCCAACCAGCCCAATCCATCATTCAACCACCACACCAGATTCACCAGCCACTAGCTCCAGCAGCACCACGAGCCCAACAGCCTCACCCACCAGCCCAATAGACTTACCACACAACCCACCAGATCAAACCACAAGCCCACCGACTAGCCCATCTCACACAACCAGCCCAACCAACCCACCAGACCAACCCACCAGCCCACCTGCCGGCCCACAAAGCGGTCCACCTTATTCCCAACAGCCCACTGACCTATCATCCAACTCTTCTCCAGCCCACAATTTACCTCAACCACCTCTCCAATATACCTACAGTCGACGACAACCAACCCAACAACCATCTCAACAAACCACAACAAATGAAAATCAACCACGTCCACGGCCGGAAAATCTTCGTCAAAATCCAAAAAAACGAACTCCTTACAATGCCACAGCCTTTCACATCACCACACAACCCTACTCAACCGAACCCACCTCTTTTGCTGTTGCTAACAAAAGTCCACAATGGCGTGCTGCAATGGCCGAAGAATTCAAAGCCTTAACGAGAAACGACACATGGACTTTAGTACCACCTGTTCCCAATGCTAATGTTGTTGATTGTAAGTGGGTGTACAGGTTGAAACGTGATGAACAAGGGAATATCAAACGTCACAAAGCTCGTTTGGGAGCAAAAGGATTCAGTCAACAACCGGGAATTGATTACCATGAAACATTCAGTCCCGTGGTAAAATCAACCACCATTCGTGTGGTTCTCTCTCTTGCCATGACAAGGCACTGGCCGCTCAGACAATTGGACGTGCAAAATGCATTTCTACATGGTGATCTCAAGGAAACTATTTATTTACGCCAACCACCGGGCTTCATTGACTCACAAAAGCCAAATCATGTGTGTCGGCTTCACAAGTCCCTATATGGGCTCAAACAAGCTCCAAGGGCCTGGTTCAACCGTCTTTCTGCGGTCCTATTGCATCTTGAATTTCATGGATCTAAAACTGACCCATCTCTTTTTATTTACTCTCACAACGATTCCTTAATGTACATGCTTGTTTATGTGGATGACATCATCCTGACAGGCAACAATTCTCAATTGATTAATCACACCATTCAGAAGCTTAGCAGCACATTTGCAATTCAGACATGGGTCGGTTATCCTATTTTCTGGGCATCGAGGTTCTTCACAAGAACAATGATTTGATTCTTTCACAACAAAAATATATTCATGATGTCATTCAGAAAGCAGGTCTCTCTCAATCAAAACCGGTTGACTCACCCATGCACACCAACTCAAATTTAGCTATTGGTGATAGTTCACTCTTTCATGATCCAGTCAAATTTAGACAAACGGTTGGAGCTCTGCAGTACCTAACCCTTACCAGACCTGACATTACTTTTGCTGTCAACAAAGTTTGTCAATTTATGCACTCTCCAACAGATAATCTTTGGTCGGCTGTAAAAAGAATTATTCGGTATTTACAAGGAACCTCACACTATGGCTTGCTGATTAGACAAAAATCACCGTCGGTGCTTCATGCCTACACAGATGCCCACAGCCACTCTCTCACAGCCTTTTCTGATGCAGACTGGGCTGGATCTCTTGATGACCGTCGATCCACCGGAGGATATGCTATCTTTCTTGGATCAAATCTTATTTCATGGCGTGCTCGTAAACAACGTACTGTCTCTCGGTCATCAACAGAGGCAGAATATAAAGCCTTAGCCGACTCTGTTGCTGAGTTAACATGGCTTGAAGCACTTCTAAAGGAGCTTCAGGTGTCTATGACCTTGCCGCCTATCTTGTGGTGTGATAATCTCGGCGCCACTTATTTATCGGCCAATCCGGTTTTTCATGCTCGCACAAAACATGTGGAGATTGATTTTCATTTTGTCAGGGAAAAAGTTGCTCAAAGAAAACTCTCAGTCCAGTTGATCAAAACAGATGATCAAATTGCAGATGTATTCACCAAGCCTCTATCATCACAACGGTTCCTACTTCTTAGGTCCAAGCTACGGGTTGCTCCCCGGCCTTAAGCTTGAGGGGGAATATTAAACAATAAATGTTAGTCAATAGTGGATCCATAAAATAGGGATTAGTTTTAGTGGATCCATGTTTTAAGGATTATGTTTCCCGTTATTTATGTTTCATGTCTTGTTGTATTGTCCTATATAAAGGACCTTCTATTGTTTTACAAAACACACAATAATATACAATTGACAATCTCTTTTACCAAGTTTGTTTGTAAAAGACTCGCCTACACCTACCCTCCCCAGACCCTGCTCTTGAGTGGGATATACTGGGTTTGTTTGTTTGTTTGTTTGTTTTACCAAGTTTATCTAGGGTAGTTTAGTTTTGATGTTTTTTCTTGGTCGCCTGCCTAACTTAAAAGTGTTTATTGCGATGTGGTGCTATTTTCAATCGTGTTTTGAGTATGGTGATAGAAGAATTTTTTAGTGAATGGTTAGCATTTTATAAATTCTAACCATTGTACTTGTCATGTTTCCTATCAAGCAATATTGCATTATGGAAATGGTAAGTCCTAGGTCGCATGAATCAATGAAGGCAATGTTCTGTGTTGTTGGTTATGTTCTCGTTTCATATATCCTCATTTATGTTTTAAAGGTGTGAAGTGTACTTAAAATGGTGTTTGTTAACCGTTTACATCCCTAGAAAACCAAATAGGTTTTCAGAGTTCTCTGTACAAAAGTTGTGACTGCATGCTAAGTTTTGATGTTTTCATGGTTACTAATAAAAATATGCATTGATTATCTGGATATAATGAGGTTGAGGCTTCAAATGTTTCACTTCTTCTAGGTATTTCTTTAGTCACCATCTTATAGAAGAAACAAAATAGCCTCTTATTGTAAATTCCTTTGATTATGTGATGATCAGGAACCAAAGATGGGCAGACGATGGTTGTACGTGAAGGAGACAATGGTGTTGCATATGCGTGGAATATGAGGGAACAAAAATGGGATAAGGTATGATTCTATACATGTTAAAATGGAGTTTTGTGCCTTACCTTATGGCCGATTTATCTTATGTTCTAAGATCAAACCTTAGATTACCAATGTTTGCTAATATTTTTATATGTATATAATACATGCTTGTGATAAACCATGTTATTTGAAGGTCCTTTGTTCACGGAAAGGCATACTTGCTTTGTTGATATATGTTTTTTTATGTGATGGTTAAACTCTGCGAATGAGCGTTCATGGCAGCAGCATTACTGCCTTCATTTTTAAACAATTTTGTTTTGCTAGAAAATAATTTGCGTTCAAGAAAAGATAAAGTATAAATTGCATTAAAAAATTCTAACAATATCAGGACTGTGAGTCCCTTTGTTATGGTTTTTTACTTGTGTTATTACTGACCTTATGTTCCCTCATAGTGATATAGAGCAATATTGACCAAACAAGATATAAATTGGAGTAGAAGCTACATGGAATTGGATTGTTACTTGACCTATGTAATTATGAAGTACGTTAGTCTTGGTTTTAAAAAGCTAGCCTGAGGCGCGCCTAGGTACAAGGCGACCTCAGGCGCGAGCTAGTTCGCTTCAGGTTGCATAAGGGTCGAGTTCTACAAAACGCGCTTCGGTGCGATTCAAAGGGAGGCGACTGATATGGGCTTGTGCCCCTTCTGTACATGAAACTAAAAGGAAAACTTAAAACTAACCCGTCGGAGAAAAGTCGCCGGAGCTTCATGAAGATGACATTATGGAGAAGAAAGCAAAGAAAGTGTATGGGAAACTCACCTAATTAATGTTTCCATATATTGCCATTCAATAGTTAAAAAAATTAAACCGAATTTTTTAACTTTGGGTATTTTAAAATTTATAAATATTTTGTCTTTTAGTTTAATTATTAAGTATTTTCTTTTACTAGTTACTTTGTTATCTCTTTGGCTTTTGTAACTTTTATATTTTTAAAATTTTAACTAATATAGTATTTGTATTACTTATATTCTTGCATATATATTATTTTGTTGTACATATAGCTTCTTTAAATTATATGTATAGGTTATATACATATTAAATCATATATTAACCTATGATAAATATAATAAAAGCTTATATAAAACCTTGCATCTCGTGTATGAAAAGCCCTGCGCTTTTGCGCCTTGCGCCTCGGTTTTAGACCTCGTCGCCCGAGTGTGCTTCTCGTTTTTTAAAACCAAGACGTTAGTTTAATCTTTATCCTCGTGTGTTTTCGTATTAGATTATTGTTAGAACTAAAAGTATCTTTATATGTGTAAATTCGTAGTTATTCAATTAGTTTCCCTGTAAAAGTCTATTTAGTCTTGATCATGTACTATAAATAGGTAGGCATTAGTATAGGTATTCATTATGTTGTGTTTTGATTGAACTTTGTTAGATAACATGATAGATATTCCCCAAACATCCAACAATAATGTTATATTCTGTAACTTGTAGCTTACGCTACATCAGAATTTGCTAATGAGATTTATATCTAACCACACCATCTAATAGACTAAAATATGAGTGGTCAATGCATTAAAGTTGTCTGACTTATCATGGCTTATCTTCATATGATTCTTATAAGTTTTTTTTTCCTGGGGCCTACAAATTGATTCCACAAAGTAGCATTTTGAGATGATTAGGATCCGTATAGCATTTGATTTATCATGTATGATACTTTAATGTTGTTGCCTTACCATCAAGGATGCGTGTCATATCTTTGTGTAGGTAGACACTAAAATCTTAAATGAAGCAAGCCGCATAGCAAATTTAGATGGTATAAGTTTCATTGACATATTAATATACACACATTTAAATACATTTTCTGACCTTGATCGTACAAATCCATTTTCGTTGTATTTTTTGGGTCTTTTGAGAGTAAAAAGGACCTACCCGGTGCCTGACTTAGTTCCGGCTTTGCGTAGGGTTTAGGGAGGGGCAGGATCGCTTCGCGATCTGATGTATGCAGCCTTTCCCTACACTTTGTGCAGGTGGTTGTTTCCCATGGCTTGACCCCATGACCTAAAGGAGTCAAGGTCACAAAGCAGCAACCTTGCTAGTTGCTCCAAGGCCCGTCCTCAAGTTAAAAGTGGCTATAGTTTTCTACTTTATTACATGTTTTATGCAGTTCAATGACTTGGTTCCCTTGTTATGTTGATATTTTAATTAGCATGTGTTTTATGTATTTCAGATCGGGGAAGTAATTGATGGGCCTGATGATGGCATGAAACGCCCTGTTCTTGATGGAGTACAATATGATTATGGTTAGCCTTTTGAGAATCTGCTTTGGCTTAAATATGTCTCTTTTCTGTTTTTGTTTCTCTCTTCTACTCAAACCATGAAAACTGTGTCAAACAGTCTTTGATGTCGATATTGGTGATGGCGAACCTATTCGAAAATTGCCATATAATAGATCAGGTACTTTTCTTTTGTTTCAAGATATTATTTAGTAACATAATGGAATATGATAAAAAAACATTTTGGTATTGATGGTTTGTTTATGTGCAATTTACAGATAATGCTTATGACACAGCTGATAAGTGGCTTCTCAAGGAGAATCTGCCGCTTTCCTACCGTCAACAAGTTGTAGAATTTATATTACAAAATTCAGGACAAAAAGATTTCATTCTTGATTCAACATTCCGTGATCCTTACACCGGATGTAAGTACATCATCATATGATATGAAACGGTAATCATTTTTTCTAGTAGGGGTGTGCTCGGTTCGGTTCGGTTTTTACCATTCACCGAAACCGAAACCGACTTTATCGGTTATTAAAATTTTCCCACCAATCGGTTTTCGGTTTTCCGGTTTTCGGTTATTCGGTTTTTATGGCGGTTTCGGTTCGGTTTTCGGTTTTTCTGTTTTTTTTCCGACCGAACATTAATCGAAAGAGCTAAAACAATAAGTATAGTGATTAAAATATAAAAAGAAACACATTCGCTACAAAAGTAAATGGTTTATGACTAAAAAATAAAAATAAGGTTGTTTTTCAAGATTTTGTTCGAGAACAGTGGCCACATAACAGTAGCTAGAGAACTTAAGTTTACATAAAATTATTTTATGTTTATTGTTATTATATTAGGTTTTTTTTATCTGGTTCTTGTTTAGAAACTTATGTTTAGTTTGTCATTTTTTGTTTCTTTATTTTGATTCAAAACACATAACTAACTAAACTAAATATTATCATACATAAATAATTAAAATTTCATACGATTAAAAGAAAATCGGTTCGGTTCGGTTCGGTTATTTTCGGTGATAGGAAATTGAAAAACCAAAACTTCGGTTTCAGTTAATTTTCGGTTCGGTTATCTTCGGTTATGTGTTCGGTTCGGTTAGTTCGGTTCCGGTTCGGTTAGTTCGATTTTTTGCTCACCCCTATTTTCTAGATTTGTTCACTTAAATTACTGATGTTGTGTCTCGTCATTCAGCCAGTGCTTATGTACCTGGACAGCCTTCAAGACCTGGTAATTGCTTATTGTTATTCCATTTTTCTGAATTTTATTTTCTATTTGAAGTTCTTTCCCCTCATTCTGATAAATTTTTATTTGCATGTGGAGCAGCTGTATCAAGCAAACCAACATTTAAGCATGTACCCAAGGTATGCTTATGTTTTGTTTTGGTGCTATACTTTTGCTTCTCTTTTAGTTGTGATATGTGCATGCTTGGTTGTGCTAAGTCTGGATTTTGTTTTTGATAGGTATGGGGTTTGTTTAAACAACTTGTTAGCTTTAACACATTTGAAGGAAATCTTGAACTGTAAAATAACGCCCTTATGTGTGTGATCTCACTTCTATAATTGATAAATGTTATATCAAATTCATACTTTGTACATTTTGAACAGTGCTTAAGTTTATTTTGAATTTGAGTAAGCTAATTTGGAAACTTTGCAAGTTATTTGAACCAATATTATTATTAAAGTGAAAACGAAAAAAATAATCTGCTAGTCCTTGGTCTTTCTTTCCAATTTCTGAAGAATAGACATCTTCACTCATCTATGATTCTATGTCTGGATTGAATTGTTCCAATTCCAACATCCTACTGATATATCTACACACAAATTGATTGCTATTTTAGTTCTTTTGTATAACCTTGCTCTTGAAAGTACCTCAAACATTAGAAAAAAGCTTCTACTTGAACTCCTTTCTTATTTCAAAGAATAGATTAGATAATGTCTCCACATTTGATCTTAGGAATGCATTTTCAAGTGTAATATATATAACTTGCAACTACTCTTTTTCAGAAAGGAATGCTTGTTTTTGATGCGGCTCAGTTTGATGGAATCCTTAAAAAGATTTCAGAGTTCAATAACACTTTACGCTCTGACCCAGTAAGTTTTGTGCTTGTATTAATCATTAGATGTTGTACACAATTGCTTATCTGATAATTTTTATATCTTGATTTTGTTATTTTAGGACCAGCAAAGCTTGTCACTCAGTGAGACTGAGACAACGAGATTGGGGGGCATAGCTAAAATATTGAAGGACACCTCACATTATCATAGTAGTAGATTTTCAGATGATGACATCAGTTTATTATTAAAATTGCTAAAATCATGGCCAGTTTCAATGATGTTTCCAGGTGAGCATGTTTTTTGAATTGAAGAGACTATGCATGATTTATCTAATGTATATAACCTGTATTTTCTGTTTTGTTTGTGCTGGTATGTATTCACAGTTCACACTAAGCTTTGGTGCAGTATCACTTTGGTTATTAAGAAAACATGATTTTCCTATTTTACTATAACCAAATCATATTTTATGTTAGAGATGATAATAGGCTTTTATGATGTATTAGGGTTAGAATAAATTAGTTTCCTTACTTATCCTTGCTCACAGTGCAATCAATATATATATTATCCAGATCACAGTTTAATATTGATGTCTTCTCATAGTCGTTGGGTTGTACCACATGGTGAACATATGATGATATGTGGTACTTCACTGCAAATATTTTGAGTTTGTATTCCTTATTATCTTGATGTGTGTGTATTGTTTTTAGTCGTATGGTAGTATGCTATTTCTAAATTTATGTTCAGCTGGATAACCCCTTCTGAACCTTTGGTATACTAAATAATCAACTATTGTTTCTATTTTCAGTTATTGACATGTTAAGGATGATCATTCTGCATCCGGACGGGTCAGCCCTTCTCAAGCGTTCTGATGATCAAAATGGTATCCATACTAATTTCTCACAAACATATAACAGGCTGCAGGTTTCTAGAATGTGCTTTGTAAATTCAGATTATAGATGGTTATGCTTTATCCAGTTTGTGTTGTGGATATATAATGTCCATGTACGTTTTATCATGATGTTAAGTTTGTTTGAGATGCCTTCAAATAATTTTCATCACGAGTCTAAGGCTGTTAAAAAAGATCCAGCTGACTGGCTAGTCGACTACTTTTCGTGCATCGTTCCTTGATTTTTATGCCACTTGATACATGTTGATTGATATTTGATTTTGTAACTTATTAGAAATCTTTCTATGCTTCTTCAGATACACTTATGGAGTTGATTAAAAAGGTTACAAGTAGTCCTCTTCCCCCAAATCTTCTAACCAGTATCCGTGCGGTGGTAAATCTTTTTAAGAACTCAGGATATCATCTATGGTTGCAAAAGCATCGTGTTGAGGTATGTGCATAAGGCTAGACTTTGTATTCTTATGTTGGAATGTCTTGTGAAAAAAGTAGTTTTTGCATGTATGCTCTAGAAGAATGTGAAACTAATCTTGGACCCAATGTGTGAGAAAGTAGTTTTGTTTGTTGAATATGAAGGGTTGTTCTTTGTGAGAATGTTTACTGAATTCCTTTTTTCTAACCTTGTAGATTTTAGATGCTTTCGCCAGTTGTTATTTATCTCCGAATAAGAATGTCCAAGTATCATACTCCACATTGGTACTCAAGTAAGTAATCAGAAACTTTACATCCAACACAATATAATTGTTATCTTTTATTTGAATGGAATCTAAAATTCACTCCCCTTCCCCCCCCCCCCCCCCCCCCTTCTCTTTCTCTCTTTTCCTTTCTTTTTCTTTTTCTTTTCTTCTGATAAACCTAATCAGAGTATATTTTATTTTCCTAAAAATGATAAACAATGATTTTTATAATGAAAATGTGATTTGGCTCTTACACTACCTTGCTTTCTTTAAAAAAATTCTCCCAAGAATAGAAGCTTTCAATAATGGAGGGACCGATGTCTCTGCTGAGCTGCATTACTTTTCTTCGAGTTTTTCAGCGCAAATATCATCATTCTATGAAACCCTCTAAGTCATTTAGGGGGGTGATAGACTTATATGCTCATGATATTACATTAGTTTCTTAAAACTCTCCCCAATATTCTTTTCCTATTTTCGAATAATTATACTTGATTTCTTTAAGTAGGTGGTTTGCCTTGGGTTTCCGGCAATGGTTTTGTGGGTGAAATGATAATGACATGGAAGGTAGCGAAATGAGGGATAGAGGAAGAATATTGAATTGTAATTTTACAAGTGAGGAACATGAGGAATAGATGAAATCAGTAATTATCTTATTAACTTGTTTTATTCTTATATTAATAAAAGAACAAAAACCTTGCCAAGGCTGTTTCTTTTATTTCCATCAACATAGCTAAACTACTTTGGTGATTTATGAGTTCTGTCAACTCACAGTCATGCTTTTTATCAGCCATGTGCTCAAAAACGCTCCTTTGAATTCCCGTGCGTATTTGAAGCATCTCAATTGTTCTACAGTTGGGTGTTAATTTTTAATTTAAGCTAACACTTCCATTTACATTGACCTTTGTAGTTATGCTGTGCTGTTAATTGAAAAGAAGGACGAAGAAGGTCAAGCTCATGTTCTTTCAGCAGCTCTGGAGGTACACATACCTTCTCTTTTAGGAGCAATAAATTTATAAGTGGCAATTTGGTGGGATGTGTGTGTCGAGAAGAGATTGAGAGAGAGAGAGAAGGAGAGACGCGGGTTTTGGGGGGGTTGGGGTTGGTGGTGGTGGGCCACTTAACTTCAAATTAGGTTTTTGGTTCACAAACTCAACGGGTAACGTTCTGAAACATGTTGATTGTTCTCGGATACACATTGGAAGCACTTTATGTTTAGAGGTTTTTTCTATTTTTTATACATAGATGGTGTCATATATGATTAAAATAATATAATATCTTTCCTATAAAGTATAGGGGATGGATCCCTTGAAAACTATGTTATAAATGAAAACCATGAAAACTAGGGGTTACATATATGTAAGTACGTGTTACAAAGTGTATAACTAAGAGTTACGTATATGTAGAGGTTATGGATATGTAAGCACGTGTTACCAAGTGTACAACTAAGAGTTACGTACATGTAACTCATACAGGTTACGTATACGTAAGTCGTTTCGCCATCATCATCGTTCCTTTGGAGATTAATTAAAAGTATATATAAACAAACAAACAAACAAACAAACCCAGTATATCCCACTCAAGAGTAGGGTCTGGGGGTAGGTGGTGGCAAGTCTTTCCTCTATCCAGATAGGTAGAGAGACCGCTTCCAAAGAGACCCCCGGCTAATTAAAAATATATATGTGAAAAAAAATATACGGTTAAAATTTACTCGTATATATACTTTAAACAATTAAAAAGTTAAATCAATTATTAATTATGTGATTAGATAGTGGTGGTTTTTACGGTTTTCAATTATAAACATGGTTTTCATTTGATCCCTCTCCATTAAGTATATATAATGTGTGTGTGTGTGTATAAAAATTTGTTTTGGGAAGGTTTGTGTATCAAAAATACACTTTGGGGGTACTTCAAGCCTTCTGACCCATAAGACCCGTTTCCTTTTTAAGTTCTTTCTGTTTCCTTTTTATTTCACTTGTTATAAGTTTATAACCCAAATGGATTCAGTAACCAAGCCATCTGTGAAAGTGAAAGCAGACAAATTAACCAAATGGATTCATTAACCCATTTCCTCTATTGTCATAAGTGTGTGGGATCTCAAGTAGTCAAATTAAACAAGCCATGCGTGAAAGTTTTCCATGTTCTTCTACTACTATATGTGTGTGTGTATCCATGCAATAATCATGGTTTTTATTGCTTTCTTGTACAGATTGCAGAAGGGGAAACTTTGGAAGTTGATGCAAAATATCGAGCTTTAGTTGCTATTGGATCGTTGGTATGTTTAACGTGTCAATCATTTTCAATACTCTCAGTTTTTTTTATTCACAGTACACTTTATTTACTCTTCAACTAACGTTCATGAATCTCCATTTTCTTACATACCCTAATGCCTTCTTTATCTCATCTGTCACAGATGCTCGAAGGTCTTGTAAAGAAAATAGCACTGGACTTCGACGTTGGCAGCGTCGCCAAATTAGCAAAAGCATCAAAAGATTCTAAAGTCTCTGAAGTCGCAGCTGACATTGAAACTCTGATAAAGCATACCTGATTAGCTCCATGTCATCATGGTAATCCTATTCTCATGTTTTATTCAAAATCTCACTATAAATGGTTGGCAGTGGGTATAAAAGTGGTCTCCAGGCTTTTGTTGTTTCTTTTTTACCAGCAACTTTCGATGGATAAATGTTACAAGTCTTACTTTTAACACTAGTCTATTTTTAACCCTCAACCTATTTGACATTTTGATTCGACTCATTTAAACTGTTTGAGACACAATGCACCCCAAATCGATCGATCCTCAAGTAAAAGTTTGATCCACTTTCTGCAGAAACTCAGGATAGTATCGATGTGTAGTCAAGAGCACTGGTACGAGAAACGATGTATGAAACTGTGAAGGTTTTCTGTTAGACTAAAAGTTTATGTATTTATTTGTACTTCGATTCTAATGAGGTATTAAACCCAGGCTTTTGGGGGCTAACTATGAACTCGGTGGTCTCATTTTTACGAGCGGTTGAAGTTTCTTTGAGCTAGAAAACGTTGATGACAAAAAAAAAACTGTTGCAACAAACAGTCAAATAACTAGTCTCATGGCACTCCATACATCTGAAGGTGTTTGTTTGGTTGGTTTGTTTGTTTTATTTTTATTTTTATTTTTTATTTTTTTTCTTCTATCAATTTTTCATAATTCTTAATCTTTCATATATTATTAATACTAGCAAGGTTTTACCCGGAATGCTACGAAACAACTTACATTATAAAGTAAAAAATACAAAGTTATTTACAACAATATTACATTAAACGAAAAGACAAAAACCTTGACCAAACAGCATAGTGGTAATAACTTTGATGCGAAAATGAGCGTTACGGATACCAAATTGAATTTAAGGAAAACACAAAATATAATACGCATGACCTACTTGGGTATGAATAATTTTTACTTAACATAGATAAAAATAAACATGTCGTAACGGTATATTTAGAATGTAAAAAACTATTTTATTTTGAAAGTTATATAACAAACATGAAGTGCATTTAAAACTAATTATAAATAATAAAATCATATAAAAAATTAATTTGTGGTGTGATGTGTGTGGGTTTGTAATTAACTTAAAAGTACTGTGTAATTAACCTATATGTTAATTTTGCCAAAAGAATGAATGGTAAAACAACTGTGTAGCATGTCACCTATCCTCATCATCTCCTACTTTTTGACGTGTGCCCCACTTGTTGTTTTTATCAATTTATCTTCTTATTTTTTTTATTTCCCTCTTTGAGTAGAGAGAGAAAACTTAGAATGGTCGCCTTTGGATTGTTCAGCACTCTACCGCTCTGGCGACGGTTGTTTTATGTCAGTATGTCGGCAGGCCACACCCTTCAGTTCTGATTGGTGTTTGGGCTTCCATATTTTGATTTTTGGTTGTTGGTCTATTCGACGTCTAGCCGCTCCGACGATGGTTGTTTTATGTCAGCGACCCACCACCCTCAGCTCCGATTGGTCTTTGGGTTTCCGTCTTTTGATTTTTTGGTATGTGATGTATAGAGAAAGATGGTTGGAGACCTCTATATAGAGAAATAAAGAGAGTGAGAAGGACAGAGGTGGTTCTAAATCTGGCTCTGTCCCCGCTCGATCTTGCTCTCTCTTTGGGTTTCCCTTTTTTGATTTTTGTATTGACTGTTGCACTTTCTGCTCGAGATGGTGGTCACTCTGATAATACATGTTTGGGGGTTCTTTTTGCATACGTGTTCTTATTGTTAAATAAACATTTTGGCTTTTGCATTTCGCTGGTTGTTTGGCTGATTTGTTGGTTTATCATGGTTTTTTGAGTAATCAGTTACGGTTTAGGTGAAGATGACCTATGATGTGGGTGTTTTGTTGAATCTGTGCTACGGTTTCGGGTCTGATTTGTTGGATCTATTGATTCAGGCGTTATTTACAATGTTGTCGGTCATTCATGCATGATATCTTTCAATGATGATGAGTTAATTTGTGCTCATTTAAGATTGTTAAAGACTATGATGAATCTTTGATAGCTTTAAATAAAAGTTTTGGGTTTAGGAGACTCTGATTAGATCTGGTTCGTGGGATCTATTTGTATGGGAAGATTAAAAACATTTGATTATTCATAAGTGAGATTCTTCGATGATGATGAGCTTGAGCTCATCTGAGATTGTAAACATTTATGATGATGAGCTTGGTTCATCTGAGCTGTTAACTCACACTTAGATTGTTAGCACATGCATGAGATGTTCTTGGGGTACACATCCGACAATTGTGGAACATTGCAAGTAAAAATGGTTGGTTCAGGAGGCAATGATGTGGAATAAAAATTCAGCGTTTGATGTTGTGGCGTGGCATTGATTTTGATTACAGCCAAATCGAGGTTGTGTTTCTGAGCCTCCAAACACTATCAGTGATTAAATTATGTTATCTTCAATTAGAATTGTGATTTGCAAACCTTTTTTTCTCTCTATCATAAAAGATACAGGTAAGATTTGCCTTCATCCAATTCCTTCCAGACCTTACTTCTAGTGAGATATACTGAGTATGTTCTTATTGTTGTTGTTGTAAACTTTTTTTTTCTACACAACCTTCTATGTTCGTGAAGCGTGTTGGAATTCAACTAGTTAATATAAAATTTATGTGATGTTGATCTTTCAAAATATTATTAAATGTTGTTGAATTTTCAATATTTAAAAATGGACCCCATATTTTGCTTTTAAAAGAAAAACATAGTACGCCTAAGAAAGTAATGCTTTTGTCATCATACAAAAACACAAGGAAGAGTGCTATTGAGGGAAAAAAATTATATATATATATATATATATATATATATATATATATATATATATATGAAAGGTTTACGGGGCAAAGACTATAATTCGTGCGATGGGTACGAAATAAGAAGAACCATTGATTTAAAAGATGAACGGTTCAGATTTAAAATGAAATAATCACGCAAGATAATATACCTGGAGGAGTAGAATTAGAAATAACCTACAATTATTGATTTTTTTAATTATACCCCCCCTTTTTAACACATATATCTTTTTCATATGTCATTATTTTTTATAAGAAATATACACCATAAAAATGGGCATTTTATCCTCTGTAATATGAGTATAGTTGATTAAAAAAACGTATATGTGTTGTGCTTGTAACTTGCGTGATTATTCACTACGTAACTATCATATAACTTGCGTAATTATTTTTATAACATGAGTAATTTTACTTTGCATAATATCAAATATATCTGGCGTAATAAGACATATAACTTGCGTAATTATAAATATAACTTGCGCACTTATCTATACTATATATAAAGCATATGAGAGGGGTATTTTAAGATATCAAAAAATTAAGAACACTTACTATATTCAATGCATAAGATACAACCACTTTTAAGGTAAAATAGTATTTATAACACTATTTACACATTACCCCTTATAATTAGTTACACAATAACCTTACACTTATTAATATTTGCATAAAATTTTATATTATCTACACATACATCAAAAAAACTTAATATGTTTTAAGATTTCAGCTCTATCTTTTAATTTATCACATTAAAAAACGTTTTGAGACTACAACTTAACTTGTTTTTATTTTTAAACATTTTAATGTAATTTTTTTGCTGAAACGATCTGTATTTTATGAGGTACAATAAGTTAATGCGTATATACAAGTCGTCATGCAGAACTCATTTATCTGTTGTTTTAAATTTTAGCTTAGAAAAAAACATAATAAACTTTTGTAAAAGTACGACAAAAATAACAAAATATTAAATGCACATGTCAAATGTAAAATATTGTCCGCTGCATTGCGCGGGCACCCTTCTAGTATACATTATATGCGTAATCGTGACGCAGACGAAACTACCCATCCGCCAGAAAACATGTGTCGCGTCCTTGTGACTTCATACGCTTCACACGATTATTACATGTCGTATGGTAACCGACCCCTATATACATCTCGAGCTCTTATCGTTGACTCATTGAGGCAAACCTGAGT
Source organism: Flaveria linearis (assembly GCA_024085815.1). Lineage (NCBI taxonomy): Eukaryota > Viridiplantae > Streptophyta > Magnoliopsida > Asterales > Asteraceae > Flaveria > Flaveria linearis. The sequence continues at coordinate 77,405,204 of CM044004.1, read as the reverse complement.
TTTGAATTACGATGTTTTTGTCAACTTATTTAATAAAGAAAAATAAAACGAAATTGCTTTTTCTTATAATGTACATAGCCGATTTGTAACAAGAAAAAAATGGTTAATCAGTTTAAAATAATGCAAAACATCTATTACATCTCTATCGTCATACATATCATTTGAACATATATAACATGGGTGATTCAATAGATATATTGGGATCGGAGACCACCAGTTGACTTCCTTTAAGAAAATAAAAATTACCATTCAATATTTTGTCAATTGTTATAAGAAGAAGGCATCGAGACTGTGACATAGGAGCACATACCATCAACTATTAATGAGTGGGTGCTGTCTTCATCTTTCATTATTCATGTCACACAACTTAAACAAGATTTGATGGATGAGAATGGATATGCGCAAAGTTTAGAAGACTTCTACGTCTAATGTTCGTAAGTAGGGTGCATTTTGTCATTTTCAATCAGGTACCACACAAATTCCATAAGATTACCAACGCATATTTAGAGATCAACGAGATAATACCTTAAATTTTAACGACTCAACTCTGCATTTGCTTTTTGACTTTCACTCAAATATCCAACATGGAACTTGATTCCTATTATCAACATTTGTTACCACAACAGTTAGACCTGAGATTTCAAATAAATTATAATACCCAATACACGTCCGGATCTCAAAACGAAGAACCTACTCAATGGGATACGAGTGTACGATCAACACATGTAAAGACGCGGACAACCTGAACGAAATAGAACATGATACTGGTACATGGGACATGAGATCACTTATAGTCTTATAGTATTTAATTTAGCATTGTATGTTTTATGTTGAATCCAATATTTTCAGAACCGGATCGGACGTCGAACCGGACGTCTTACTGGTTTGGTGGTCGGACCAGTCAGACCGGTTGGACCGGATTTAACTATATTTATGTATGTAATTAAATATAAGTAATTTATATATGTTTTATATATGTATTTTATAGTTATATATAAAATTTAACTATATTTGTATATCCAATGTACTAATTTATGGTTTAACACCCCGTTTTTACCCATTAAAATAAAAAAAATACTGAAACCGATTCGGTTTCTCAGTCCGACCAGCGGTTCGGAACAAACCGGCCGGTTCGACCACTAAAAAACGATCCATATCAGACCGGTCGGACCTGCCGGTCCAATCTGGTCTCCAAAACACGGTTGAATCTCATAATTATAAGTGTTGTTTTTGTTATATCAAGTGGTAAATGAATGAGAAAGTCAAACGAGGAAGTTTAAAAAATAAATTAATAAGTTGACAGAAGTAGTTGTGAGGATAGTAATAGATTACTATTCTATCACCTGTCACCTACCACTTATCATTAAAGCAATCACGTCTCATTTCTTATTTTTATCTTTATAATTACATTAAAAATTATTATTTATTTTTTTTCTTTTTAATTAAATAATATATTTTTATACCCTTTTTATTATCTTTTCTCTCTCCTCCGCTCACAATCATTTTTAAAAATATTAAAAAATTTATAAGGATTTAAATTTACAGATGAACAGTAACATTTTCTCTAACCTCCACTCACAACCACTTAAACCATTCCATATAATTTAAGAACTCACACTCATATAATTTTAAGAAATGGACTGTGAATGCTCTTAGGTGGTTGTTAAAAATCGGATAATCTAACAAGAGAAAAGATTTTTAGCCCAAGTGATTAAATGATATATAATAAAATTTTATTACAATTAATGGAGATCATAGATACAAGTCCTCCTTAGAACATAAAATAAATAAATAAATAAAAAGTTCAGGTTTTTTCATTTAGAGTAAATTTCGGTTTTGGTCCTTGTGGTTTAACCATTTTAACCATTTCAGTCTAAAAAGGAATCTTTGATCATATCATGCCCTGTGGTTTCACTTTTGTAACGATTTTGGTCCCTGACACTAACTCTGTTAGTTTTTACAGTTAACTCTAGGGGTATTTTGGTCAATCTACATGCAAGGACTATTCTTGTAAATTATTAAGATAATTTCAAGATAGATTTGGTACAAATCATTAGAAATGTTTACTAATTGATACAAATCTATGAATTGTGACATGTTTGAGTTTCTTATTAGTTTACACACATTTGCGATTGTAACAACATTGATCGCTAAAAACATGATTAATTGATCATTTAGAGCATTTGATCAAACACATGATCTGAAACACTGAAACAACGACATCTTCCTGATTGCTGAGTGCCTGTGTACATGATCTGCAGAACGAGGTCTGATTGAAATCAAGCAAAAAGGGACATACAAATACCTTGCGAAGACGAAGCCTGTGGAAACTCTAAAACATGAATGCTTTCGAAACAAGCATTAAGCTTCTCCGTTGGAGACAACTTTGGCTCCTGTATGTCCCACAGGTCCTCCACTTCAAGCCCTAGCTTTGCCTCTGGGCTCTTTGTACTCCCATCATCCACCACCATTGTACAATTCTTTCTGCAAATCGGTTCTTTTGGAGGTCACGTAAACGGTAAATGTAATTTTGGTTTTGAATCGGTTATTTTAAGATACAGCGTTTGTGGTTCACCATTTAATAGTGGTGATCAACACCGTTGGTGGATTTGAGATGGGATGCACAATCTGTCTAAGCCAGATGCTCCCCTCTCTACCAGTACCACTGTCTTCTTCTTCTTTACCTTTTTCTCTGACTGAGTCTAGGGTTCTTCTCAAGAGAGACGAAGGCATTCCGGTGGCTTCTCCGTCAAGTGGCAGTGCCTTTGATTGGGGGCATGATTAGGTCTTTGATTGGGGGTTGCAGGTTTTCAGTGGATCTGGGGTTATTACAAGACTACACCGGCCGTCATTGCTAGTGATATTTCAGTAAGATGATGATTGATTTGGGTTGTAATGAGGTCCGATTGGCTCGAAGTAGTTGTAACTGGGGATGCATTGGCTCCAATTAAGGTCGCTACAGGAAACACTTGTCGCTAATCTCGACGGATCCTAGGAGCTTTCCAGCATATGCCTTCGCCTTCGCCGTCGCCGGCGGCTCTGCTTTTGTGGGCTCGTTTCTTCCGCCGTCACTCCTTCAACCTCAATCTTCATTTTATACGAGAGAGAAGCAGTGAAGGAGAAATCTAGATAGTCGGGGATAAGGCTGAGGGGACTCGCTTTTAGATTTCTGTTTTTATTTTAATAATTTACAAGAACAGTCCTTGCATGTAGATTGACCAAAATACCCCTAGAGTTAACTGTAAAAACTAACAGAGTTAGTGGCAGGGACCGAAACCGTTACAAATATGAAACCATAGGGCATGATATGATCAAAGATTCCTTTTTGAAATAAAATAGTTAAAATAATTAAACCACAGGGACCAAAACCGAAATTTACTCTTTCATTTAATATGAGTTTTATCCGTACTCAAATAACAGTGAGAAATGAATGTGATCGACGGCCAATGAAAAAAAAATCTAAGAATATCTTCTTTGTTTAAAAAAGTCTCAAAATATCCTCCGTAGGATCGTCGTCATCCTCCATTTGGCCACCATATTTATACCTCTCAGCCCCTTCTGTTTCTATGATATTATCGTCTTAATTTTGACTATCAGATCCGCTTCAATGGACCTAAATTGATGATCCATCTGGTAACGATCATGCTTCTTCGACTTCTTTTGCCTCTCAATTTCATTGCTATCAAGTTTTAATTCATTATTTTGTTGCTTATACTGCAAATAAGAGTTTATTGTACTTGTTTGAATCTCTAATCCTTGTTAATTTGTAATTGAAACATAATTACAGCTTCAATTTCTTATTTCGAACCTTGAATTTCATGATCACTGTTGTTTTCGAAATTTGCTTGATCATGCATGATTGCTTTTGGTTTAATTTTAGTTTGTCCACGTTCTTATGTCCTTGAAATGAATTTTTGATCGATGAAGCCGTAATCTCTCAAAGTTTGAATGTGTTATCTGTTATACTGCAAATTAGGGTTTACCGATCCATGTTAATTTGCAATTGAAATTACAGCTTCAGTTTCTTATATCAAACCTTGAATTGCATGCTCAATGTTCCTTGTTTTCAGAATTTGCTTTATCATGCATGATTGCTATTGGTTTAATTTAGCTGATTGCTTTCGATTTCATTTTGCTTGTTGGGCATACCGGTGCTTGACTTAGCTCCCGTTTTATGTAGGATTCGCGAGGGGCCAGATAGCTTCACTATCTGGTTTATACAGTCTTACCTTTTTGCAGGAAGTTGTTTCACGGCTTTAACCCATGACCTGAAGGTCACAAAACACAACCATACTAGTTGTTTCAAGGTCTGCCCTTTTATCCAAAAGTATTTATAGCTTTCTAATTTTGAGATTTAGTGAAATTTGGTTAGTACTTGATAGAATAATCAATAGTTTTGCCTTTTAATGTTCTTATGGTTGTTTGTTATGTAATAAAGTAGGCATTCAAAGATCTGAGTATGGATACACAGAGTGAGTTTCAAGAATCAGTGAGTCACTCCTGTTCAGACAACAACACATGTGGTGCAGGAGTTTTCGAATGCAATATTTGCTTCGATTTAGCTCGAGATCCAATCGTGACACTCTGCGGGCACCTCTTTTGCTGGTCATGTCTGTACAAATGGCTGCAGTTTCATTCACACCGTCATGAATGCCCTGTTTGCAAAGCCCTTGTAGATGATGATAACTTGGTGCCTATTTACGGAAGGGGTACATCAGGCCCAGACCTCAGGGCTAACCCTTCATCCAGAGATGACATTCCTAGCCGCCCGGCTAGCCAAAGACCGCGAATGGCTCCAACACCAGACGTATCATATTTCCGCCAAGATGGGTCTGGTGCACCAGAAGGGTTTGTGCCAATGGCAACTGCAAGGCTCGGGGGGATGACTAGGACCTCTCTAATAGGTGCCATTTCATCTCTTTTGAATTTTCAGGTTCATGATCATCGTGGCAGGAGTGCCTATGGACCAGCGAGTAGAGTTGATTATCTGTTATCATCTTATGCTCATGGAGGTTATGTTCATGGCTTCCATCACTACCCGATTCATGTACAAGGTACTAAACTGGTTATCCTGACATTATGTTTCTTGTTCCTCGGTGTTCTTGTTGTTCTTTTGCTTATTGCATCTACATTGTTTTAGTGTTGAATCTTGTGTGTACTCTTGCTATGTGTTATGTTCAGTTAGTGTGTCAATTCTTTGTATTTGAACATACTTGGTGAAATAAGCACACTGAGATGGGAGGATAATCATTTCTTACATCGGATTATCATCTTGTGCTCCTCGTAGTGTAACTGAAATCAAATGAACCTTGCAAAGCAATATTATATGGGACCGTACTGAATTTATGTAAAACTTGGTTAGAATAGTAACGTGTGCTACATTCTCATTGGTGGATCACTAATGAATTCTAAAATCCAACTCGACCCCATAACACACATATTGGTCCCTTGTTAAGTCATTCGTTAGAATGTCACCTGGCTATATGTGTGATATGTTCATAATAACAATGCCCTACATTCATCAATGGCGTAGGCATGAACGCCCTTGTCATGTAGAACATAAGGCCTTTTAAAAGGAATGTTTGGTAAGATTGTTCGAGCGGGTTACAAAGAATGGATAGATGATGAACGCTTTTATTCTTGTTATAATAGCACTCGGTAGATTAGGTGGGTAGTTTGGATGTTTCAAACGGGTCAAAATATGTTTGTTTTAACTTTCAAGCTTCAAGCTGAATGTTTTGTAATCACATGACATATTTAAGGGCTCTTTTAGAATATGTTATTAGAAATAAATGATTAGAAAATGATGTACCTTTCTTATAATAATATAACTTGTACTAATTCAACTAACTTTTACAAACTCAATGGCTAGCTTGACCAATCATTTCTATTTTCTAATATGCATAACATAATGCTCATTTGACTAAAAGTTATGATATAAACGTAAGATGGTTACGCTTCTCTCTAAGGAGTATATCCCAGCAAAAATGTTAGGTGAATTGTTATATTAAAAATCTTGTTTTACAGGTAGTGTTGTAAAAATTAAGATTAGTCTGCAATTACTCCCTAATCACCCCTTCACCTAGTAATTTTCATCTAATCGGTCAATTAGTCACTAGTTAGTCAACGTTGGTCAAAATCGGACTTAGGCGGCCCGGAAAAATTCCAGCCAAATCAAGGAAATTCCGGCCGAAACTTAGAAATTTCTCAAATATGTGTATATACATAAAACCAAACATTTTTATAAAAAAACACAAAAATGTGTGTTTATCTATACAACTACATATATCCCAATCCGATTGCTCCCGATTAATTCTTAGTCGGTACCTCACCGCCCGACTAGTGACTAGCAATTTTTACAACACTCTATACAAGGCTGAAAAAGCGACAATGTCATGGTCGAAGGAACTACACATACATGACACGCCATAAAGCGAAAATGCCCGGAGTAAATGTCTACAAATTGAAAAATCTCAAAAGCCTCGACCAAACCAAAAACTGAAAAATACAGATAAGAACTTAGTACTGCTCTGAACCCCCTCGGTTCAAACCAATCGTGAACCAACATGTAGGGAGAAGGGGGGAAGCCCCCTTAAGCTCAGTAGAAAACCTGTAAACCTGAAAGAACACTAAAAAAAGTTTATTATCATTAGGTTAAATACTTATAAATACAATACATTGTACATGATGGTTTGCAAGATGAAAAGATGCGTTGATACTCACAAACTTAATTAATATACTAATTGACTCTCTTGTTGGGTTTACACCCCTAATCTATGCGAGTTGCAGGGCTTCTTCACGTTTGATCTCGAATATCCTCAGTAAAGCATCTTCAACAACCTGCAAATATCCATGTTGAACGTATGAAAATCAACCGAGAACATATTTAGCAATTTCAAAGATGAATCTGCTTTGTTTCTCTCACAGTCTTAAGTCGTTCAAAGTGTATGTTTTATGTACACAACTTCATAATCATATAGATATAACATGTCAATTATCTATTAAAAAGATGGATATTTGGTTTCGGGTCAACTCCACCACGACCTGATCCAACCCATACCAAAAATTACCATTTTGACCCAAGCCTGTTATTCAGCCCGCCCGACCAGCCCATTGAAACTTACAAAACAGAAACGTATTGCGTGTATACGAGTAATACCTTATCAGGGGTAGATGCACCAGATGTGACACCAATTGTCACCGGGCCCTTTGGTAGCCAGTTTTCTTTCTCAACCAGTTCACCATGCTGTTACAGTGGACATGTTAAATGTACTGAAGTAGAAAAAAAACTAAAACAGAGTGATTAACACCAAATATTAGTGTTTGAGGTGAAGGTATTACCAGCAACTTGCAAGATATTCGGTTTCCAGGGCCTATACTTTGTTCACTGTCAATCCAATAAGATGGAATCCCACGCTCCTCTGCAATCTCTTGTAAATGCAAGGTGTTGCTTGAGTTCCGACCACCAACTACTAACATAAGATCTAATTTTTCATCCACCAATTTATACATGGCATCTTGTCTCTCCTACAGGTATATAGATTACATTAACATATTACTTCTTAATTACAAACAAACAAGCGTACCCATCAATATCCCACTCGATATTACATTTTAAATATAGAGTTCAAAACGTTAATGCAAGATAAAGATGGAAGAGCAAAAATCTAGCATGCTGTGAATTGTGATATAAGAAAAAGAAACTATAAGAACTTGCCTGAGTAGCATCACAGATGGTGTTAAAATTCATGAAGTGTTTGTTGATATTTTCTACTCCAAACTTTTGCATCATAGTCGTCTCTAATAATTTCCCTGTTAAAGAAGATTATTATTTGAAACAATGTAGCTTTTGACGTTTGTAATTATATTTGACATGATAGATAGTAATAGGAACAATTGGATTAAAAGTGTTCTAGAGTACCAAAAACTACCCATTTTTACTAGTTACTCGACACATCCGACCTACCCATTTTGCCACCACTACTGGTAACATACCTATCTCCTCTGTTTCCCCCTTTAGCATTGTAGTTTGGTTCGCAACACCAGCTTTGACAAGATCTTTGTCCGGATCGAAACCTTTAGAAACTGCAAATTTGAATTTCTGCAGGCATGTCAAAGTTTAAAGCTATAAATAAAAGTAGAAAAGAATTGAAAGGAAAAACAAAGAAAATCAGTTTAACATATGTAAGAGATCACTATTGAACCGATTAAAAAGAATACATCACCTCCATAAATGCTTCTTTGGTTGAGCTAGATCCATTGAGTTTACCACCAAGAATGTAATCACACACATATGTTGCCTGAATGAAGTAAGAAGCCATTTGATTCAGGTATATGGTTGTGAATAAGTGTTTTTCACTTCAAAAGAACAACACAAATTAATCCTACCTCATCCATGTTCTTCACAATTATATACTTTCCAGCAAAAGACGCTGTTGCTACAGTCTCCTCATGAGAATATTTACCATGAATTATTGAAGTATACTCCCCCTTCTTGTGCTTTTCGACAACATTCCACACCTTGAACCCCAACAAATATACATATGAACATGATACTTACGATTTAATGGTATGCAAACAAGAAAAAGGGGGGAAAATATTACCTTTGATACCCAAGGGCATGTCGTATCAACTATTTGCACTTGTTTGTTACTCAAAGTCAACATCTCGTCTACTGCAGCTCCAAAAGCAGGAAGAATCACAACATGGCCCTTATCGACAACATCAAACAGTTGCTCACCATTCTCAATGAGATATCTTTAACTTCCATCTCTTCTAGCCTCTAACAATACATAAATCAATTTTTATGCCATCTCTGCTCTAACAGATAAAAAAACAGATTATAGCAAATGCCAAAACACGAAAAAGAAAATATGTAAAGAAAGAACAGGACTAATGCGGACAAAACATCCATGTGGTGCTTCATCTTCATCTGTGGAGATACTCAAGTTTTAAATGATGTGTATAAATAACAGTTAATATCTGATTCATAAGCTAAAGCTACAGGTAATCATGAACTTCAACTCAGAAATAAAAATCAATACCTTATTAACAGTCGGGTTGTGAATAATTTCATTCGTGATCCATATCTTCTCATCTGGAAACTGTTTCCTTGCATCATAAGCAATCTGGACGGCCCGCTCAACGCCCCAGCAAAAGCCATAAGCCTCTGCAAGCTTTACAGTAACATTCCCCCATGTATACTCATAGTTATTTTCCTTCAAAGTCTTTATGATATCACCTGTTTATAGTAATAAATAATGTACAGAAAAATGAAATCAGCCAGCACTATGTATGTATCTAACTAAAACAAACATGCTCAATCACATAAGAATTCAATCAATCAAACTACTTATTAATCATATTTAGAGTTTATAACTACACTACAAAGAGGATTCCTAGAGATCCAGTGGCAGTGGTTAATCGAATATAATACCATCAATTTGCATCTACGCACAACAGGCTGTTCAAAAAGCTCGAAGCTCGTTTGGAAAAAGCTTGAAAAAGCTCGCTCGATTGTAGCGCATTTATAAATTGAACCAGCTTGGCTAGATTCATTTTGAAAACCAAGCTAGCATTGCTCGGCTCGGCTCGGCTCGGCTCGTTTAAACACGAGCTGACTTGATTTTGACTTGAATTATTTATTTTAAATTAAGTAGGTATATATCTAACTAGTTTTAGTAAACCCGTGTAATACACGAGTTGAAAATATGAAAACAACATAATTCATAAATATATGAATATTTCGTATGATTAAATTACATATTACTATAACAATGAAACATAAAAAGTTACATTTATAAATTATAAATATTCAAATACTTTTTTGAATATATAATATAATTGACCCATGTAAAATTAAAACCAGTTGTCTTAAAATCACACTAACGTAAAATATATAAGTATATCAATAAATATTTTTTTCTTTTTAATTTTTTTTAAATTGAATCTTATTTAGCTATAAAAATATGTATAGTTCAAAACAATATGATTACACAATTAAGTTGATAATATAAAAAATTAAATTTAAAATAAAATAAATTATTACTATTAATTGAGTTTCTTAAAATAAAAACTTGACTAAAATAATATAGTAGTTTAGGCGGAAAATTTTTTTTAAGAAGTAACATGAGAGTACCACGTGGCATCCTAGTTACTCTTTTATTATATAGTATAGATTACTTAGGGCATCACCAATAGAAAACATTAAAAATAACTAAAAACATGCCTAGTTAACTAATATATCAAAAAATATCAGTTTAAAACCTTAAAAAATCCCACAATAACAAAACTTAAAAACATTGTCACATCATCATCATTTTTTTATTTTAACCACTAATTTATATCTCTGATATTTTATGTATATAGTACACATAAGGTCCCACACCAATTCATTTTTGATAGTTTATTGGGAAGAACTTTTGTCTCAAAAACATGCACCTCTGATGACAAAAAAACTTGATAAATGTCCATATAATTGTTTTTGAGATATGAAAACCATCCATTGGAGATGATCTTATGATTGGTGAATGCTTTTAATTAGTCTTCTCATTAGTTTATAATTAACAATAATTATATAAATTTAAGTTTATATCATAATTCTAGCTTGAAAAAACCCGAGTATACAAATGTTCAAACGACTCATGACATTAATCTTACTCGAAAAAGCTAGCTATAATTCGGCTTATGAGCTGGCTCGTCTCACATCAAATGGAGCTCGGCTTAGCTCGCGAAAAACAATATGTAAATTCTAACATCACATAATAATGGTATAACATTATGAAATATAGTCAGACCTAACAAGCTGTAAGAATTCAATAACAAAAAATCCATTAAACAAATTAGTTTTGGAAGAGATATATGTAATGTTACTGGTATACTCTTGACTCATGAGCTGGAGAGTCTCCTCCTTGTGTCCGAAGCCTCTGCGGTTATAGTTGTGGCTTCGGGTCAAGTTATGGCGGAAAACCTCGGGGTCAAAATCACTCGAAGAAGATGAAGACGAAGGCGAAGGCAAAGGGGAAGGCGACGGCGAAGGCGACGGCGGCGGCGGAGGCGAAGGCGGCGGCGGGCGGGGGCGGCGGCGGGCGGGGGCGGCGGGGGCGGGGGCGGGGGCGGCGGCGGCGGCGGGGGCGGGGGCGGGGGCGGGGCGGGGGGGCGGGGGCGGGGGCGGGGGCGGGGCCGGGGGCGGGGGCGGGGGCGGGGGCGGGGGCGGGGGCGTGACCGGGGGCGGGGGCGGGGGCGGGGGCGGGGGGCGGGGGCGGGGGCGGGGGCGGAGGCGGAGGCGAAGACGAAGATCTCCGGTGGAGCACCGGATGGAGAGGGAATTCTGACACCGGAAAACTTTGATGATCGGAATAAGGAGATCTGTGCGAGTGGAGAGAGGTGATGGTTGAAGAGAAGCCATTGGAGTTTAGAGAACTTCGCATATAGTTTCTCCCTTCGTAAAGTTTCTAACACCTCCTTGATATGACAAGCGTGGTCTCCCTCATTCTTTGAGTATATCAAAATGTCGTCAATAAAGACTATCATTGATCTGTCCAACATCGGGCGACACACGCGATTCATTAAGTCCATGAATGCCGCAGGAGTATTGGTTAGCCCGAAAGACATAACCAGGAACTCATAGTGGCCATAGCGCGTTCGGAAGGCCGTCTTTGGGATATCTTGCTCCCTTACCTTCAGTTGATGATATCCGGATCGGAGATCTATTCGGGAGAACCAGCTTGCCCCTTGCAATTGATCAAACAGATCATCTATCCGGGGTAGAGGTTATCGATTCTTCACGGTCAGCTTTTTCAACTCCCTGTAATCTATACACATCCTCATGCTGCCATCCTTCTTCTTCACAAACAGCACGGGAGCGCCCCATGGAGAAATGCTAGGCCTAATGAATCCTTTGTCAAGGAGTTCTTGCAGTTGTGACATGAGCTCTTTCATCTCGGACGGAGCTAGGCGGTAGGGTGCCTTGGCAATGGGTTGGGCTCCTGACAGTAAGTCAATCTGAAACTCTATCTCTCTATCTGGTGGTACTCCGGGCAGATCCTCCGGGAATACGTCAGGAAAGTCCCGCACCACTGGTACATCGGGCAACTCTTTCGCTTTATCTTTAACATCCTTGACATACGCTAGATAGGCTTCGCACCCTCGCCTCATACATTTCTCCGCCTTGATCATGGAAATGATCCTTGGAACCTTACAATCGTTATCGCCGTAGATCGTAATCGGACTACCATCTGGAGCCGTTAATCGGATCATCTTCTGTTGGCATACTATGTTAGCATCGTGGGCCGCTAGCCAATCCATCCCTAGTACGACATCGAAACCTCCTAAGGGCATAACAAACAATCGTGCGGGAAAGTAATGGCCTCCTAGTTTAATGTGGCAATCCTCTATCATCCTGACTATTCTAATGGACTTACCATCGGCTGTTTCTACTTCGAAGGCATCATCTACTTCCTTAGTTTGGACATCTAGTGTAGCACAGAAGGATACAGATACGAAACTCTTACTGGCACCACTATCAAATAATATGGAGGCGCAAACATCATTGACAAGGAACGTACCTGACACTACGTCCGGGTCCTTCCTTGCTTCCTTCTTGTTCATGGTGAAAGCCCTTGCCTTGACCTTGGGCTTTCCATCATCCCCCTTGTCATCACCCCTGCTCGTGCCCGAGCTCCCCGGCTTGGCTTTCTTGCAATCCCTGCTGTAGTGCCCCGACTCATGGCAGTTAAAGCACTCGTTTACTTCTGGGCACTCCCTAGCCATGTGACCCGTTTTCCCACACCGGTAGCACCCATGGCTACCCAATCGGCACTCTCCGGGATGCCTCCTCCCACACTTCCCACAGTTCTTAACTTCCTCGATCCCCTTCACAACCATCTGTTTTGCATCCACCCTTGCTTTCTTGTTCCCCGGTTGGTGGCCACCACTTCCATATCTCTTCCCATTGTTATTCCAAGCCTTCTTCGTCTCACCCACTATCACCGGCCTGCGATGGTCGTACAACCTTCCGCTGAGGTCCACCGCTGATCTAAAAGTACCAGGTCGGGCAGTGACCATGTCCCTACGAATGTCCAGAGGCAACCCTTGTATGTACCTCTTGATTCTCTTGGATTCGGGAGTCACCAAGTCAGGCACCAGACGTGCCATTTCATTGAATTTTGTAGTGTACTCCTGGTGAGTCATATTTCCAGCCTCCAAACTCACGAACTCTTGCTCAATCTTGTCAAGCTCTCTTTCCGGGCATTACTCCTCTATCACCAATCTCTTCATCTCCGGCCACTTCATCCTCTCAATGGCCTCCTCTCCGTAAGACTCAACAATGTTATCCCACCAACACAATGCTGGATCCAAAAGGGAATGGGACGCAAACTTCACCTTTTAGTTTTCACGGCACTCACTGATCTTCAGTACGGCCTCCATTTCCCTGATCCAACGCTGGGCAGTGGCAGTGTTACCAGTACCATCGAACGTCGGGGGCTTACATCTCTGAAAATCCCCGTAGCTGCACCCCTTCGCCCTCTCTTCCACCTCGGGACCGTCATGGTTACCCAGACGATCTCCCTCGTCGCTCAACTCCTCAGTCTTGACCGCTCCCTTCTTATCCACCTTCTCGAAAGCTGTACTCTTCTTACTGTCGCCCTTAACCTGCTCCACAAATTCCGCAAGCAGAGCGGGCATCACTCCAGAGAGGACCTGGTGCACCTCTTGGGCAATAGCTTCCTTCACTGTCTCCTTCAGTTTTGCCTGGTCCGTAGTGAGCCCCTCGGCTCCCATTTCTAATTCAACCTCCTCCTCCTTAATCGGTTTCTCAGCCGGCTTCCTGGTTGACCCTTTTGTTGGCTTCACAGTTGCACTTGCAGTTTCCCTTGCCCTAGTCGGGGGCCTTCCCTTAGTGCTTCTCCGGGTGACCATTGTTGGGACTTCTTTCTTTGGTGCCATTCTTTCTACTTCCTATAAGATTCAGAATGTTAATATGGTCTTTCAAGGCAAGTTCAGTTCACGACAAGTTTTGTAAATTTTTAATAACAGTGGCCAGTTGTGATTAACTACTTACAGAACTTCTCGTGCCATAAACTTTCCTTTCCTGAACCACACCAACACCAGAACCTACTATACCTAGTCTATGCACGTATAAGTCACATAAATTCAGATAGGTGTCACAGATAATTTTATCATACTCTACCTCGGCTCTTACTTAAATAAGAACCCACTATCCCTCGGAATAATACCTACAACATACTTTGTTACCTCTTGGCATGGAGCTCCTTGGACTGGCATCCTTGACACTTGGTCCCTTTATCTATTTAAGTTTAGGTTTAAAAACAGTTTTCCCAAATCTCTTAAACATTGGCTCTGATACCAACTTGTAAGGCCCACCTCTCTCAGGGCGACCTCACAGTTGGTCATTCACAGCAAAACATCGATTTAAAACAGTCATCTACTCATATACGTATAAAATATATATTGCAGCGGAAAAATACTGTCATTTCAATTCATTACAAGTAAATATAAACATTGTCTTTAATCCACAAAACTATTTAGGAGTTCTTTGTTTAGCTTTTCTTCATCCGGGATGTCAGTTTTCTAGTGCCAAGAAGCTTCAGTCCCATGCCTCTATTCCGTAGCTCTAACTCTTACCTGTCAACTGATATGCATACAAAAGTCAGCTTCGCTGAGTGAATTCTAGGTTTTCTTTGTAAATACTATTGTAAAGGTATTAGATTTAGCAATTGAAAATAGTTCTCGTCTATCAAGCATCAATACATACAGACTATCACTTTATCGATACTTTATCATTACTTTTCATTTCTCGTTATTTATTACTCTTCTTTATCCGTCAATTCTCTGTCACAATCGGTGCCTAGGCTCGCCTAGGACTTTACCGACACGCCAATTAAGGGCTTACAGTCGTACTCGACCAGGCCATTATTGTCATGCCAATTCAGGGCTTACAGACCTGCCTGTTCGAGCATTACTTTATCCGGGTGAGGGCACAACAAATGCAACCCTCCTTTAGCCATTGCTTGCAAGTCTTTACTTTATCCCTTGTCACACCCCGACCGACGGCGGAATCATCGGAGCGGACGAGGAATGATTGATTGTTCATAACTCATGATTGTCTAATAGTGAAAATAATATTAAAATCATATTACAGGATAACATGAATTTAACAGATACAAATGCAACAGTTAAAGTCACAAATAATAATTGTCTTTTGTTTTGACTAAGTCCAGGTCTTATATGATCAAGTAGAAGTCCACTAGCTTGCTTAACCTGAAATCATGTGAGAAAATAAAGTCAGCTAACGAATTAGCTGGTGAGTAATCACAGTTTTGAGTATACATATAGATTGATTGATTGATTGAGAATAATCCAATTCACAAGGTAATATTAAGACTTATGTTGCAATAGTAAAGCATATAGATAAACCATCACAATATAAACCCCTTGACTTGATACTTGTATATAATAGACTTGCACACAAACACCATAGATTGACTACTTGTCTCTGGCACAATCACCACTCGTAAGCCATATGGGGTGGGTTTGTATAATCACCACTCGTAAGCCATGTGGGGTGAATTATCCCAAACCAGTAGATCTACATTGTTACCAGGATTGATTGATTGATTGAATTAGGGTTTTACTGTCGTCCAGTTTATCACAGTATGTTCACATAATTGCAAGTAATAACATAGCCTGTCTTGAATTGAATTTAGAATGAAATAACAATAGAATATCATGATTAAATATATTGTATCACATGATTTCCCCCAAATAGGAAAGGATATAAAAAGGGGATATGAATACTCACCTGATTGATGTGATTGGAATCTGGTTGTGATAGATTAAACACCAACGATTTCCTTACGATTAACCTAAGGAACGGTGTCTCGAATTTAGAATAATAATAATGTGAGAATTGGAAATAGATTAGGGTTTTCATTTGGTTTTGAATGGTAGTTTAAATTAAATAATTTATTTAGTTAAAAATGTTTTGAAATAAATAACATGAATTTATTGAAAATGATTATGTTTAGAATTTTAAAATAAACGTATCAATACGCGTAACCGTTTGTTTTATTGTGAAAGTGTGGGAAAATAAATAATTAATTTTATTAATTAATTATATGATAATTAATTAATATATTTAATTATTTAAATTATTAAAAAAATGAAAATGTTTTTGGAATGATTTAAATATAAAATTTTATATTTACTCATGATTTAAACAATAATAAATATTATTTAAATAAAATAAAAGTAATTTAATTTCGAATAATAATTTAATAAATTAAGTTATTATTAAGAGTCCACTTTCGTATAAATAATTTTGTATTATTTGTAATTTATTTATTTAAAACATTTATTAAAATAGATAAAATGTTAAAAATAAATTTCAGAAGATAATTAAATTGTTTAAAAATTTTAATGTTTGAAAAATCATTTTTATAATTTTTACAAATTTTTCCGGAATTTTTAGAGGCTTAAAAAGCCTTAAAAAATGTTTGAGGTGGCCGGGTTTCGAAACCGGGACCTCTTGTTGGAGGTGGAGCGCAGGAACCAGCAGACCAAAGGCCTAAGCCGCGAAAGGTTCCGGCTTCAAATTGTTTTAAGCTTAATCTCGATCAAACCCCAATTCCCAAATCCATTCGAACCCTAGGTTCGATCCAGACCCAAATCGAAGTTCAATTCGATATCAATAACAGTAATAACCATAGGGCTTTGCTTGTACGTGTAAAATCGAGTATGTATGTATGCTCAATTACCTGAATTGAAACTTAGATCGATGGTTTCAAGGTCGAAACGGGTCGCGGCTGTGGTGATAGTCGATGAGTACCCAAACAATGATGAAAATCAAATTAAACTTGAGGGAAGCTTCGTATAACGATCTGGAAGCAAATCCTTTTGCCAATTTGAGTTAAAATCGCTCGAAGATTGGATTTTAGAAAGGTTGCAGGTCCGAACGGGGGGTGCTCGAATGGTGATGTTTTTGGTTCGTTTTGAATGTAATTGATTGTTCTAATCGATTAGAAATGGTTATATGGTCGTTAGTGCGAAGTTAATTTGATTAAAATATAGTGTAGTGCCCGATTTTGCTCGTTGTTTGGCCGACAATGGTGAGTGGTGCGATCGGGATTACAGCGAAAGGGAGATGGGGTGGGGTTGGGTGCTTTTCACATTTTACAGAAATGGTCCCCTTGGTTTATGTTTTGATGGTTTTGGGTTAAAACTTGGTTTTTAAGTTTTAAAACTTACCAAATAACTCCTGGACTATTATTAATCAAATTATTATTATTATTATTATTATTATTATTATTACTATTATTATTATTAATATTATTGTTATTATTATTATTATTATTATTATATATATATACGTTTTTTTTACCGAAAATACGCGATGTTACAGTCTCCCCTGCTTTAGGAAATTTCGTCCCGAAATTTGTTCACGAGGAGGCTGAAACAGAAAGATGAGGATACTGGGTGTTCATCTGATCCTCACGTTCCCAGATGAATTCTGGGCCACGTTTAGATTCCCAGCGAACTTTGACAATGGGTATCCGACTGCGTTTGAGTTGTTTAACTTCCCGATCCATAATTTCCACTGGTTTCTCAATAAAGTACATAGATTCATCAATCTGGACTTCGTCGAGTGAGATGTGGAGATTTTCATCGACAAGACATTTCTTGAGATTTGAAACATGAAACGTTGGTTGTATATTGCGATGCTCTTGGGGTAGTTCAAGCTTGTAGGCCACTTTCCCAATTCGCTTAGACACTTTGAATGAACCCACGTAACGAGGTGCTAGTTTCCCTTTCTTTCCAAAGCGAATCACTCCCTTCCAAGGTGATACTTTAAGAAGTACGAGATCACCGACATTGTATTCCATGGGTTTACGTCTTTTATCAGCATAATGCTTTTGACGATTTCTAGCAGCGACCAAGTTATCACGGATCTTATGAATTTTTGTCGGTTGTTTCTTGTATCAATTCCGGACCAGAAATCTGTGATTCACCAACTTCAGACCATACAAGGCCTCAAATGGTGCCATCTGTTGATCTGGTAACTGTTATTGTAAGAGAATTCAATCAACGGAAGATGAGAATCACACGATCCACTGAAATCAATAACACAAGCCCGGAGCATATTCTCGAGGGTCTGTATCGTTCCTTCAGTCTGACCGTTGGTTTTCGGGTGATACGCTGTGCTAAGATTCAGTTGAGTTTCGAGAGATGATTGGAGACTTTTCCAGAAACGAGAGATGAAGCGACCATCGTGATCAGAGATAATATCTTTACTTGACAAAAGATTGTTTAGGAAGATTACCATCATGTAAACAGGTGTTGATGATAACTCACAATGAAAGTCGATAAATAAGGAATAAATGGTTCAATGTAGCTAGATCGAGTCAAAACATGAGAATAAAGGAAAAGAAATTGATTTAAGAATTTAAATGTTCCAAGCTTAGAATCAAAATTAACCTAAAACGATCGGGTCTCTTATCAAGTTCAAATATCATGCTTTGGCTTGATAGGTCGAAACACTATATTATTTCACCCTTCAAGTTACTACATGCCTCTCGTCACTTGATTACAACCCTGGTAAGTTGATGATCAAGAAATGAGGATAGTCATCAAGGTATGGTTTTCACCCCTAACTTGATGGTGTACTCTCAAAGTATGACCACTAGCTTACCAATCCAAAAGTTCGATCCCAACTCATTGTTGAGGATCCATAAAAATAAGACGAGGTAACTCATCATTAAGGTAAGGGAAATCACTCCTATCTTAACGATGAAGTTTACAAAAACAAAATATAATAAGATAGACTTCCTCATCAAAATCCAGAATTCACTCCTACTTTGACGAGGTCGTTTCATTTGAGAAATACAATCCATGAAAATGAAATTATCATCAAGGTATGAAATTTACGTCTATCTTGATGATTGAGCTTGATAATAACAAGAAAACAATCAAAGATTGACATTTGTCACCAAAGTACGGGTTTCAATCTTATTTTGGTGAGATCATGTCATTTGTGAAATGCAAGTTCCAAAGTGAATAATTGAAGTTAGTCCTCAAGATAAGGAAATCACCCTAATCCAGAGGATAAAATTTCATAAAACACGTCATTGGAAAACCGTTTATTGAAATGAATAAAGAATCATCATCATAGTGAGGGAATCACCCCTGTTTTGATGAGTTAAAATCATTTAGGAGATTCGTATCTCCCACGGGGCATGCGGTTCAAAATTCGACTTAACAACGAAAGGAAAAATATCTCAATTAGAAATTTAGAAATTTTCAAATTACTTCAATGTAACAAAGGAAATCACGATTACAAATCTTGAATTAAATCAGGAAAGACGAAATCAAGGACAAGAATTATTCAACACCACATCATTGGTGGCTTGAGCTTGTTGAGTATTGATGTTGAAAGCACGTCCTTGAGCCGTAGGAACTGGGATGACAAGTTGAGGGCATCGATTACGAAAATGGTTCGGATCACCACATTGATAGCATGAATTTTTTTTAAAGTAGTATATAATAAAAAAAATTAGGAAACCGGTTAAGTCAAAAAAAAAAAATGGAAAATAGTATATCCGCTATTACAAATAGCGGATTAGGGGTTATTTTTTTTTTAAATTCTGACACTCTGACAATTTTAAAAAATGGTATTTTTTTTTAATTTTGTATATGAGCCGCTTTTACAAATAGCGGATTAGGTTGAATGTTTAACCATGGTTAAGTTATAAAAAAAAAATAAAAAGTAAGCCGCTTTTAGGAATAGCGGATTACGTTTAGAAGTTTTTTTTTTTTCTCCTAATCCGCTATTAGAAATAGCGGATTAAGTAAAAAAAAAAATTGTGTCCTAATCCGCTATTCCTAATAGCGGATTAAGTAAAAAAAAAAAATTGTCCTAATCCGCTATTCCTAATAGCGGATTAGGCTTTAAAAAAATGTGGTTTGGCCGGGTTTCGAACCCGGGACGTTTCTGTCACATGCATTGCACCCAGCCAGTTGAGCTGAGTGACTAACCCAACATTTCAATGGTTTCATTTATTAATATATAGTATTTGACAGAATTAAAACTAAAATTAACCATCACTTTTTTTTACTTAGTAATTATTTTTACTTACTAAAATATTTTTAAAACTTAGTGTATTGTTACTATAAAATTTTATAATTAGTAAAATTTAAGATTAAAAAAAATTTAAAACTAAATTTAACTCTCACTTTAATACTTAGTATAATGTTTACTTTTTTTAATTGTACTATAAAATTTTATACTTAGTAAAATTTAAATTTAAGAATATTTTTTTAATTTTTTTACTATAAAATTAGTAAAATTAGTAAAATTAGTAAAATATAGAATGTTTAATTTTTTTTTAATTATGACATGCAAGTCTGCATTATCACATGTCTTCATTATGGAACATTATCACATGCAAGACTGCAAATGTCTGCAAAGTGAAATGTCTGTAAATTATCAGTATCACATGCAAGTCTGCATTTCCATTATCACTTGCAGACGGAAAAGACAATATATCTGTATCACTGCATAGTAAATTTGCAGAAATCTGAGACATGGTCACATGCAGAAGTCTGAGACGTAATAATCACAGGACAAAATAAAAAAGGACAAAATTTGCAGTAGTTTGAGACGTATTATTGTCACAGGACAAATTATTTATAAGAGGACAAAATTTACAGAAGTCTGATCACATGAAATTTAACCGTATAATAAAAAAACAAAATTATAAGAGGACA
The DNA here is from genome assembly GCA_024085815.1 of Flaveria linearis. NCBI lineage: Eukaryota > Viridiplantae > Streptophyta > Magnoliopsida > Asterales > Asteraceae > Flaveria > Flaveria linearis. The sequence continues at coordinate 77,384,420 of CM044004.1, read as the reverse complement.
AAATTTGCAGAAGTTTGATCACATGAAATTTGAACGTATAATAAAAAAACAAAATTAATAAGAGGACAAAATATTATCTGCTGAAATTTGCAGAATTGTAGTGTCACTTGCAAACAAAAGGATTGAACAAAGGATAAACAATATATTCAGATATATTGTTTATCCTTTTGTTCAATCCTTTTGTTTGTAAGTGACACTACAATTCTGCAAATTTCAGCAGATAATATTTTGTCCTCTTATTAATTTTGTTTTTTATTATACGTTCAAATTTCATGTGATCAAACTTCTGCAAATTTTGTCCTCTTATAATTTTGTTTTTTTATTATACGGTTAAATTTCATGTGATCAGACTTCTGTAAATTTTGTCCTCTTATAAATAATTTGTCCTGTGACAATAATACGTCTCAAACTACTGCAAATTTTGTCCTTTTTTATTTTGTCCTGTGATTATTACGTCTCAGACTTCTGCATGTGACCATGTCTCAGATTTCTGTAAATTTACTATGCAGTGATACAGATATATTGTCTTTTCCGTCTGCAAGTGATAATGGAAATGCAGACTTGCATGTGATACTGATAATTTACAGACATTTCACTTTGCAGACATTTGCAGTCTTGCATGTGATAATGTTGCATAATGAAGACATGTGATAATGCAGACTTGCATGTCATAATTAAAAAAAAAATTAAACATTCTATATTTTACTAATTTTACTAATTTTACTAATTTTATAGTAAAAAATTAAAAAAATATTCTTAAATTTAAATTTTACTAAGTATAAAATTTTATAGTACAATTAAAAAAGTAAACATTATACTAAGTATTAAAGTGAGAGTTAAATTTAGTTTTAATTTTTTTTAATCTTAAATTTTACTAATTATAAAATTTTATAGTAACAATACACTAAGTTTTAAAAATATTTTAGTAAGTAAAATAATTACTAAGTAAAAAAAAGTGATGGTTAATTTTAGTTTTAATTCTGTCAAATACTATATATTAATAAATGAAACCATTGAAATGTTGGGTTAGTCACTCAGCTCAACTGGCTGGGTGCAATGCATGTGACAGAAACGTCCCGGGTTCGAAACCCGGCCAAACCACATTTTTTTTAAAGCCTAATCCGCTATTAGGAATAGCGGATTAGGACAAAAATTTTTTTTTTTTACTTAATCCGCTATTAGGAATAGCGGATTAGGACACAATTTTTTTTTTTTTTTTTTACTTAATCCGCTATTTCTAATAGCGGATTAGGAGAAAAAAAAAAAACTTCTAAACGTAATCCGCTATTCCTAAAAGCGGCTTACTTTTTATTTTTTTTATAACTTAACCATGGTTAAACATTCAACCTAATCCGCTATTTGTAAAAGCGGCTCATATACAAAATTAAAAAAAAATACCATTTTTTAAAATTGTCAGAGTGTCAGAATTTTAAAAAAAAAATAACCCCTAATCCGCTATTTGTAATAGCGGATATACTATTTTCCATTTTTTTTTTGACTTAACCGGTTTCCTAATTTTTTTTTATTATATACTACTTTAAAAAAAATTCCTTGATAGCATGCACGACCCTGGGTAATTGCAAGAGGATGTTGGTGAACTGGTGCATTAGTCGGAGCTTTAGCAGCACTCCTGCACACGTTGAATGTATGACCCAAACGACCACAGTTTGTGCATTGACGACACTGAGTGTTAGCGGGATGATGGTAATTGCAGATGTTACACAGTGGATGGGGTCCGGTGTATGGCTTTTTCATTGGTGGTTGGTCGTTTACTGTTGGTTGACGAGTTGGAGGGACTTGATTAATTGGCACAGCAGGGTAATCACAGCAAAGTTTTGAGAGTTAGCCTTCCTCTTCTTGTTCTTGGAAAGCTCGGGTTGATCGGTTTTGACGGTTTCGTTAGGAAGTTTATCGGTATTTTTCTTCGATCCTTTCCTGGTTAAAGAACCAGCTTTCACATGATTATCGGTTAACTGTGCAGCCAGCCTGATAGCATCTTCTAGTGTTGAAGGATTCCTTCCTAGCACCGTATCCTGAATCTTCATGGGTAGACCACCGATGTATTTCTCGATAGCCCGAGTTAAAGGAGTAACCAGATGAGGAACAAGTAGACTCAGTTCATGAAATCGGTTGGTATAAGCTAGATTTTCTCCACTTTCTTGAGTTAAGTCCCAAAACTCAGCTTCCAATTTCTTAATTTCATTTCTCGGACAGAATTCCCGAGTCATGAGCTCCTTAACTTCATCCCACGTCAATGCTAATGCTGCATCAGTTTCACGGGTTCGTTCTCACCGTTCCACCAAGTGAGTGCTCTCTTTTGAAGAACACTTGTAGCATAACGAACCTTGAGATTCTCGGGGCACTCACTATTAAGGAAAGTGTTCTCGATACTCTCAAACCACTGTAAAAGACCAGTGGCACCTTCGGTCCCGCTAAACTTAGTGGGATTGCAAGAATTGAAATGCTTGTAGGTACAAGCTCGTGGAGGGTTTGGTGCAGTTGGGTTTTGTACGGCTTGGTTTTGAGCGGTGTTGTTGCCTTGGTTCAAATGGGTAAGCAGTGTTGGGATAACCGCAGCAACTTCACGTGCTACAATAGCAGAAATCTTACGGCCAGAGTTTCTAGATCGTGAACGGATTCGACGAGAAGCCATTCTGTATAATATGGAAAGAAGAAACCTCTATGAGAAACGGGTAATTGGTTTTTAAAACTTTTCAAAATAATAAAATTGTTAATGAGATTGTTTAGAATAACAATGAGAGGTTAGGAGTGTAAACGTTCGGTTCGCAAACCAAAGCGAATACGTTGACTTATCAAAGTATTTGTGTCCACCACAACCTTAACGAGGACATGCGTACCTATAAGCGAATACTCATCTCGAGGGTTCCCAGGTAAGGTAATCAAGTTGTATGAATACCTTGCCTAGGCAGAACACCTTAAGATACAGGTATCCCACTCTTCCAGCATTGCATGTTCTCGGTCATGTGACACGAACTTTGACGAGATTTGAAAACCATGAATAACAATCGAGTTTTGGAGTTTGAAATCACTTGAATTAGGCACACAATGCCTTAGAATATGAGTTAAGATTCGTGTGTATATTGATAGATTCAAAGTATAAGAAGAATCACATAAAGCAGATAATCACATAATCAAGTATAACAGGTAAGCACATAAAATCCTATCTAAGCATATAAAATACATGAGAGGACTCATGTGTGAAGGTACTTAGTTATAGTCTAGGTCATTCCATTTCTAATAACCTAATTCCCTATAACCATGGCTCTGATACCAACTGTAACAAGCAGGAAACCGCATCGGATATTGTCCGCTACTTGGGGAGAATAGCCCCATCACGGTTTTAAAACGCGTCCAATGAGGAAGGTATCCAGTCCCTTATAAAGAGACTTTCGTTCCCCTTCCCAACCGATGTGGATGTTACATCCCTAGCCTGCAGGACTTTACTTGCAAGACTTTACTTTATACAGGTACACGTTATGGGCCACATAACCTTTCTTTACGTTTCACTTTCTTATTTAAGTTATATATATATAATATAACACAACATATCTCGAAAGCAATCCATCACTATAGGGTTATATCTCAATCTAGAAAAAACGTTATCAATTCGTTAGAAAATCCCGTTTCCCATATAAGGTAGTAAATAAAACTTTACTCTAAAAGAACTGATCATAAAAGTATATATATTAGTATGCATACCGCCCCAAAACATTTAAAGCATGTATAAAATAGGGGATCTAGAACTCACCTGAACTCGTCCAAGTAGCTAAATTCTAAGTCACTTAGGCTATAGCCTGAATACTCTAGTTGCACGAAAGTTAACATGCAAAAACGTCATTTTCTTCATAGATTCGCCCATAGTTTCACTACAGCGAAACTGCAGTTTCGCTGCCAGTTTCGCTGGGCAGCACTTCTGCTAGTTTCGCTAGGCAGATTAGCTGCCTTGAGCGCCCAACTTTCGTTGGAATTTCCTAGTCTCGCAGAGTCTATAGGTCAGTCTGGGTCTTAGCGAGGTTACCGGCGAAACTGTAGTTTTGCCTGAGCGAAACTGTAGTTCGCTGGAATTTCTCCTAGTCTCGCTGAATGAGTTCACAGTTTCGCTGGTTGAATGCTTAAATTTGCTGGATCGGGACCCAGTTTCGCTGGATGAACAGAAACTCAGATCCAGCCCATTTTTAACCCAAAATCTTAACTTTTTACGTCCAAATCCTTGGTTACCTTCCATGAAACCAAATCTAAGCTTTTTACATGTTTTCATACGTAAAATTCGACCTTTATGTGTTTCTTTAAACTTTTCAAAACCCCAAAACCCTAGAATCCGGGTTTGATCTACAGAAGGCCTTAGGGGCCGATTCTTACCTCGTTTTGTTGCTCTTTCCTTGTGTTTTGATGCTCCAATCCACCAGAACTTCAATCCTTCAAACCTTCAAGCTTCAAATCTTGAATTTCTTCACTTTCTCTCTCTACTTTCTCTCTCTACGAATTTGGTGGCTAGGGTTTGAAATGGTGAAAGATGGAGCTGTTCATGCATGTTTAAGGGCTGATTAGGGCCCTTAAACCCATCAAGCCTAGCCTATTAAGACTAATTTTATCCATAGCCCACTAATTTACCCCTTTATTTCTTAAAGCCCATTATTATTAAATGGCTTGTTTCGGGAAATTCCGGGGCGTTACAAAGACATGACACAAAGATAGATTTTAACACAATCATGCTCGGTTGACACAATGAACTTCAAAACCTGACACAATGATAAAGTAAAACACACATCAAGTAAATATTACACAATATATAAACAAGAACAAAGAAAAATTGATACCTTAAAATAATCAGTACATGGTTGCCTGAAATCTTTGATTTCAAACTTTGCAAAATCATCAACTGTTTAATGCTCATAGATGCACAACTATTGATTGCATTATTTATCTCCAACTGCTGATCCAAAAAAATAGTTCGCGTAAAAATCTGTGCAGCTTGTTTTTCAAGAACAAATGAACTGCACAACTCCACATTAGCAAATCGAGTGTCATGATCATTCTTCCTATGCTCATACCTCTGAGCCTCCATAGAGGATTTGAAATGACTATTAAACTCCAATAAAATTGATCTTGGGTTACAAAACTGATTAAAAAGTGGTTTTCACTCTCACATCTTGACGTTGTACGCATAAGCCCAGAAAAATTCTTATTTTGATAATATGCAGGTATCCAATCTCCTCTGATATTAAAAATTTCACACAACCATGGATGAGTAGTTAAACCAAACTCAGATAGAATTACATCCCATTCTTTTTTAAATTCAGCAGGAGTAATAGATTCTGCCCATACAATAGCAGCCAATCTCTTTTTAAAATCTGTAGTGTTACACAAAACTGGTCCAACTTACAAATATGAGCGCAAAGCAATATCAAATAATATAAAAACACAATGACTGAAAAAGGAATAGCAGAATATCAAATGACATAATGAGTAAAAAAGAAAAAAGAAACAATGTTTAAAAAGAAAAAAGACACAATGAGTAAATTAGAAAAAGACACAATGAGTAAACACTTGATACCTTAGATGTCACTTTGTCCCATATATGCCACATACATAACCTATGTCGGGAAGTTGGTAAAACATCTAGTATAGCCCTCTTCATTGCAGGATCTTGATCACTAACAATAACTTTAGGTGGATTACCAAAAGCTTTGACATAGTTACGTAATAACCACCTATATGAATCTGCAGTTTTAGATCCAAGAAGGGCAGCACCAAGAGTAACATTTCTGTTGTGGTTATCTATACCACTGAAAGGTACAAAAACCATATCATACCTATCATATACGACACAATAACTATAATTAGACACAATGAATATATGACACAATGAATCTTATGATACAATAATATAAATGACACAATGATATATATGACAAATTAACACCATGACACAATGAGTCTTATGACACAATGAGTCTTATGACACAATGATATATATGACACAATGATATATATGACACAATGATATATATGACACAATGATATATATGACACAATGATATATATGATACAATGAATAATATAAGTAATAACACAATAGAAAAAAAGACACAATGAAAATATGACACAATGAAGAGATTAGAATCATACTTGTTAGATCTATAAGTAGCATCAAATCCAACAACATCACCAAAGATCAAGTAATTATTCTTCATAACATCATGAGCCCAAAATAAACCACCTAATATTCCATCTTCTTTAACAATATATTCACAAGTAAAATTCGTCAAGTGATCCTTTTTCTTCATAAGAATTTGAACAAGCATATCAGCATCATATTCACCAGTATATTTATTTAAATCCCTCTTATAACTCTTGAAATCATTTTTCATCGCACCGACTTCCGCATAACCACCACACAAAGTTCTCAATATATGAAAAGCTCGAACGGGACCAATATTTATACCAGACAAAGCTTGAATTGCACCTTCTTTTACATGATCAACCTTTCTAGCAGCAGGTAAAAGATGCACATCATCTTGATCAACAAACAAGTGGTTGTGCTCTTCCTTTAAATAATAAACACAGTACTTACTATTAACTAAACGTAGCTTAAGAATCGCTTCACACCCAACTCTCTTAGATGGTTTACTACGCTTCCACTTACATTTATCATCCTCGTCATTTGAAGAATCAAGTACTTTTCCCTTTTTAAACCGTTGCTTCGAGCAAACAAAATACTTCAAAAGTACCTTACCAGCTTGTAAATATTCTGTATGCTTCCTAGCTTCAAAACCACAAGAAAGAGCATACCTTTGGTAAAATGCAAACGCATGCTCAATAGAAACAAACTCCATTCCTACTACAGGTTTAATTGAACTCTTTGCAAAAGGTATGTAAGATACTCTTCCAGAACCTGGGGATACACATTGTTGGCCAACATCTTTGTAATTTTCAGCATCTATATGAATAAAAACATCATGTCATAAAAAGACACAACAACATAAAAGACACAATGAGATCAGTTGATATCATACAAAAACACAATATAAATGACACAATCAGTATAAATAGTATCATATAACTCACCTAATATTTATAAAATATGTTCAACAACAAATTGATAATGTCCAGAGTAATCTAACAGTATAGACACAATAACTGTTTTATTCAGACACAATGACGATACAAAAGACATAATAACGAACAAAAAGACACAATGATGATACCTATGACACAATGATGATGTCAATCAATAACAAAATTCACAGAAATCATATAGTATAGACACAACGATGATCAAAACGACAAAATTACGGTGCGAAAATTAACATACTATTTCAATTACAGTATATAATCGTCCTCATACGTACCAAACTGATGATCAATCGTCGACATCGGTGAAGTAATTGATGTAAAGCAATCTTCAACAGATGAATTCGAATGTTTGAATCTTCAACGATTGAAATTGATGTAAGCTGAAATTTCGTACGTTTGAATCTTCAACGATAAATTAAAAATTCTGTTGAAAACCTCCATCGTACAGAAAAAGTCAGTATATCCCACACCTTCATCTTAATAAATTAGACTTCTTAAAATACCCATCCTTCCATTTTTAAAAATATGACATATGTCACTCACCGATTGCTTCTCACACTTTTTAGATAATTCCCTTTGTATTTGAACTTTTTCCTTGTGATAATATTGATAATATCTATTGATTTTGTGACTAAATATTCAGAATGTATATCTTCCAATAAGATAAAGTTAAAATTAAAACAAAAAGAACCTTTTAAAATCAAACTTACAAATGTTTTACATAAAAACATTTAGTAAAGTATGGGTTTGTAAAGCTACCAGTTTCAATGGCAAACAAGTTAATTTGGGTAAAATGTTCGACTCATCTTCCTTAAAGTTTATATGAATACTTGAAAGGTCCTATATATTGATCACTTACAACTATATTAGTATACCAACAATATAATGTTATACTGCATTTTATGAATTCATTTTTTAAAAAGTATAAAAATAAATACAAAATTGTTGGTTGGACAACCCGATTGAAGTGTCGACATAAGTTGCTATACATAACTACAAATGTAAATCTTCACTTGAGTAGCATGAACAATGATTCATTTTGTTAAATATACAATTTGTATGTCTCTACTCTTTATCAATTATTTAATTATTCTACAAATACAAATACACCTATTATTTCAAATCCCATTACCCATATGGATGGACAAAACCCATTTCAACATCATAAAGAACAAAAACGGACGAGGGCTTTTGAAGAATACGTTTTTTTTTTAAATTCGCAATCGTCTAGAATAACTGACGCATTACAGCTATATTGTATTGCAATTGGTGCACTAGTTTTTTTTACTATTAATGTCTTTTGTTGGTTGGTTTAACTTTTAAAATATAGAATATGTTAGACAAGAATCAATATTCTTTTTGTTATAAGAAAAAAAAAGCTATAAACATCATTTATAATATAACTTAGAAATAAAAAGGTGAACAATTAAATTTTTAATCCTTTATCAAGCTAGAGTTGTATTTTAAAATTGTATTTCTATTCTCTAGCGAGAAATTAATCTAAAGATAAGAGCATCAGCAATGCATCCTCTCACGAACAACATCATCTCAGGCTTTTAGCTTGGCAAGCACATCGTGTTCTCTATCCTTCCCTTAGAAAACCTGTAAAGAATGCCCACTGACATGATCTCCCTCCGACGCCCTCTTCACGTCTAAACCCTTTCCTTCGTCTCTCTTTTACGTCGGAGTGTACAGCGGTCCACGAAGCTCCATCAGGGAGCTCTAAATATACATTTTAGGTTGTTTGATGTGTAAAGCTAACGCCCAGACAACAAATGCCAAGATCAAAGCTAGTGCGGTAAAATAACACCGTATGATTTTTACAAACATTTTAACCATCAAAAAAGATTTAGTTACCTTCTAGCTAATTTGCTTTTACAAAAGCATTGATATATTTAAAATCTCAATCAAAAACAGGCCTAATAAATTTACCCTTGCATTTTACAAATTGTCTCCCAGTCTTTGCTATTGATTATGCTTATCAAGATAGCACATTTTAACAAGTACTAAAAAACCAAAGCATAATAACAACCTGTTTTGTCATGTTATTTAACTACAAGTATACATAGATTTTACCTCCTCTAGAATAAATGAACATCCAAAAGAGAAACAATTTTATAAACCAATCCCCTCAAACCTGCTTCATTACAAGGCAACAAATCCACTATACATCACCATGAGAATCATAAGATCTTATATAAATACCAAAAGTTGCTAGGTTTTATCCTTTATATATCAAGTAGTTACCAAAACACTGGGGAAATGAGACCAATTCATAATATAGAGTGGCTCCTAAGTCAGAGCTATACACTTGTTTATAACTAGAGTGATGAGCAACTCCAATCGAGTTTCGACCACCTTAGTTTCTATCAATGACGTCTGCAGGCAAATTGAGGTCAAACATACCGTCTCCAAACCCGTCTTTTCTGGCCCTCTTCATAGAAGAAAATCCGCTCTCTTCAGAGCTGCCAGAGCCTGAAGGCCGATCAGATTCAGATGTGCCACCTGTAACATGCACGAACAGCCACATCAGAGGTGTATGTTGAGATCACTTGTCAATTTTCACTTTTTATGACTTGGGTGTAACAATTTTGAACAATGGATTGTCGATTCAGGTTTCACAAGTGTTACCAAAAGATAATATACAGTGGATATATAAAACCTCTAAAATTGTTTTACTCAAATTATAGATTGTTACTGAAATGGCATTGATGTTGTAATCAGATTTAATAAGTTAATTACTAACATAAAATTCAAAATTAAGGAAAAAAACTTTGTAGGAAAAGTGTAGGGAAAACCCAAGCTGCCCGATATCTGACTTTGTCACATCTAATTTTTAGCATATATTTTGCCATTAAGATATTAGCAAATTCAGTTAGAAGTGCAACTGGCATTAAGATATTAGCAATTACTTATAAGTGCAACCCAGTTACACCAAGTCTCTTTGTATTGTTTCCAACTTTATTTGCTCCAAAGCTCACCACTTCGCTACGTGTATTGTTTTCCAACTTTATGTTGCTCCAAAGTTCACCAACTCACAAGGTAAAAGGTGGTTTTAGTATCCCATATACATCTCTTCCAACAAAGCAAACAGAATGCAAACTCCTATCTTCTGTCTTTTGGTTTCTGGTAAATTTTGTTCAACAAATCTATAATGCCTGTGCAAATAAACTTTTCTATATGACCCAGACAAAATATTGGGATCTCCAGCCCATAGAAACACACCCAAGAAATTGATGGTGCCTAGAGTGAGTCAAAGCTAGGGTTTGTAGTTTCATAAAGCACTACCAAGAACTTCCACTAGACCAATCTCTTGAGGTTAGACCTCATTAATGTCTTTTTAGTAATCATGCTACATTAATTTATGAGAGCTAAGTGCATACCATACACACTCAAAACACTAAAATAGTTCTTTCTTGGAGAAAATTGGTGTGAAACACAAAAGAAATAAATAGCACCCAATAGACGCGGTGACTTACGTAAGCAAACCCTTGGGGTTAGGGTCTCATTTACATGAAATAAAGAAAGATGAGATGTGTCACCCAAAACTGATAATGGGATACGTGGTGTAAACAAATAGTTTATCATTGTTAAAACTAGAGGTCTAGAAGTGTCAAGATGGGTGGGCCAGTCAAGATGGGTGGGCCAGTCAAATGGGTCATTCATTCATTCTAAGTGTGTTTACAGTATGAAATGGTAAGGTTCATTGATTTTGAAGAGGATTCAATGAACCTTAGCATTTCATGATGCAAAGCCAGCTAAGGGAAGAGTTAAAGATATATTACCATTAGTTGGGTCTTCCAGCTTATGACGTTTATCAGCATTGCAGGATTTTGCAGTCCAACTAATCGGAAGCTCTGTAGCTTTCTCAATCCCTTTTGAGTGATATGGAGCTATGTTATGAATGCCAAATTGTAGGGAACCCAACAAATCTGTCTCAATACATTCATACCTATAAATGAAACCGAGTTAATACATCGCCCTTACTTTAAGAAAAACTTATTAACATCCATACTTACATTTTCTTGCACAAGTTATCAGTGATCACAGATAGATTAATAACTTGCATCCGGATTTCCATAATTCTGTGCTCAGGATAGGTATCAAATGGTTCCTCAATAAACTTAGATAGTTTCTCAACATTAGTTTCAAGCTGCTGTTGTTGATCCTCAAATAAATGTTGTTTTATCTCGAGATCTTCTTTTGTCATCTCATCATTGAAAAGCTCTTCACCAAACATATAAAATGCAAATGGGTATGAATAGGAAAGTGCCCGCCTTGATCTGAATAACCGATAGAGCCCATTTGTTACCCAGCTAAAATCTCTTAACTGTGAATCTTTTCCCTCCAAAAATGCAACCTTGTCTCGTATGGTCTCCTTAAGCCTAGATTCCTGTTTAAACGAATCTGTATGAGCTTTGTAACGATTATGATAATGCATATACCGATAGAGATCCCGCTTTGCACGCTCGGACTTTTTTTCACGGTCTTCCTTGTACCGACCACAACTATGACCAGTGATATTTGACCAAGTATGGTCCCGACCCGTTGCGCCACCACATAGCCAACTAGTTCACATGTAATAAAAAAGAAAAATGAGCATCGACAAACAATGGCATCAATGCTACATATTATTTGGACAACTAAAGCAGGCCGATGAACATATTAGGATTTTCCAAAAATTGCTTTCACATAGTAATTATCATCACTAAAGACTAAACAAATGCATCAAATCTTTTCCCCAGAATTTGAACACTATACAAAATAATTCTCTTACCAAAATATTAGAGGGGGGCAAGATGGCGGGGTCAGGTAACACGTCAAAACAGGTCATCTTTAGTTCAGAACGAACCAAGCAGGTCAGGTTTGGTTGACCCCGTAAAACACTGTTTTGTTCATTACTTATATAACGATTACATTTTATATATCGCAGTATTGTTACAATAATAATCTTAATTTTAGAATACAATGATATTGGAAATTGAGGCACTAAAATACACTTGGCCAACTTTCAATCGTTCAGCCAATTTGCCTAATTCACTTTTAGCAAAAAAGTTCTGTTGACCAGCTTGCGATTTAAATAGCACATGTCAAGCTTTATAAGTAGATCGGTTAAAATCACCACCTTTACAAAAGGATGAATTCACTTGAATAAATGGAATGAACAAAAAGACTGTGCTCTTACCAAAAGGCTTGTCCACAGATGCAGCTGACTAGATTGCAGCCACCATTTTTCTCAACAGGTTTATGACACTTAGGGCAAGGCTTTGTGTGAACTGTAATCCAATTGACTGTTTCTGATTCATCTCGGCATTTCTTAGTCCAAAGTTCCCACATCACACAAGAACAAGGAGAATGAGCTTCACATAAGCAACTGAAACAGAATTGATTACCACAGGAACATTCTACTTCACAAAATTCATCTTCTTCGACACGAATTGCATTTCCACAATGAGGAGTACTTGGACACCATTTTACCATTTTATTATCCTCAATATATGACTCAAGAAGAAAACGATCAAATTTCTCAGCCAAATCAGGATGCCTTTTGTTAACTAGATTCCGGATTATTGCCTCGTCACATATGGCAAAACATTTATGAGCCATGCATCTGATTCGCCTACTCTGCCCCTCGTTTATTTTTACAATAAAATGCTCTGTCCAACCTACCGAAAAAAATTAGCATGAGTACCTAGTACCCTTCATTCCAGTAATACAAAAAAACAATTGATTGAGAAATAAGGATCTCTTACAATTATTGCAAAAGCAGTGCCCACAATCCATTTTTGTCATTTCACTGGATGGCAAGTCCTCCATGCATATATCACACATTGTTGTCAAAGTAGATTCCGATGAGTCTGGATTAAGAAACTCAAGAATAGGCACACCAGCCTCTGTAAACAAACGGTCTTTTCCTTTCTCTACAAGTACTGCAAGTATCTTCTCAACATCCCAACGATAATGAATAAGTAGCGTCCGTGCATGGTGTTCCCTCAAAGACAATAATTCCATAACTCTACGCAAATCTTCCCTCTACAAAAATAATGTGAATTATCAATATCAACAAGTAGATAAGGTGCAAAATAGATGATAGAAACAAAAATAACCAACTTGGGCTAGAATTGTAGAGTTCTACCTGTGCAGCCAAAAGAGACTCTTTTGTTATGACCTGTAAAAATGCAAGAAAGATTTAAGAAAACTTGATAATAATAAAATCATATTAAAGAAAGAACTATATGCATAAATATGTAAATGTAATGATCCAAGCTTGATATATGTTTAACTGTAGTACACTAGTACTTGCTTTACTTTCTTAATTAGACTGTATAATCACTTCGCTTGACTATACTTGGTGTGGCTGTCTCTACCATCTCCAGATATGCAAGGAAAAAAGGGAATCTTTCAAAATATCCTTCCACCAAAAGAAACGTGGAGCACCACTATGAGAGTTCAGCTGTCCGGTTGCTCGAGTTTAGCCAAGGGATGGAACAGTAAGTAGGTAAAAGACTTTTGTGCATCAATAGAGGTATGACCACTAAAAGCTTTGATAAAACAGAATTTGCAAAGGCCAAAAAGAGATCTGTTTATATTTCTTCAGTAAAAAACTAAATGATTAAGCTAGTGTCTTGAGCAATTATAAGAAAAATAACTGAAGTTCATTACAAACACATCAGAGAGCTCATATTAAGCCGTATCATATAAGCTTCTGGACCTATCGATGTAACAAAGATGTCACCTATGTGGTGAAAGAAACACCTGTTAATGAGGGTACATTGCAGAAAGAAGTATGGGACCAAGCTTTGCTTACTTTGTAGGAGAAAATAAACTTCTGTGAGCACCAAAGTGCTTTAGACCTAATCATCTCACTCCCATAGATAGAAAAAAAAATTATATTGCTAATTAACTAAACATACCAGCAAAACAGAATTCAAGAAACACAAAAAAAATAACAAAGTACACATGACACGATCTAAATAAAGATCCCACTGTCTGAACTCTGCTCTCTCTCTCGCCCAACGGGCGACCATCGCACCATCGCCCCCCCCACCGGCGACCTTCGCACCGGCGACCGTCGCCACAACGGGTAAGCGACCCTCACACCGGCGTCTGTTGTTTCACGAAGTTGGTTCGTCTTATTCCTTGGTTTTGGTCTTCAAACCCTGGATCTGTATTCTTCTTTGGTTTTCGTCTCTGGACCTGGTTTTGGTTTTGGTGTTTCACGAAGTTGGATTGGTGTGCTCGTGGCTATTATCTCGTGAGTCCCGATTGGTGTTCCGATTGGTTTTGGGGTTCCGATTGGTGTTCTCGATTGGTGCTCCGATTGGTTTTGGTCTTTGGTTTGTTGTTTCACGAAGTTGGTTCCTCGATTGGTGTTCGAAGTATTGTGAAGGATAGGGTTCGAGAAAAACCCTAATTCTTTGGATCACTGTTTCGCGTGAAGCTGTGCGAAGATTAAAACCCTGTAACCCTCGAAGGTTACGGGTTACGGCTTGGATATTAAGCTTCTTCTGTGAAGTCTTGTAACCCTTGAAGGTTACAGACTCCACCGCTTTGGAGAACCCTAACTTGGGTCAACCCCACGGTGATATCTCTCTTTGCTCTATCTTTTTTTCCTTTCTGTTTAGATCTGCTTGGCTAGGTTAGGGGTACCAGCATCTGATTCTGATATACATCTTATCTATTTGTGCATCACGTGTGTGCCTGATTAGTTGTTATAACTTGCTGATTAGTTGTTATAACTTGCTGATTAGTTGTGTAATTGATTAGTTGTATAATTGCTGAGTAAGTCGTATACTGTATATTGTGGCTGATTAGTTGTATATTGTATATTGTTGGCTGACTGGTTTGTGCCTAATTGACTAGTTGTCATAACTTGCTGATTAGTTGTGTAATTGATTAGTTGTATAATTGCTGAGTAAGTTGTATATTGTTGGCTGACTTTGTGTGTTGATTACTGCGTGTGCCTATAGCGTGTCCCATAGCGTATGGTTGACCACGTGTGACAAGTCCTTTTGATCGTGCTTTACCTGTGCTTGGTTTCTTTCTAAGTGTGTTGTCCGTGTTTTTATTTTTATTTTTATTTTTATTTTTTTTGCGGTTTTAGTATACTCTGTCTGGTATAATAGATAGTAGGAGACATTATGCTGCCCCGAGATCATGTTCGGTGAGGAGAGGTGCGAAGACAGGGAATAAGGTCTGTAGATTAAGAGTGGCATCGTGGAATGTAGGAACATTAACTAGTAAGTTACTAGAGTTAATTGATGTGCTGAAGAAACGTAGGGTCCACATAGCATGCCTGCAGGAGACTAGATGGCGAGGTGGGAGAGCAAAAGAGTGCGATAGTTATAAACTATGGTATTCAGGGTCTGATGGAACTAAAAACGGAGTAGGTTTTCTAGTTGCTAAGGAACTCCAAGATAATGTAGTGGAGGTGAGAAGATACAATGATAGAATTATGTTGTTAAGAATAGTAATAGGAGATGAGGTAGTGACGGTAGTTAGTGCATATGCACCACATGTTGGACTAGGGGAAACGGAAAAAAAGAGGTTCTGGGAGAGTTTAGACCACGTTATGGCCAACATACCTAGAGAAGAGAAGTTATACGTAGGAGGAGATTTTAATGGACATATCGGAAGGGATAATGAGCACTTCCAACTGGTGCATGGAGGATACGGGTATGGTCTTAGGAATGACGGCGGTAGGGAGCTGCTTGAATTTGCAGTAGCGCATGACTTAGGCATCATAAATTCGTTTTTTAAGAAAAGAGATTCACATCTAATTACATTTAGCAGCGGCGGGAGACACACACAGATAGACTATTTATTAACGAGGAGAGAAGATCATAGCTCGTGGAAAGACTGTAAAGCAATCCCGGGAGAGTCAGTTGTGACGCAACACCATATGTTGGTGGCGGATATACGAGTCAGGAGGCCAATTGACCAACGGAACAGGAGAGTTACACCCAAGATCAGATGGGGTCAGCTCAAAGACGAAAAGATTACCCTTTTTACAGATAAAGTCATCCCAATGAACCAAAATGGGCCACATGAAGACGCAAACCAAAAGTGGGAGGCTATGGCAACTAGGATCACCCAAGCAGCTAAAGAAACGCTTGGAGTTGCAACAAAAAGGACAGTTGGTCATAAGGAAACATGGTGGCGGAACGAAAATGTACAGGAGAAGATATGTATCAAACAACAAAGTTTTAGAGAGCTCATACGATGTAACAGTGAGGAAGAACACGCAGAGCTAAAACAAAAGTACAGGGACGCTAAGAGACAAGCAAAAAAAGCGGTGTCAGAGGCAAAGAACGCGGCATACGAAAACATGTATAAGCGATTAGAGACGAAAGATGGAGAGCATGACATGTTTAAGATAGCCAAGGCAAGAGAAAGAAGCAGACAGGACCTGAGAATGGTTAAGTTCATAAAGGCGGCGGATGAAAAGGTTTTGGTGAAGGAGAAAGATATCAAGGAGAGATGGAAAACCTACTTCGATGATTTATTCAACAAAAGCAACCCAAATCAACAAATGGAGATGGATAGAACAACCCAAACAACGCAACAAAACCTATGCTATTGTAGAAGCATCACAGTAGACGAAGTAAAAAGAGCTATGAAGAAAATGGGTAGGGCTAAAGCGGTGGGGCCAGACAACATACTGATTGAAGTGTGGAAATGCCTGGGTGATGAGGGTCTCCAATGGCTAACAGATCTATTCAACATTATCTTTAAGACAGGGAAGATGCCAGACCAGTGGAGAACCAGTGTCATAGTCCCCATATATAAGAAAAAAGGAGATATCCAAGGTTGCGAAAACTACAGGGGAATAAAGCTACTGAGTCACACGATGAAACTATGGGAAAGAGTTATTGACACGAGGATTAGACGGGAAACCCAGATAGCAATAAACCAATTTGGATTTATGCCAGGACGCTCTACAACAGAAGCCATACACGTCATAAGACGGATAATGGAGAAATATAGAGAAAAGAAAAGGGACCTCCATATGGTATTCATAGACCTAGAAAAGGCCTATGACAGTGTACCGAGACAACTAATTTGGGAAAGCCTACGACATAGAGGAGTACCAGAGAGGTATACCAAATTAATTAAGGATATGTATGACGGGGCAAAAACATGTGTGCGAACACCGGTAGGAGACACAGACTCATTCTCAGTGGAAGTGGGACTACATCAAGGATCGGCATTGAGCCCATTTCTCTTCACACTAGTGTTGGATGAGATGACTAAGCATATACAACAGTCAGTCCCGTGGTGCATGCTCTTCGCGGATGATATTGTCTTAATATCAGAATCTAAAATGATGCTTAACGACAAGCTAGAGCAGTGGAGAGCAGCGCTAGAGAGCAGAGGATTAACGATAAGCCGCTCTAAGACGGAATACATGCATTGCAACTTTGGTGGCGACGAGGAAGAGGACACCCAAATCAGTATCCAGGGTATGCCGGTACCACGGACATCTAGATTCAAATACCTGGGCTCGTAACTGCAGGAGGACGGAGAGATACACAGCGATGTAGCTCACCGTGTCTAAGCAGGATGGTGTAAGTGGAGAGCAGCATCAGGGATCCTATGTGATAAGAGGTTTCCAGCAAAACTCAAGGGAAAACTATACAGAGTGGCGGTACGCCCAGCTATGCTATATGGAACAGACTGCTGGGCCATAAAGAAATCGCACGAGAAACAAATAGAGGTTGTGGAAATGCGAATGCTAAGGTGGATGTGTGGCCATACAAGACTGGATCGGATAAGAAACGAAGTGTTTAGACAGAAGCTAGAAGTGGTTTCTATTGCAGATAAAATACGAGAGGGAAGATTAAGATGGTATGGACATGTCAAGAGGAGACCAATGGCAGCACCGGTCAGAGCAGTGGAGAACATCATCATAGAGGGTAGGAAGAGTAGAGGAAGACCTAGGTTGACTTGGGAAGAGAGAATTAGGCAGGATATGGTACACTTGCACCTCTCTGAGCACATGATCGAGGATAGGAGTGAGTGGAGGCGTAGGATCAAAATTAAGGACTTTTAGTGGTTTCTGTAGCTACGAAATGACTGGGATTAATTGTTACGGGGTCTGATGTGTATGTAATACGCTTGGACCTTTTTAGGGGAAACTTGTGGCTTCCCTGATACATGCTTGTTCATTTTATACTTCCTTTTGGTGATATTTTATTTGTCGTCTGACATGTGCTGTACCATATACCATATACCATATACCATATACCACATATCGTCTGTTTGATTATATGTTTATTCGTTAGCGTTACTGCTTTTGCTATCGAGCCAGGGGTCTCTTTGGAAGCGGTCTCTCTACCTATCTAGATAGAGGAAAGACTTGCCACCACCTACCCTTCCCAGACCCTGCTCTTGAATGGGACATACTGGGTTTGTTTGTTTGTTTGTTTGTTTTGTCTGAACTCTGATCAAACAACCCATAAGGCAACACAGACATACATAACATAAATCTAAATACAGTAGTTTATCATGTCAATTTTAGACATTCGAATTTCCAAAAAGAACTGCCAAGAATGAACAAACAACATTTCAGACACACATTCCCGCACGTCCCTCGCAAAAACAAACCCGAACACAAAGAACACAAAAGAGCAAAAGAAAACCCCCAATCCATCCACAATTCAAAACTAAACCATCAAGCTGCAATATCACACATAACATAAATCTTAATCATTTAGCTCATACGATTTAAACAATTCGATCTTAAGCCCACATCCACAGTAATCTCCATTTTTCCACCCAAAACATTAAACCACACAGATACTGCCACAACAAAACGCACATAACCCGATTAATTACATCCTAACCCGATTAATTACTCCAAATCCGAAACTAATCGAACCCTAACCCCAACAAAACCCTAATTCATCTTACACACACAAGAAAGTAAGAAACTAAAAAGAATATGCTATACACCTTCGATGAAGAGCCTTTAGGAGGAGCCCACTGAGGATCAGATTCTTCGTTCTCGAGCGCATCGTCGAGCGAATCACGATCGGAGCAATAATAATCCTCTTCGCCGCCGCTGCTCATGCAATCCTCCGATTCCATCGCACTTGAACAAACGGCGAGTGTAAAGGTGCAAAATTCGATCGAAAATCGCGTGTGAAACAAGAATCGATGAGTGTGATGATTCGAATTGAAGCTAAATGGAACGATGAGAGTGAAATTGGGTGAGCATACCGCCGGCGAAGAGGCGAAATGGGGGAAAAGGGGGCTTTACTTTGTGACGATGATGAGGCAAAGCTTAGCATAAGAGGCTCGATTGTTATTATTATTATTACTGTTATTATTATAGTGGTGTGTATCAAGACTCAAGAAAGTATGGTGGAATATGAACATTGTCAAAGTTTGATTATTATTTTATTTAAATGTAAATTGTTTCATTCATAAACATGTTGATTGATTGTTAAGGTTTAACGTTATGTGTCGTCTTAAGTTAAAGTTTTATGGTTGATATGAAAACTGAATACGATTTGTTATTTTGCCTAGTCACAAGTAGATACGAACGGAACATGTTTATGTGGACAGTCCTAGTGTGAGAAGTGTAGAGTCAACTAGTTTCGTAGTTTTTGTTTCTATATGTAATGTATGTTATGTTTTTTCGATCAATTTCATGATTTTTAACACTGCTCTTGATAATTTTTAACTTGCTTGGAAAAAAATTTTAAATGTTATGTTTGAAAAATCAAAAGAAAAAGCAAAAATATGAGTATGACATACGACCGAGTGCGTCACATGTTTTTCTTCTAAATATTTATTGAATGGTGTATTATCTTTTTACGGTTATGATTACCTTAAAAATCTAATTGTAGCTCTTAGCTTTTGCCGGTTGCAACAACTTACATTACTTGATGACATGACTCAAAAATCCAAATGTCGAGTTAAGAGACATTTGAGAATTAAAGAAAACTGAAAAATAATGAAAATATATCTTAAGTTCATCACTATCCGTTTAATTTAAATTTATTATAAACTGTCAATTTACGCTTAAAACTCAAGTGTCAGAAACAGTTATTGTTAAGTTATGTTTTTTATGCTAACTTATTTTCTTATGTAAAGTTTTAAAACTTTAAAAAATAAATATACCAGAGTTACTCAAGAGATTATAATAAATAATCTTAAATAAAAACTAATTAAAATTGTTCAAATAAAACCCAAACTTTATATATATTTATGCACTATTCTTATATCTAAACTTCACAACCTAATTGAGAGTTCATATAACAGACCATTATAATGATATGATACTGACTTTCGAACACAACCATTTTATGGCCATGTAACAATCTTATAACTTATAAGAGATTGAGCGGGACAATCCCACTATGTTTAAAAGAAAGGTTTTGTAAATTATTTTATTCTATTATGCTTTTTTCATTAATCATTTGAGTTAATTACATAAAAACTACATCTAGTTTACCACAATCACACATTTTGATCTGAGTTGAAAATGTTACAGGCACGAAGTACGTGATTTTTAATTTCTAAATATTTGGAATATAATCTTAAATTTTGTTAAAAACTTTGCTAGGTTTGTATAAAATAATGATTTTACTCAATCTTGTTATACATGACTTGGGATATTAATATTGTTGTTTGTGGACGGAAACATATACAACACAATTAAGTTGT
The DNA here is from genome assembly GCA_024085815.1 of Flaveria linearis. Lineage (NCBI taxonomy): Eukaryota > Viridiplantae > Streptophyta > Magnoliopsida > Asterales > Asteraceae > Flaveria > Flaveria linearis. Next base: position 77,363,648 of record CM044004.1, on the reverse strand, counting down.
TTTGCTCCAAGTACTGGGGTAGTAATGGGTAATAAATTTTCCGATAAATTTATATGTGGTTGTGATTGACAAGTTGTCAATGATGTGTATTAATAACAAAGTGCATTGGAGTAATATTGTTGGTTATTTGACTAACAAATGCTTGTGTTGTTGCCACAGATTTAAATGAATCTGTTATTGACTATATTAGTTGTGATGTATCTTATGTGCTAGCGTTGAGGATTTTAACTATTTGGACCTTGGTTAAAAGCCAAGTGCGATCATATGTCAAGTACAATCCATCAAAAATAACACGGATTAAAATACACTAAATCAAAAGGAAACATGTCAAAACGTCAAGAGTAGTGAACTAGAATGAAACATGACATTCAGGGTCAAAGTACAATCCATCATATGTCAAGTACAATCCATCAAAATACTATGCATAAAATGAAATGGGTCAAAATAAGAATTTGACAACATCCCTGTTTAGCACTTTAGCAGGATCCATAATATGTATTTGTCAAATACTCAAATCATTTGAAGACATTTTATTTGGCAAAGCAACCATTTTCATGTATGCTTCTTGGTCATCCAATTTCAAGCTTGAAATGTCAGTTTCTCTTGTTAGTACCAGTCTATGCCTACAATGCCATATTCATACAAATCACATAAATTTTGAATATTTCTTAAGTAAAATGGAGGATATTAGATATTAAAAGACAATATATTCACTGCAAAACATCAAAAGAATGATATTTCAGGTTTCTTTTGTGTAGCTTAAAACTCCTGAATGGCTACTTGATGAAAACTGTGGAGCTATTGCATGAGTTTATGCACCATAGGACCATATATGAATTTATTTAAGTGTCATTAGTGTTTTAATGCATTGCTTAAGTACTTTGTCACTTGGGAATTTTAATAAATCCCTAGAATGCAATTCTTAGGAGCCTTTTTTTTAATATCAAGATTCCATTTTATTATATTATTTGTCAATTTGACGAAATGATGAACTGAATAAAACAGTATAAGCTAAGGAAATCATTAAAAAAGAATATGTGGGAAGCAGAAAGATGACTATGTTGGATTTTTTATGCACACATAAAATATTGATGTAGTTAGTACATTATGATCCAAGTCGGGTCATACCCAATAACAATCTTAGCAAACACCAATAAATATTTAATTGATGATATGATCATGCAATTGAATAATTACACCAATTTAGAAAATAGTTTTTCTGAATAAATTGCATATGAGAAAGAACAACTTATAAGGATATTTTGTTCAAGGGTATTACTTGTAATGTTATTTAAATTAGTTAAGTAACATCAAGTAAGAAAGTGTGTATGTGTTATAAAAATTAAAAGGGTTAATTTTATAACATAACTAATGACTAATGAAATTAATTGTAAAAGAAAATTTTAGGGGGAAACCCTCTTTAGGTACCCATTCGGCCGCCCCCTTTCAAAAGGGTGGGGATTCCTTTTCTTGAAACTAGTCATTCTTAGAAAACACACATTCACTCCACCTCCCCCTCTCTCTCTCACATGCAAGAACCACAAGAACAAAAGTCCTCTCCAATTTGAAGGATATACACGGCTGGAACTCCATTTTCAGCAGGTTTCTTGGTGGTTTTGGTGTACAAATCCTAGCAAGAAGGGTCTTTGCTTGATGCTTGTGAGTATGGTAGCTTGAGGACACCTCTCCTTGGTGTTTTGGTCATTCAAGAACCTCATTCTCTTCATCAAAAATTTGTTTTTCTGCAGCTCTACAAAAGGTAGTTTGTAAGTGTTGTTTTTGGTTGTTTTTTCTTCTTGATAGCTAGTTCATACACATATAAATGATCCTTATGTTCTTGGGTTTGTTGTTGTTATGATATGAGCCTTAATTTTCAGATTAGAAATCATAATATTAAGGTTTTATTCCGCTGCGTTTTTCTTGTTTAAATGGTTAAACAACTAAGTTAATGGTCCAACAAACCCAAAATTGACATCTAGAGCCGGATATGTGGATGACTAGCTTTAATTATCCTTGTAAAATTGGTTTTATGGGGTTTTAACAACCAAATTAGGGTTGTTTTGTGGTGATATTATAAATCCCCAACCTTTCAATGTTATATCTTGCATGCTTATGATTAAATCTTGAAAGAAAGGATATCAAAATGGTTGATTGTGTTTTGTTTGGACAATAACACCCTAAATTCTTAGTTTATGTTGGCTGAAAATTTAGGGTCAATTGGGGATTTATTTTGGTTCTTGTATGTTGTATATGATGTATCATATTGGTGCATAACCTAGCATTGACCTTGTGTTGATTTGGTTTTGGATGAAGGATTTGTTTTGGTTGATTTCATTCATTATGTGTTGTAATATATTTATTCTTTTGTGCTTATATATTGTTGTAATTTATTTATTCATTCAATTATGATGTAATAAATAGATTAGGTGTATTTTCTTTTATTAGAAAATTTTGTATTAGGATGCAAATTTGTAAAAGAAGATACACAAGTTGGAAGCACAAAAGGAAGGCACAAAGAGAAGGACTTGAAGCATTTGGATGCAATTTCAAGTGGGGGTCTTTGGAGATTTTATCTTTGTGTTGTATTTAACCCTTAGAAAGGACCTTATGACCACACTTGTGATGGCAAACAAGTTTGGTCACTTAAGTGGCTATGGTTATGCACATGTGGTTGTTTTGTATATGCTTGTTTGATTATCCATTTTATGTTGATTGTATGATATATGGATATGCTTAATAATCTTAATAAATTATCATAACAAGCTAAATTTTCATGGTTCTTGATCATTAATATGTTAATAAAAGTTATTAAAAGGATTAATGATTTCAAAATAAAAGAGGTTTTATTAAAAAGAACCATAGGGTACCATGTATTTGAAAGCATGCGAATACAAGGTACATAGAGTTTTCATAACTAAAATTAATGAAAACTAAAATCCCTTTGGAACAAGTTAAACGCCATCCTTTTACACGACACTCAAATTACTTGTAAACTATTTATGGGATAAAGGTCACCTAACCACTTCTAGGGAACTTGTGTGTTTGAGGTGAGCTTAACGTATTTATGGGATAAAGGTCACCTAACCACTTGTATGTGTAAACTCACACGTGTGTGTAAGTAGGACGACTTGAATTGGAAACCATGTGCATAGGGTCACCAAAGCCTGGCGTACAATGGTGTTGATGAGATTTTACATGCCAACTAAACATAAGATGATTAACCGATCCCATAAAGCTAGAAGTTGCAATAGGTTGCAATTGTCAAATGTTGACTACCTTGTTAATTTAAATAATGGGATAAAGGTCATATAACCATCATTTAAATGTAACGTTAGATTCTAGATTTTGATTATTAATTGTCTATGAGACATGAAAAGGGTATTAATGATTAAAATGAAATTTTTCAGAAATACTAATATGAACTTTGTAAATTTTGTAGAAATGACCGCAAACAATAACGCTACCACCCCGACCGTCCATACCCTATCACTGAGAACCATCTTAGAGAGGGATCGTCTTAACCATAATAATTTTATGGACTGGTTTCGTAACTTGAGAATCGTTCTCAAGCAAGAGAAAAAGGCCTATGTCCTTGATGATCCCATTCCTGACCAACCCGACCCTGAGGATGTTGAGGCCTATAACGATTGGCTTCAGTACACTGAGGATTCCATGCAGGTTTCTTGCCTCATGTTAGGAACTATGATTCCTGAACTCCAAAAGGATTTGGAGCATCATGGGGCATATGACATGATTACCCAGTTGAAGGAAATGTTCCTTCAACAAGCTAGGGTAGAGCGCTTCGAAACAGTTCGAGCGCTTCATGCGTGTCATATGGAAAAAACCCAACCGATATCATCTTATGTACTTAAGATAAAAAGCCACTAACTGTCTCGTCTCTAATGAGTTGGCCACGGATTTGATCCTTAATGGGCTAACTAAAAAGTTTGAGACGTTCATAATGAATTACAATATGAACGGATGGGACAAGACCATTGGTGAGCTTCATGCAATGCTCAAAACAGCTGAGGTTGGAATGGGTAGAAAGGTTCTACCTGTTCTCTCGATCAATGAGGGAGGCTATAAGAAAAGGTCATTCCCCGATCCCAAGGCAAATGTTGCCAAAGGAAAGGGGTACGTTAAAGGGAAGGGAAGGGGAAAGGGAAGGCTAAAGCGAAACCTCCAAAGCCTAAGCTTAAGAAGCCTAAGGTAACAGAGAACGATCCATGCTTTGAGTGTGGTGAGATAGGACATTGGAAAAGAAATTATCCAACCTATATCAAGCAGTTGAGGAACAAGAGGGATGCTGGGCAAACCTCAGGTACAACTTTCATGATTCATATTAGTTTAAATGTTATTTCTTCAAACACATGGGTATTGGATACCGGATGTGGAACTCATATTTGCAATTTGTTGCAGGGGTTCAAAAGAAATAAGCACTTCAAAAAGGGAGACACAAGTCTCTACATGGGCAACGGAGCAAAAGTTGATGTCAAAGCCCAGGGAGACTATATTTTGAACCTTTCAAATGGTTTGGAAGTTGTTTTTAGACTACTCCCATTCACAACCCAACCCAACCAAACTATTTTTTTTAATAATATTGTATTTTTAATTAATGTTTATTCCATTTATAAAGTAATTAAAAAATATATTAAAAAATTTAGGGTATATATTATAAATATATAAAAATAAATTACCTAGAAAAAAAATCACATTTATCAAATATATTTAATAAAGTAGATAACTCGTTTAAGTGTCAACATGATAAAAGAAATTGAAATAGTAAAACATACAAATTACATAACTACTCATCAATACCAAATTTTAGCCATATGTGTTCAATCAAGTCATTTTTCAATGCGTTGTGAGCTTCTCTGTTGCGAAGTTGTTCTTTATTGGTCATATAACTGGAGAGGTCTGCAATACGTTGAGTGGAGTATTGAAAAAGGTGTTCATCATCTTCGGTATAACTTCTTCGTTGTCGGTTAATAGGTAGGTTATTTAGAAATTCAGATGGATCATAATAGTTAAGGTATGTGTCCCGTTCATCCTCTACAATCATACTATGCATGATGATACACGCAATCATAATTTTTCCCATAATATCCTTGTCCCACACAAGACACGGATGTCGAATAAATGCAAATCGAGCTTGTAGAACTCCAAATGCACGTTCAACATCTTTTCTAGTAGATTCTTGATGTTTAGCGAACAACTTGCGCTTCTGAAGTTGTGGAGAATTTATTGACTTGACAAAGGCAGCCAATGAAGGATATATGCCATCTGTGAGATAATATGCCATATTCTTCTCCCGACCATTCACGACGTAACTCACATTCGGTGCTTCACCTGATAATACATCACTAAAAATAGGAGATCTGTGAAGGACATTAATATCATTGCACGGACCTGGTGTTCCAAAGAATACGTGCCATATCCATAAGTCATATGATGCAACAACTTCTAATATTATAGTTGGTTTACCGCTTCTACCGGCATATTGACCAGCCCAAGCGGTAGGGCAGTTTTTCCACTCCCAATGCATACAATCAATGCTTCCAATCATACCTGGGAATCCACGTGCTTCCCCGACATGGAGTAATCTTGCTAAATCATCTTCATTTGGTCGTCTGAGGTACTCTTCACCGAAACATGCAATGACGCCTTCTACGAACCTTATAAGAGAGTCCCTTGTAACTGTTTCACTCATTCTTAAGTATTCATCTTGTGCATCTGCTGATGTTCCATATGCCAACACACGCATAGCTCCGGTACATTTATGCAACGGTGAAAGACCTTTTCTACCTGTAGCGTCACGTCTTTGCTGAAAATACATGTTATTTGTTGTCACAACATCCACTATACGAAGGAATAATGGTTTTCGCATTCGAAATCGACGCCGAAAGGTTGCATCATCATACGTTGGGTTGTCAATAAAGTAATCTTGCATCAGGCGTTTCTCACCCTGCTCACGTTCCCGATCACAATACTTCCTTCTTGCTCTAGGAGGATGATCTGTTGTGTTCGCATCTGGCATACTTATGAGTAACTCGGCCATTATGTTATCAAGTTTCAGATTTTCTTGAACGACCCGTGCTTCCCATGCATCATATTCCGTATCAGAAGGTGATGAATCGGAATTCGCAGACGGGTTTTCATTATGCGACATGTTTCCAATGTAATATAAGTGAGAAGTTGTAAATGGATTGAGTAAGAAAGTATGTTGATGGCCTCTTTATTTATACTAGAAATTAATGGCTTTTAGTAATTTCTTAAGTTAAAGATAATGTTCATATTTCTTATCAAAATCAAATTCGAGGTTCCAATAAAAAATTGACACTTGTAAGTTGAAGATAATAATGATAATATATAGATATCGTATCCAAATAGTGATAATATATTTAGATATCTTATCGGAATAAAATCTGAGATTCCAATAAAAATCTAACACGTGTAAATGAAGACAATAGTGATAATATATAGGTACCTTATCAAGATAAAATCTAAATCATCGATAAAAAGTTTACACATATAGAGACAAAATCAATATAATCAATATATTACAACAACATGCATGAAGTACAGAAACTACATGATCAAACGGATGTGAAACAAACGGAAATAAAACACACACCAATATATTACAAACGGATGTGAAACAACGGAAATAAAACACACGCCAAACCAGATTTAGTTTCCATAGAACTTCGAAATTAGAAATCGTTTCATGTTTTCTTCATCATGTGACAAATTGTCCTTCTGTAGTAGTGTGTTTAAATGCAAAAATTGCATTTCCATTACCTTCATTTCTTTCATGTCTTGTGCTATTTCTTTCTTATTCTTTTCCCTTTGTTGATCCAATTCAATTCGTTTGTTCATGACTTCAACTTCATTTTCTCTGTTGATCCTCATTGCACGAAGCTCCAAAGCAATTTCATTTATAGCCTTGCCTTTCCCTTTTCTTTTAGCCGTATCTCTACCCATCGGGCGTTGAATTGCTGAACCACCACTAGTTGGCGTTTCGAGGTTGGAATACTCTCCGTCTTCGGACGTCTTTGATCTTTTCGTGCTAGCACCACTTTCTTCTTCCACTTCAAATTCAGGACGAGAACGTGTCATGTCATGATCAACTTGCAGTTCCCACTTCGGATGTTTACACATTACCTCATTAAATACAACAGAATCATTAAACTTACCCCCGCCATTTGCCTCATAAAGTTTGTTAGCATTATTCTCAATATCTTTGGTGCTCATTCCACTACGCTTTTGGCGATACGCTTCACGATAAGCAGAAATTCACTTTTGGGCATTTTCGTTGAGTCGTTTAAAACGACCTCTTATTTGATTTTCATTCTTCCTACCGATATTTTGTGGATTTTCAGCTTGAGTTGCATCATACAGTTCCTTTACTCGTGCCCACAACGATGTTTTTCTTTGGTTTTTGCCACGAATACTATCTTCACTTGCTATACACCATGCCGACATTAGAGCAACATCTTCGGCAACATCCCACTTGTTGCCTCGCCCTTGTTTTTGAGCATTTTGCGAGGCTTGGGGGCTTTCTGTGACATTAACTTGATTTGAATCGTGAAAGAAATAAATGTTTTCTGAGGGTTGAGCACTCATATAACCTTCCGAATCCTCAAGATTGAAACAATGATCTGGATCCATTGTTAAAAATAAAATTTTGAAATAGATTAGGAGAAGAGAATGAGAAGTTGTATGAAAGTATATCAATATTACACTCTATAAATAGAGCATGAAAAATTATATATTTTGGTAATTTTTTATATTTTTCTGAGATAGATAATGTTAGATTTTTTTGAAGATAAGTTTATATATCTAACCAATAACAATTTTACAAGTGTAACTTTCATATATATTTGACCAATAAAAAAATGACATGTGTATTAATTTATAATAAAAGAAACACAAAAAGATAAAAGTGGAAAAAGACAATTGAATGGGCCCATTAAGTTGCAAACAATCAATGTTTGATCTACCGAACTGGTCACCAATTTAGATTGATTTTTTATTTTTTTTAATTTAAAAATCACCCAACCAACTAAACAAAACCCACCAATGGGAGTAGTCTTAAGAACATTTTATATGCTCCTAGTTTGACTAGGAACATAATTTCTATTTCTATTTTAAAACAATGTGGTTATGATTTAAATTTTGTAAACAATGGTATTTATGTTTGTATGGATGATATTTTTTATTTCAAGGCTATGCCTTTTAATGGTATTTATGAATTGGTTCATGATGATTCATCCTATAATAACTCATTATACCAAACAAGTACCAAGAAACTTAAAATGGATTTAAGTGATTTTTATCTTTGGCATTGTCGTCTTGGTCATATAAACAAGAATCGGATTCAAACACTTTAAAAGAATGGTCTTTTGAAAACAAATGAAAATGGTTCATTTGATAAGTGTGAATCTTGTTTACAAGGTAAGATGACCAAGTCACCCTTTAGTGGTACTAACGAGAGGGCAAAAGACTTATTGAGAATCATACATTCGGATGTATGTGGTCCTTTTAAGACAATGACTAGAAATGATGAAAGATACTTCATTACCTTTACCGACGATTATAGTCGCTATGGTTATGTGTACTTGATGGCACATAAACATGAAGCTTTTGAAATGTTCAAAAACTTCAAGAATGAAGTAGAAAATCAACTCAACAAAACTATCAAAGTTCTTCGTTCAGATAGAGGAGGTGAATACCTAAGTGAGGCTTTTCAGGATCATCTAAGAAGTTGTGAGATCGTCTCACAACTTACTCCACCTGGAACACCACAACATAATGGTGTGTCCGAAAGGAGAAACCAAACCCTATTGGATATGGTTCGATCTATGATGGCTGTAAGCTCACTACCTCTATCGTTTTGGGGTTTTGCATTACTCTCCGCGGCTCGTATTTTGAATATGGCCCCGACCAAGAAAGTGGATTCGACACCTTTTGAAATATGGCATGGAAGAGTTCCATCGCTATCATATTTAAAAGTATGGGGTTGTGAAGCTTATGTTAAGCAAAACACCCAAAACAAGTTGGAAAGTCGATCTACTAAGTGTATATTTGTTGGATATCCCAAAGACTGTATTGGATACTACTTCTTTGATCCAACAGAGCAGAAGGTATTTATTGCTCGAAAGGCAGAGTTCTTAGAAGCGAAGTTCCTTATGGAAGGAATGACGTATAGAACAGTGGAATTTGATGAGGATCAAGATCCACAAGCCGATACACGTTTGGTTGACACTAGCAATCAACAGGAGGTTGTTGATGATGATCAAGAGGTTGATCGATACACTCAAAACGTTCACAGATCTGGTAGAGTTAGCATTCTACCTGAAAGATATGGATTTTTCATGAATAGATGCTATGTGGTTGAATCCGATGAGCCAACTACATACCATGATGCAATGTCCAATTCAGATTGTGACAAATGGCTGCAAGCCATGAACGTAGAGATGCAATCCATGTATGACAACCAAGTTTGGGAATTGGTTGACCCTCCACCTAACTCCAAACCGGTTGGATGTAAGTGGGTTTTCAAGAAGAAAATGGACATGCATGGAAACTTGGATACTTACAACGCAAGACTTGTAGCAAAAGGTTTCACTCAAACTCAAGGGATTGATTATGATGAAACCTTCTCGCCTGTGGCAATGCTAAAGTCAATTAGGATATTGTTTGTCATAGCTGCTCATTACGACTATAAGATTTGGCAAATGGATGTCAAAACCGCTTTTCTTAATGGACATCTCGAAGAGTCTGTCCATATGGTTCAGCCTAATGGTTTTGTTGATCCAAAACATCCTAATAAAGTATGCAAGTTAAAGAGATCAATCTATGGATTGAAACAAGCATCGAGAAGTTGGAATCAACGTTTTGATGAAGAAATCAAGAAAGTTGGTTTCATCAAGAACGCTGACGAGGCTTGTGTATACAAGAAGGCTAGTGGGAGCATAATTACATTCTTAGTATTGTATGTTGATGACATACTACTATTTGAAAATGATATTCCAACCATGGAAGGTGTTAAAACCTGGCTTGGAAGTTGCTTTTCCATAAAAGATCTTGGTGAAGCCGCCTATATTTTAGGAATAAAGATCTATAGGGATAGATCGAGGCGGTTGATAGGTTTAAACCAGAGTACGTACATCGATAAAATCTTGAAAAGGTTCAAGATGGAAAACTCTAAGAAAGGTATGGTACCTATTCAAAGAGGGAAAATATTGAGTACATCTCAATGTCCAAGCTCAAAGGATGAGCAAGATCGAATGAAGGACATCCCATATGCGTCTGCTATAGGATCCATCATGTATGGGATGATACGCACTAGACCGGACGTGTCATGCGCGTTAAGCATGACAAGCAGATATCAGCAGAATCCAGGTAATACCATTGGATGGTTGTTAAAAGTATATTGAAATACCTTAGGAGGACTAAGGATATGTTTCTAATATATGGATCTGATGAAGAGGAGCTTGTGTAAAGGGTTACACGGATGCGAGTTTCCAAACTGATCGAGATGATTCTCGATCACAGTCGGGGTATGTCTTCATTATGAATGGAGGAGCAATGTCCTGGAAGAGTTCAAAACAAGACGTGGTAGCATTGTCCACTATAGAATCCGAATACATAGCCGCCTCATTAGCAGCTCAGGAAGCTGTATGGATAAAGAAATTTATCACCGATCTAGGGGTGGTCTCTACCATTCAAGACCCCCTAGAAATCTTTTATCATAACGAGGGTGCGATTGCACAAATCAAGGAACCCCGTGCACATTAAAAGACTAGACACATTGAGTGGAGATTCAACTACATAAGGGATGAAGTTGAAAAGGGAAAAATATGTATTCATAAAGTTCATACTGATCAAAACATTGCGGATCCACTCACGAATCTCCTTGAAAGGGCAAAGCACGAAGGTCATACTTGTGCCTTAGGACTTTGATATTCTAGTGATTGGAGTTGACCTGTTTAGTATTTAAAAGCTTGGAACAATGTAATATTTAACTCTTTCATATATATATTTGTGATATTTTGAGTTATGTTCATTTTAGCATGTATACATCCATGACTATGTTAATATTCTAAATGTTCGTAGTCGATCATGTTTGTGGGAGCAAATATGAATGTAAGACTATTATTGTAACACCCCAACCCGACAAGGCTGACGTGTCACTATCACGGTAATCAAAACCCAAAACACAATCCCATTATTAATAACGACTACAAGTCCAAATTCCAAAACCTAATAGAAGAGTCGATTACATCAATTTAAATAAATAAATATCAGTCTTCTTTAACTAGATTTCCACTCTTCACTCCCCTCCCGGATGACCCTGCAGACCTGACGTGCATGAAAACAAAAGCACGCCTGAGCATAACGCTCAGTGAACGGAAAAGCAGATAACAAAAATAATCAGACATGATGATAATCAGAGAATATAATGGTATAAGATTATATAACAGATAGAACATAACCCGAGCTAATAATCATATCATATAATAACTGAACAGAGGGAACACAGGTAGCTAGCCCGTGAACCAATGTGAAATGGAGTATGGGCAAACATACAAACCATTCACCAGAGTCCTAAATGGAGTGGTGTGTAACCATCCATCAGGAAATACAGGACTAACCTAGGATCGAGCCATACGCCTCTGAGGAAATAATAATATAACAGACGGTCAACATAATTTCAGAGTCCTCTTTAGAGACGTCGTGACCTCAGCTCACCGCCATGGTTGGTGCCACGTTATTGATGCCGCAATAATGCGTCTTGGTCACCCCCAAGATAGGGAGAGCTCGGGTAATAAATTAGAAATATAAAGTAGTCTAGCTACTTATAACGGAATCAAAAACACACTATTTACGTATAACAGGAATCAAAACTAGAGATGAACGGAAATCAAATATGAGACAGGAATCCGTACTACAAAGTAACGGAAACAAAAGTGAATACTATGATAACAAAGAAACAGAATCCGTACCTTAGTCAAAGAGCAAAAGCAAACAAAATCGAGTAATCCTCAAGTTTCACTAGCACCTACATTATCCGTTTATAACCATCTCACGTTACTTTTCAGAACCTTAATTAATTGAACTTACTTGTTGCTTAGGTAACGTTTTGACGGTGCAATATTTGTAATTATTTCAAATAATCATGATCTAAACAATATTAAGTGAATATAATTGCAATTATCATGATTATTATTAAAAAATATAACTATTTATGATGTTTTATATAACAAATGTTAAGGTTTCTTTTTTTTTAAACAATTAAATTTACAGAGAAATGGTTAAATACTTTCATAAAATTAAATTTATAAAACTGATTTTTCTGTAATTTTTAGAATTTTTCTATATTTTTTAGGACCAAAAAGGCCTAAAAGGAAAAGGTGGGGGTAGCCGGGTTCGAACCCGGGACCTCCAGTGTCTCATGTATGTGTGTAACCGGTGAACCAAAGGCCGCAGCCGCGGTAGACTTCGGCTCTAATTTCTTTTAAACAAGGTTATAAACCAATCCCAATCCATATGAACCCTAGAAATCGAGCGATCCCAAATTGAACACCCAATCGATTCTGATAACCGAAACATTCATGGGGCTTTTGTTCCCCACATGAAATCGAGTGTGTGGGGGTGTGTATTTACCAGAATAATGCTCGAATTGGAAATGATCCGATCGAAGAACAGTCTCGACGAGGTGAGTGTTAATTCATGGTGCAATTGTTGATGATAAACAAATTCATTGCACAGGAAGTTTCTAATGGCTTCAATGATGAAAAACCCTCTATAATTTCCAAGTTAGAAAGCTCGGAACAGAGCCTTCGAATAGGTTGCAGGTCCGCGACCGAGGTGGTGTAGGAGAGGTGTTTTCGCGTGATTTCAAATGCAATTGAAAGTGGGAATAGGTTATAAACGATTAAACTAACGTTAGTGCGTGATTACTTTGAATTATTATAATCGTTTAGGGCGATTTGTGGCGTGGATCTTGGCCGACTAAAGTAGGGCAAACAGCGGGGAAGAAGATGGGTGTTTAAGGATTTTACACTTCTGGTCCCTCAACTTTACGTCTCTTTCAGTTTATGCAGAAACTTTAAATTTATAGTTTATAAAATGACAATTAGACCCCCCTTGAATTTAATTAAATTTTTTTGTTAATTTTTATAACCTATTACTATCTTGTTATTATTATTATTATTATATTATTACTATTATTATTATTATTATTATTATTATTATTATTATTATTATTATTATTATTATTACTACTATTATGGGTATTATAATTCTACCCCTTAAAGCAATTTCGTCCATGAAATTGCTAGGTACAGATCGAACAAAGACATGACATAACGTACATGGAGTAGTAAAAATCAACAAGTGAACAAAATAACTCATAATTATTCAATTGCTGAAACAGAATCGATCCAATAGACGAAATCATATAAGAGATGACTAATGTGATGTCCGAGAAACAGATAACTGATAATCTCATAACTGATAGCAGAAACATATAAAATGATAATAACTAAGATATAAATAGATATGGATATTGAGAACGGATTGCATCTTCTATTTCCCATGTAGCTTCGCGTTCAGAATGGTTTTTCCATAATACCTTAACAAAAGGAATAGTTTTCTTACGCATAATGCGTTCTTGTCGGTCAAGTATGGCTTCTGGTTCTTCCTCGAATGATAGGTCTTCATGAATAAGGTGAAGTGGATAGTTCACAACATGAATCGGATGATAATTGTACCCCCTTAGAAGGGATACGTGGAAGACATCATGCAAAACGATAAGATACTTCACCAACTCTTTCTAATATTTCAAATGGCCCGATAAATCTAGGACTAAGTTTCCTTTTAAGACCAAAACGGCGTACGTCTTTGCAAGGCGAAACCTTCAGGAATACTTTGTCACCGACCTTAAACACTAAAGGTCGACGATGTCGATCTGCATAACTTTTCTGTCTACTTTGTGCTTCCTTTAATTTTTTTCGAGCAGTCGCAACTTTCTCATGGGTTATTTGTACTAATTCAGGTCCTTCAATAATCTTTTCACCGACTTCTTCCCAACATATGGGTGCTCTGCACTTACGACCATATAATAGCTTGAAGGGTGCCATATCGATGCTAGCTTGCCAACTATTATTGTAGGCAAACTCGACCAAACATAAGTACTTATCCCAGTTCCCGGTCCATTCTAAGGCACAAGCTCGAAGCATATCCTCAAGTGTCTGAATAGTACGCTCCGACTGACCGTCAGTTTGAGGATGGAACGCCGTACTAAACCTTAACTTAGTACCCCATGCGGCTTGCAAACCCTTCTAAAAGCGAGAAGTGAACCTCGGGTCTCGATCCGACACGATAGAGACCGGAGTGCCTTGAAGTCTGATAATCTCTTGTGTAAATATTTCAGATAGTTTGCTAACCGAAAATCCTTGTTGAATTGGAAGAAAATGAGCCGACTTTGACAATCTGTCGACTACAACCCATATTGCATCATTCTTCTTGAATGTTCTTGGCAACCCTGTCACCAAATCCATGGAAATATCATCCCATTTCCATACAGGAATAGGTAGTGGCTGAAGTAAACCACGAGCTCTCTGATGCTCAATCTTGCTTGCTGATAAGTAAGACAACGGTTAACATACTTAGCCACATCTTCTTTCATTCCATTCCACCAAAAGTTTTGACGAAGATCTCGATACATCTTAGTAGATCCAGGATGAATAGAGAATGACGAACTATGTGCTTCGGCTAATAAAGTTTCTCGAAGAGAAGAATCATTAGGCACACATAAACGTTTACCACACCAGATTACTCCATGCTCATCTACTCTAAATTCTGACTGTTTGCCATCATCCAAATTCTGTACAATTGCCCAAAGTTCACCATCGTCTTTCTGTGCATCCTTAATTCGAGATACTAGGTCTGACTCAATCTGAAGTCTGGCGAGATATCCATCATTCTTACCAATCTGTAGACAAATACCAAGTTTATCAAGATTAGTAATAATCTGAGGCTGTAACTGGAGTGAGGCTACCATCCCCGAACTCTTACGGCTAAGAGCATCAGCTACCGCATTAGCCTTTTCTGGATGATACTGAATGTTGGCGTCATAATCTTTCAATAGCTCTAACCATCTCCTTTGTCTCATGTTTAACTCCTTTTAAGTAAAGATATACTTCAAACTCTTATGATCGGTAAAGATATCACAAGTCTCTCCATAAAGATAGTGGCGCCAGATATTTAACGCGAATTTGACAGCAGCAAGCTCAAGGTCATGCGTAAGGTAATTAACCTCATAAGGTTTCAACTGTCGTGAAGCATAAGCAATGACCTTTCCGTGTTGCATCAACACACATCCAAGCCCTTTCTTTGAGGTATCACTGTAAATTTGGTATCTACCCGTACCCGATGGAAGTGTGAGAATCGGGGCAGACACCAATCTCTTCTTAAGCTCTTTGAAACTTTTCTCCCGCTCATCATTCCAAGAGTACTTAACCCCTTTCCTTAGAATTTGCGTAAGGCGTAAAGCAATAACAGAGAACCCTTCGACAAATCTACGATAGTAACCAGCAAGACCAAGAAAACTCCGGACTTCTGTGGCTGAAGTTGGTCTTGGCCATTTAGTGATTGCCTCTATCTTCGCTAGATCCATCATAATACCATCTGCAGAGACCACATGACCCAGAAAGGCTACTTGACTCAACCAGAATTCATACTTTGAAAACTTAGCATAAAGCTTCTTTTTACGCAAAGTTTCAAGAACGATACGAAGATGGTCTTCATGTTGCTCCTTACTCTTAGAATATATCAGAATGTCATCAATAAAAACAATGACAAACTTATCCAAATAGTCACGAAACACTCGTTTCATTAGGTTCATGAAAACAGCCGGGGCGTTAGTTAACCCAAACGGCATAACTAAGAATTCATAGTGACCATATCGCGTACGAAAAGCTGATTTTGGAACGTCGGAATCTTTAATCTTCAACTGATGATACCCAGACCTCAAATCAATTTTAGAGAAACACTTCGCGCCCTGAAGCTGGTCAAATAAGTCCTCGATACGAGGTAGAGGGTAACGATTTCGAATAGTGATCTTATTTAATTCCCGGTAGTCAATGCAAAGCCTCATAGTTCCATCTTTCTTCTTTACAAATAAAACCGGTGCTCCCCAAGACGAGACACTTGGTCTAATAAATCCAAGATCTAATAACTCCTGTAATTGCTCCTTCAGTTCCTTGAGTTCAAGTGGTGCCATACAGTATGGTGCCTTGGAAATCGGCTCAGCACCAGGAATAAGATCAATAGTGAATTCCACCTCGCGGTCTGGTGGAAGTCCAGGTAACTCCTTCGGAAAGACATCAGGAAAGTCACAAACAATCGGATAATCAGAAATATTAGGCTCCTCAGAAGATAAAATTTTAACTGAAGCAAGGAATCCTGCACAGCCGTGCAGTAGGGATTTGCGAGCCTTAAGTGCTAAAATTATTTGAAGAGTTTTTCGAGGTTTAGTCCCTTGATAAATGAGTTCAGGATGATGGGGATCTCCAAACATAATGCGACGAGTCTGACACTCAATTGTGACATGATGCCGAGTTAACCAGTCCATTCCCAAGATAACATCAAAATCTTCCATTTGCATGGGCAACAGATCCGCTGTAAGAATGAGCGATTCAACTCGGATCGGACAATCCTCATACACATGAGAGATTGTAATAGAGTTTCCCATAGGAGTCATAATATTCAAAGTATTTTCTAACAATGTTGGACTCATCGCTAGATGTTTAAGAAAATATTGAGAAACTATGGAGTGTGTTGCTCCGGTATCGAATAAGACTTGAACATCACGAGTGCCTAACATGAGAGTATCAGAAACAGTACGTAAAGAATTTATGATGCCGTGATACACTTAGTAAGTAGATAACAAGCATAATTTGAATTGTAAGAATCTTAGGTTATTCGGATACGACATGCTTACATATGTGAGGAATATGAAGAGTCATACCTGGTGTGTTTTCTGCATCCTTTGCGTTCAATGCAAACACTCGTCCGCCATTAGTAGGTTGTTTAGCATTATTTCCAGCCTTTCCTTTATTATCAGGATATGGACAGTCTTTCAGTAAATGGCCGGTCTTTCCACATCTGAAACAGGCTCCTGAAGCTCGACGACAAACACCAAAATGACGTTTCCCACATGTAGTGCACACCGGGGCTTGCTCTTGACCTTGGTTTTCGGCAGGTTTAGGATTCTGCTATTTTTGTTTCCATTGATTTCCTTGGCGGTTATTATTTTTGTTGAATTGGGCTTTCCGATCACCTGTATTGTGTTTCTCGCTTGAAGATTGTCCAGAAGGTGCGGTATGGTTTCCTTCACGATTTCTCTTACGACTCTCCTCAGCTTTAGCCAACGTCTTTTTGTTCTCCATGTCAAGTGTCTTCACAGCATCGGCTACTTCATTGATGTTGAAAAACTTCTGGGTCACTATCCATCTTCGAGTTCTCTCATGAACAGCCCATTTCAACTTTTCTGCTTGGACCACTGGGCCATCTGCAGCTTCCCCAAGAAAACTAGCCAACCTACAGAATCTAGCCATGAATTCTTGCCAAGGTTCATCATCTCGTTGCTCAATAGATGCATATTCCCGTGCATACTCATTTCGTTCCACTTCGGAGAAATACTTTCGGAAGAATATAGTGCGGAAGTCGGCCCAAGGAAGGTTAGCAGCATAACTCTCTCCACCATGCGCAAGTTTGACCCCTTCCCACCAAATTAGAGCGTCATCCTCCAGCTTGTAAGAAGCTAACCTAGTTTTAAATACATCACCGACTCCTAGCACCTCGAAAATCTTTTCCACATGGGCTATCCAGTTCCGAGCATCCATCGATGTAGCAGCATCACTAAAAGATCTTGGTTTTTGCTTCATAAAGCGCTCAAGCCAAACATGAATCTCAGCCACAGGTGGTGTTGCATTTCCACCAGGAGGTGGTCCCGTGTTGTTCCCGCCAGGAGGTGGCCCTGAGTTATTTCCACCGGATGGAGGTCCTGTGTTGTTTCCACCAGGTGGTGGTCTATTGTTATTTCCCTCAGATGCTGATCCCATGTTATTTCCACCCAAATTCGCTTGTTGTATCTGCTGGATGACTGTTTGAGCAGTCTGAGTCATCAGATTAGGGAGTATTCCAGAAATAGCAGCGTTTATGGCATTAGCAATGAGAGTTTCAAGAGGAGTATCAGACGAAGAGTTATTCCCAACATATCGGTCGTTCGTGTGTCTATTTGGGGCCATGATAACTGAAAACATAGGTATGCGTGTAAGCAGGAAGGTATAAATTAAGCGGAATATTAGAACCTAAACCCATGTCTACCCATTACCTCACTGATTTAGTTTTAAAAATTCTAAGTTTCTACAGGAAGGAGTCTGGGCTCTGATACCACAACTGTAACACCCCAACCCGACAAGGCTGACGTGTCACTATCACGGTAATCAAAATCCAAAACACAATCCCATTATTAATAACGACTACAAGTCCAAATTCCAAAACCTAATAGAAGAGTCGATTACATCAATTTAAATAAATATATATCAGTCTTCTTTAACTAGATTTTCACTCTTCACTCCCCTCCCGGATGACCCTGCAGACCTGACGTGCATGAAAACAAAAGCACGCCTAAACATAACGCTCAGTGAACGGAAAAGCAGATAACAAAAATAAACAGACGTGATGATAATCAGAGAATATAATGGTATAAGATATATATATCAGATAGAACATAACCCGAGCTAATAATCATATCATATAATAACTGAACAGAGGGAACACAGGTAGCTAGCCCGTGAACCAATGTGAAATGGAGTATGGGCAGACATACAAACCATTCACCAGAGTCCTAAATGGAGTGGTGTGTAACCATCCATCAGGAAATACAAGACTAACCTAGGATCGATCCATACGCCTCTGAGGAAATAATAATATAACAGACGGCCAACATAATTTCAGAGTCCTCTTTAGAGACGCCGTGACCTCAGCTCACTGCCACGGTTGGTGCCACGTTATTGATGCCACAATAATGCGTCTTGGTCACCCCCAAGATAGGGAGAGCTCATGTAACAAATTTAGAAATATAAAATAGTCTAGCTACTTATAACGGAATCAAAAACACACTATTTACATATAACAGGAATCAAAACTAGAGATGAACGGAAATCAAATATGAGACAGGAATCCGTACTACAAAGTAACGGAAACAAAAGTGAATACTATGATAACAAAGAAACAGAATTCGTACCTTAGTCAAAGAGCAAAAGCAAACAAAATCGAGTAATCCTCAAGTTTCACTAGCACCTACATTATCCGTTTATAATCATCTCACGTTACTTTTCAGAACCTTAATTAATTGAACTTACTTGTTGCTTAGCTAACGTTTTGACGCTGCAATATTTGTAATTATTTGAAATAATCATGATGTAAACAATATTAAGTGAATATAATTGCAATTATCATGATTATTATTAAAAAAATATAACTATTTATGATGTTTTATATAACAAATGTTAAGGTTTCTTTTTTTAAACAATTAAATTTACAAGAAATGGTTAAATACTTTTATAAAATTAAATTTATAAAACTGATTTTTCTGTAATTTTTAGAATTTTTATATATATATATTTTTTAGGACCAAAAAGGCCTAAAAAGAAAAGGTGGGGGTAGCCGGGTTCGAACCCGGGACCTCCAGTGTCTCATGTATATGTGTAACCGGTGAATCAAAGGTCGCAGCCGCGGTAGACTTCAGCTCTAATTTCTTTTAAACAAGGTTATAAACCAATCCCAATCCATATGAACCCTAGAAATCGAGCGATCCCAAATTGAACACCCAATCGATTCTGATAACCGAAACATTCATGGGGCTTTTGTTCCCCATATGAAATCGAGTGTGTGGGGGTGTGTATTTACCAGAATAATGCTCGAATTGGAAATGATCCGATCGAAGAACAGTCGCGGCGAGGTGAGTGTTAATTCATGGTGCAATTGTTGATGATAAACAAATTCATTGCACAGGAAGTTTCTAATGGCTTCAATGATGAAAAGCCCTCTATAATTTTCAAGTTAGAAAGCTCGGAACAGAGTCTTCGAATAGGTTGTAGGTCCGCGACCGAGGTGGTGTAGGAGAGGTGTTTTCGCGTGATTTCAAATGCAATTGAAAGTGGGAATAGGTTATAAACGATTAAACTAACGTTAGTGCGTGATTACTTTGAATTATTATAATCGTTTAGTGCGATTTTGTGGCGTGGATCTTGGCCGACCAAAGCACGGGCAAACAGCGGGGAAGAAGATGGGTGTTTAAGGATTTTTCACTTCTGGTCCCTCAACTTTACGTCTCTTTCAGTTTATGCAGAAACTTTAAATTTATAGTTTATAAAATGACAATTAGACCCCCCTTGAATTTAATTAAGTTTTTTTTGTTAATTTTTATAACCTATTACTATCTTGTTGTTGTTATTATTATTATTATTATTATTATTATTATTATTATTATTATTATTATTATTATTATTATTATTATTACTATTATGGGTATTATAATTATGAACATGGATTGGTGGATATTCATAAGGCATGAATATAGAGCAATTGGTTGTTGCCAATGTTTGGTTGCTGCCAATGTTCATAGATATTCATGGGATACCAATATTGGGCCGACCCACGTCTCAAATTTTACTACATGGAATCTTTTAGATTGATCATAAGTAAATTTGAGTAAAGGCGAATATCATTTGGTATCCTCTGACCTGAGATACATATTTGGTTTTGATATTCACCAATGTGTCATATCTTGAGCTAGTTCTTCACTGCTCTGAAATAATGGACAGTACATAAGGCTATGTTCAGGTGTGACACAAGGTGATTGTGAGAAGCGTATGTAGTCAAGATGGAATTTGTTCCTCTTATTCGTTGAGAGTAAGATGTCTAAGGCCTGATTAAGTTAAATCAACAAGGAATGGTCATTCTATGTCCTTGGATTTAACATGACATCTGAAACAAAAGGATAAATGATTAATTCACCTAAATCATTTCAAGTTTGATACTTGAAGGAGATGATGTTATTGAATGGCTTTTAGTCATGCGTATTAAGGGTAGTAAACCGTTGTTAGGCGGTATTTACTACTTGCATCAATCTTCTATGAATCTTGTGCAAGTGAAGGATTGTTGGATTCTTTATGCCCAAGACACATAAAATATTGATATGGTTAGTACGTTATGATCCAAGTCGGTTCATACCCAATAACAATCTTAGCAAACACCAATAAATATTTAATTGATGATATAATTATGCAATTGAATAATTACACCAATTTAGAAAATAGTTTTTCTGAATAAGTTGCATATGAGAAAGAACAACTTATAAGGATATTTTATTCAAGGGTATTACTTGTAATGTTATTTAAATTAGTTAAGTAACATCAAGTAACAAAGTGTGTATGTGTTATAAAAATTAAAAGGGTTAATTTTATAACATAACTAATGACTAGTGAAATTAATTATAAAAGAAAATTTTGGGGGGAAACCCTCTTTGGGTACCTATTCGGCCGCCCCTTTCAAAAGGGTGGGGATTCCTTTTCTTGAAACTAGTCATTCCTAGAAAACACTCATTCACTCCACCTCCCTCTCTCTCTCTCACATGCAAGAACCACAATAACAAAAGTCCTCTCCAATTTGAAGGATATACACGGCTGGAACTCGATTTTCAGCAGGTTTCTTGGTGATTTTGGTGTACAAATCCTAACAAGAAGGGTCTTTGCTTGATGCTTGTGGGTATGGTAGCTTGAGGACACCTCTCCTAGGTGTTTTGGTCATTCAAGAACCTCATTCTCTTCATCAAAAATTCATTTTTCTGCAGCTCTACAAAAGGTAGTTTGTAAGTGTTGTTTTTGTTTGTTTCTTCTTCTTGATAGCTAGTTCATACACATATAAATGATCCTTATGTTCTTGGGTTTGTTGTTGTTATGATATGAGCCTTAATTTTCAGATTACAAATCATAATATTAAGGTTTTATTCCGCTGCGTTTTTCTTGTTTAAATGGTTAAACAACTAAGTTAATGGTCCAACAAACCCAACAGACTAACCTTATGACCTTGCATTTATCAGCTTAGTTTCGAGAGGAGAAAGAAAAACGTGTGATGAACAATGAATTTCCATCAAATATGGAGATGGTTAGCAAATTGATTTAGAGAAAGAAGTGAAAGATCAATTGAAGGTCGGTGTTGATTCACATGAGGTGGATATTTTTGCTAAGATGACTTAGTGTGAAAGGTTCCTTATATTTTTTGGGTTTTTCTGTTGGGACAATATGTCAAGAGTTCATCTTTATATAATTTATGTCGAAACAAGTTAATGAAATCCGTGTATCCCTTTGTGTTCTTTGGTAGAAAAATGATGATTATTGTTTAAAAAAACTATATTAGGTTAAATGGAACTTGGTTATTGCTTCAAAGAAAAAAGTATAAAATGTAGGCTGTATGTTTACTAAAGCCTAGGGACATATTGTAACTTCATCTTTATATATAATTTATTGTCAAAATGTGATGCTTAAATCATTTGTCCTAAGGGACTTCCGACTTCAAGCACATGAACATTGATTAAACGTCGTGAACAATAATTTGTGTGAGAGCACTCGCATTCAAAATTTTATATATGATTACGAATATATTTTAGTTTAACCAAATAAAATTTGACAAAATCCTATATCGTTATGTAAACAAGCAGGGCCGGTCCCGAGAGTAATCGAAAAAGTTTGGGCCCTGGGCGAATAGAAAAAATGAACTCAATCCGTATGTAAAAATTCTATAATGCTGCAATGATTTTTATACCAATAATCAAAAGTATTATAGCAAAATAAACTAATTTACTTACTTAAGTGAATCGTAAAACTCTTCTGACGTTTTTAAATGAGTTTAGATTTGATAAATAGTAGTGGACTAAGATAATCAAAATATTAATAGGCCTTAAGTTTCTATAGGGTAAAATAATTAAACTGCTATTGGATTTATTAATTAATTTGTTAATAGCCTATAGTTGTTTTTAAAAATATATATACATACATATATAATATAAAACTTTTTTAAAAATTTTGGATCCTGAGGAGATAAGGCCCTGGACGATCGCCCACCCCGCCTCCTTTAGGGCTGCCCATGAAACAAGTGTTAGGCAGTAGTATGCATATGAACGAAAATTAGGATTTGCGTAAACTAATTTAGCAACTAAATGGCATAGTGAATTTTGTTCTTTTAAGTTATGACTGCTAAGTATATAAGTATGGATAAACTAGTTTAGAATTGAATTGTTGTTGCTAGCTGAATTTCTGTACTTTCTATGTTATTTCCTTTCAATTGAGCCATTAGGCCATTACATAGAGAATTACATAATGGAATAATTGAGTAAATGCTACTAAACATGGAAAAAACTAACCTTGACAACTACTAGTAAAGCATCATAGATTATTGAAACATGATGAAATAAAAGACAATTAAAAGAAGTTAAAAGTTGCAACATCAAACTGCCAAAGGTACGCGTTATGGTGCGTAATGGCCGCATCTGCCATGCTTGTCTCGGGTCATGCTGCGGAGCAAATCAGGTTGAACCGAATAGGAAATTGGCCGAGTAGAAAAGCTCATCATAGTAAGTGAATCGGTTAATATGACATGATGAAATTAAACCTAATTAGAAAGAATTTTGATAGTATAAGCATGTTTATTTGTGTAATTTGAGTTGGGTAATGCCAACATGTAGAAGAATCTTGGATTACATAACTTGTTGAAAATTCATCTTCAGTATCGAGTTCAACAAGGTTATCTGTTTTATTATATCTAAAGCATTATCCTAATCAATATTTGTACATAACATAACTGACTTTTATTACTGGTTGAAATATCGTTTTTTTCTTATTTCTAAAGTGAATCATGAACTCTTTGTTTTAATATTTCAAATATGAAGAAAGTAAATATAAAGTTGTTAAACATATAACTTACATGCGAAATTCATAAACCATGTAATCAGGTTGGGTTCGAACCGGTTCGGACTTCATAGAGTGGAGCAAGAATGCTTTCATCCACTTCGCAATATTTTCCTAAACGATTTCTCAAAGTCGAGTTTGACGCCAGTTTGAGCAACATATCACAATTCTTGCATCGTGTTTGGTTTTGACCATTCGACATTTTACATAAATCGAAGTCTGTTACACAAATGGAAGGTTCACTTGAGGACACACTCATACACCAACACCAATGGATTAGTGCCCATTTTTGGAAGCCGTAGCATTTTGAGAGTGTGTTTATCATTTTTGAGAGCTTTTTTTGTATTTTTTTAGTTACGTTTTGAGTGTTGTGCTTAAACACATACATCTAATATTTATTTATATCAACATATAAGAACAAAATGTTAAAATAATTAAGTTTAATAGCTAGAAACGGTCATAAAATGGCCATGTATTTTTTATAAAGCGGCCCCAAACCTGGTTTCTGGAACCGGTTTCATCAAATCCGGTTCCAAACCGTTCGTGTGTAGAAATGGTAAACCACTTGCAAACCGGCGGTTCTAAACGGTTCGGGACCGGTTCAAGAGTTACCGGTTATTTTTGTGCATGTATGGTCTAAAGTCTAAACTTGGTTTGTACTTGGATGGGCCTGGTCCAACAAAATGCTTGAATAGATTAAGCCCAATACCGATTCTCGAAAAGTCAAAAACTGGTTTGATTTGGGCCCAATGCACCAAACTTTTATTCAGTTCAAAATTCAAATGCTTGCTATTAAAAATGGTATGTTTGTAAACTTTAATACCAACACCATTCAATTCAATACACAGAAATCATATCTTATAATCAGAAATTTTAATAAGTAAAAAAGAAAGGAGTAACACAATCATTATAGAGAAAAAGAAACACTTCAAATACTTTTTTTGGACCATAGATGATTATATAATACGAAAACGTTGAATAATTTAACTAACATGCATGTAATTAATAGAAAATCAATTTTATGTAGAGTAGTACAAACCAATTACTCACATATCAGGAAAGAGAAAAGGATGTGACTATTCAGTTACATGACCGTCTTAGGTATGACATTTAAAGTTACAATTATACAGTTCTCTAATTAACTTTGGTTATATGGTCAATGTCATCTTGACTAATAATATATAAACGTTTGCATTGCCGTACTAGATGTTTGAACTAAACAAAATCCTGTAGTCGGGTCGCCCTTATTAAAGGATTAGGACTTAATATGACCCGAAGCATGACAAAAATTAGTTAGGTTTTGGTTTTCTGTTTAATAAAAGGATCAACTTAGACTGTTCATTTTCATTAATTTCATTCTTTGTTCATGACTACATATTTTCTCACTTCTTGATTTCTCAATTCTTTTCCATCGTTCCCTGATATTTAGCTTACAAACTCTAGTTTATTAGCCGAAAATATAAGACAATGAAGAAAAATAATTAAAAAATACCACACACAAAAAAATCACCAAACCTCTAAGTTAATCATTGTCTAGTTGTGCTTAACTCGACATACATTACTCATATTTGCAAACCAACTTTTACCGCTGCACCCACGACACAACATGATTAGTTAGGGGAGTGGAAGAAATCATAATAATCGAACTGTGACCGAAAAAATCGATGAAACTGAACCGAAAAAACCAAAACCAATAATAACCGACGATTTGGTTTGATGGTTTTTCAAACACCGATTTTTTCAGTTTGGTTATGGTTTTGCTTGTAACAAAAACCAAACCGAAACCATACAAACTAAACTTGTAAATTTAGAGGTGTGTATATACACTAATAAACATAATTATCCTACTAGTTACTTAATTAACTTATGTTATTTAAATTTTATTGAATATTTAGGTTTCAAGAATAATCTTTGAACTTCTTTGTTTGAATTGATCTTTTAAAATATTTTATTGATCTTTTTGTTATTGTACTTTATGAATTACAATTCATTTTTATGTCAAGTAATTTATTACAGCATGTAGATTATTAATAAATATTAACAAAATGATATACCCCCAAAACTTTTAGTTTAAACACATTAATTGAACCAGTTTTTTCTTTAAAAACTTGAAGCCCAAATGGTAAAACCGGAGATAAAACCAAAACCAAAACCGAAATCGAACCGAAACCGAAAACTGAAAAAACCAAAACCGAACGGTTTTAAAAACATAGAAACTGAATATCGGTTTTGGTTTCGGTTTTTGGCTAAAACCGAAAATACACACCCCTATGAATATATATAAAATCATGTTAGGATTTCTTCATTTAACCTATCAATACGCCTACCTTAAATACTTCAGTTTGCTTACCCAACACGATTACTAATTAACCAACCATCTTGATTATGTCTCTCTGTCGTTGAACTCAAAACCTTGTCACATGTGTATGCACCCATAGAATATTGAAATCTGTACAACTACCAATGCTGCTTATGTGAATGTGTGTGTTTTACTAATTAATTAATTACTTATAA
Organism: Flaveria linearis; assembly: GCA_024085815.1. Taxonomy (NCBI): domain Eukaryota; kingdom Viridiplantae; phylum Streptophyta; class Magnoliopsida; order Asterales; family Asteraceae; genus Flaveria; species Flaveria linearis. Next base: position 77,337,087 of record CM044004.1, on the reverse strand, counting down.
AAGAAATAGGAATAAAAAAATCACCTTATTTTCTGTGTTATTTCAGCTTAAAAAGTGGAAATGAAGAAGAAGAAGAATTGGATAGAAGAAATGGTTATGTTTTCAAGATTCTTATAAAAGATTCTAATTTTTAATTTGACTGTGGATTCGAGTTCCCTTTGGTTTCTCCAATGTCTTAAGATTCGATTTTAGCTTTTACCAACCAATAAAAAATGCAATTGTCAATGTTTTGAAAACCGGACCGGACCGGCCGGTCCGACCGGTTCGACCGGGAACCGGACTCCAATCCGGTCCAGTTTGGTGCTTAAAACCGGTTTAACAGTGAACCGGTGGTCAGACCGGTTGAACCGGTCGAACCGGCGGTCGGACCAGTAACCGGACCGGTTGAACCGGTCGAACCGGCGGTCGGACCGGTGTTTAAACCGGTTGAACCGGCTTTTTAATAAAATTTTTTATTTTTTTATAATTTTTACATAAATACGGTCTGGTTCTTATATACGGTCCGACCAGTGAACCGGTAAGGCGTCCGGTTCACTGTCCGGTCCGGTTTTAAAAACATTGGTTCATATATTACATTTAAATTTTATAAATAATAAAGCAAAGTAGAGTTTAAGTACGTTAAATGCATGTGGTGATAAAGTTGTAAGTTTGTAAATGGTTTTTAACTGGTTAGCGGGTTGTCATGAATCGTTAGATAGGTTGTAACCATGTTGACGGGTCCTACCTAAGACAATTTCAACTTTCGACATACTGTTCAACTGGCCTATTTTCAATTGCGGAGCATTATAGGGGCCGGGGGGTGGGGGGGCCGCCGCCCCCTATTTTTTCGTCCGTAGTGTTAAATTTTAGCCCGATAGTGTAATTTTTTGACCCGGTAGTGTAAATTTTTATATAAATATCGAGTCCGCCCCCTCTAAAAAAAATTAATTTCGCCCCCGCCCCCGTACGAAATAGTTGAAACTCCGCCACTGCCTATTTTATTAAATGGATAAATATGCCAACCCAAACATGACACACTTAATTAAACCAGTTAAGTTGATTAATTCAAACACAATAAAACGATTTAAGCATGTAAAATTTAAAATCTAAGTACTTTCGTAGACTTGTTTGGACTTTAGAGGACATTGTTGAAAAATCTAATATATAACAATAAAATGGAATAGACGCTACCCTATTGATAATTCTTTTAAGGAATTTCTTTCTGTTTACAAGTTTTAATAAATAATTTAGTTGGCGCTAAGTTTTCTTTATGTGCTCATGTTACTTAGTATATCAATAATTCAATATTTTGCTTAAAAATGTCTTACCAAATCAAAGGTTGCAAACTTGCAATAATTTAAACAAAGAAAAAGGTTGTTTTTTACTGGTTACAAACTATAAAGAAAATGTAACACTTTCAAAAACATCATATCTTATAGCAAATTATATTTTGATAATTAAAACTATTATTTCATTAATAATAATTCATATTAATAATTTAACTATTAATACTCTCAACTTTATACTTTGTTACCAATCACAATATCAGTAACATAATCATCAAATACTTGCACTTGACATTCGTTCATGATAATGATTATGAACGAAACGAAAAACATACAAGCGTAATCAAGTGGAAAAATAAATGCAAATCGAATTTGAATCAAAGTTAATTATGCTTCTGGATTGTCATTGGAAACAAAAATAAAAGTTAGAGGTGTTAATATTGATTACTATTAGTGAATGAATATTAATCTAGTTTATTAAAACCAATTTTCTTTAACCTTATAATATGCGTTCATATTCTAATAAATTACTATAGTATATTACTATATTCTTACAAAATTTACATAATAAACTATTGACACATTTAAAAATTCACCAAATAAGTTTTTAAGTTCCTCTACACCATCTTAGGCTCATCCGTGTGTAACAAAATGTACTTTTAACTAGCTTTTCTTTAGTGATTCAAGTCTACACTCTGTTAACAAATTAATACTTATCCGTGTGTGTTCACCTATACATTATTCACCACTACACAATTCACTAATATTCGCACATAGTCACTTCGGTAACACAACGTCATTGTTTATATTTAGAAAAACTACTTTGCTACATGTTGATTATACGTTATAAAGTTTGTTTTTTTATCGGCAAGCACACGCATTCTTTGCTCTATATATATTATACGTTTAAAGTCATCGCGCCTATAATATGAAAGTTTTAAACCTATAACCATTTGATTGACGAGTAAATTATTTTTCTACCACGATGTCCCTGGAAAATTATTATTTTTTGTAAAGTGTTTAAATAAAACTTTTTATGAGAAATGAACTTGCTTGGCCTTTCAAGGGAGAATACAATGGACCAAAAGGTCAAATGCAAATGGAATCTTCTAATCCAACACCAAACCCAAAGATTTAATTTTGTCTGCAAGTATGTCTGTCATCTTACTCGCTAACCAATATTCAACACCCATGTTCACTCCCCTATACAAATTGCCTAAATTTTACCCCTTTATATAAAAGTATTTTTATTAAATTATATTTTATCTTCTCTTATTTTACTTATATAGCTGAATGCAGCCTAAAAATATTTATTTAAATGTCAATTTTTAATATTAGTATTACTTATTTAAATGAAAATTTAAGTTATTTATAACGATAACTAACACGCTTATCTACCTCTACTCATAAATTACATTGATGTTTAACCAACTTCGTTTCAGAATTTGAACCCTCATCCTCTTCCCAAAAGATAAGACATCTATCACCGAGTTATAACTAGAATGACAAATAAATTTTAAAATAAATAGTCTAAACACGAGAACCCAATTCATCACATCTTTTTTTTAACAGAAGAGGACTCCAAACCTGACGATCTATCGGGGCTGATTACCCTGGACCTAGCCGCCAGTCGTAAATCATACCCCCTAGATGCGCGGGAACCGGATTGAATCAGTAAACCCTCGCCCCCCATCAGGATCGAACCCGGGTTGAAACCCCGAGCGAAACCCTCACATGGATGCCACAGAAGTTAAATGGGAAGGGTGAGATTTGAACCCGTGTCACTTAGTACACCAGATCAATTCTTTAACCACTCCACCACTTACATCATTGGTAATTCATCACATCTAGCTGACCTATATTACGAAGTACAAATTTTGAGTGATATACACCACTTTCGAAATATACTTCGTCAATTTACAAAAGAAGAACATTCTAAATGATATGTTAATAAAAACTAGTTGAAACAAAGAAAAAGTAAAAATAGTTAGAAGAATATTAGTTTGATTCTTAACACAACCCAATAACAGGACATAGTTTGACACAAAATTAAACAAGTTAGGGTCTAGGGTAAAGAAGTTGATGCTGTAAAAGGATCGGCACTTTATTTACACACTTATGAACATGTCTAGACATGTATGTCTAACTTTTTTATGAGAGCATAATACGTTTAGTTAATCATGCTAAAAAGAGTTAGCAGGTTGACAAATTTAACATAAGTTTATTAAAATAACATAGTTTTATAATTAAGCTCTCTTTCCTAGGCTAACCCTAATTTTAAACTTATACCCTCTTGGCTTCTTGAGATTTTAGTATTGATACTCGTGTCACGTGAGCATGTGAATAATCTTGTTAGACATGTTGTGCCGTTTCATTGGTTATGGGATCATAGTTTTTTTTGCTTGTATTTCCAACAATCCAATGTCCACTACTAGAAAACTGTTAATAGATGACGCGTAAAAGATGACGCGCGAAAAAAGATGACGCGCATTTACGCGTATCATAAATTATGTGTCATTTTTTAAAATTTTCTTAGAAAGGATGACACGCATTTTTGCGTGTCATCTTAACGTGTCATGTTTTAAAATTTTTATAATACTTCCCCCGCTTCATTCCAAAACTTCATTCCCAAAACTTCAACTAAAGCCCTACCTCTCCCGCTTCATTCCCCCGCCGATCTTCCCCGCCGGACGCGCCTGCCACCGCCGACCTTCCACCGCCGATAATCAATTGATGTCACCGCGACCTACCATTCATCTATGTATTCATGTTTCGTCTTCTTTGTGCTTATATGTGCGCTATTTTCTAGCAGAAGCAGGTTTCGACAACAATATTATCACCATCACCTCTAATCGGTGGTTCACAGGTACTATTTATTCTCCTTTCTTTAGCGATACTACCAGCGAATTTGTTGATTTGTAGTCTGACCCGCATTCCCTGCATTACCTTCAGTTCCGATTACCCCGATCAAAATTTTGGCATTCTTTCAAGCAATCGAGGGGTTTACGGTATGTATATGTTTGTCCCCCTATTCTTATGTGTATTTTATTTTGCCAGCCAGGGAAGCACAAGAACCCTTCAATCAGCTACCTACTCTTCTGTCATTTACAGGTACCACTTAACTATTTGTTTTCATTGTTTATGCACACTAACTGTTTGATTATAGTTCAAAGATAAATGTTAGTATCCTGTTGCTTAAAAGATTGATGGATAAATTTATGCATACCAACTGTTTGATTATAGTTCAAAGAGAAATTTTAGTATGTTGTTACTTAAAAGATGAAAGTATATGGAAATTTACATTTGTCACATTAGTATATTTGAACTTCTTTTAGTTGTATGAGGAAATTCATTTGTAATTGAACGTATTCTGATATGCAAATGCAATGTTATAAAGAAAGATGATTTTGGTATCTGTAATCATCCTGGTTTTATAACATCATTTGGATAAAATTTACCTGCATATGTTGTCGGCTTTGATTGACTAATGATCTTTGATCTTTATGTATATGTTATCGGCTTTGATTCAACACTAAGGTAAATTATTGTTTCCACATGCTTTTCTTTGTGAAAATTGCAAGAAGAAACTACTTGTTTTTATTATGTACATGTTAATTAATTGATGGACTGTTTGATTATAGTTCAAAAAGAAATCTTAGTATCCCTTATGTGGAAATGACCTAATGATTCAATAATAGTAATTCACTCTTTTACCATCTTATACGAACTAGCGCTATTTAGTCAAGTCTTGGAAGTTGTTATGGAGCATGCTTGCTCTAGAACGTCTGCAATGTCTGTACTTGTAGGTCATTAATACAAGGGTGAAGGATGGTGTGTGGAACGGTATAGGCATGGACAATAATTTAACACAATTACTTGAGTTCCAAAACCAATAAACGATATAAGCCAAGGAGAAATATTGGTTGGTCTTTGCCAACTCTTTTTTGATGAAACAACTTTCCTTGTGAGCCTTATTGCTTTGTAATGAATGTCTCATCGTGATTATAGTACTGAAACATACACCTGTCTCTTATTTTTTGATTTGTTTTTTCTATTTTAGGTTGCAATTGATGTGGATTGCTAATATCATGTTATCAGATTCGATACACACAATGGTTAATTAAGCTTGTAAATTAATCTCTTACTTGTATCATGTCTTCAATCTTACAGATTCACTCTTTATATTGATCTTGATGCTCCAAAAATTAGAGTTCCTATAAGGACAAGTGCCTCGTCTGAGTATAATAGTCTTTTCCTTTTGGACTTCGGTAATTTTACATTGCGAACAGAGGTATGCTACTCAAGTTGTTCTTTTGTATATTTTATGTTTCCTTGATGTCACATTAAGAGTAAAGTACTTTTTGTTACAGGAGGACCACCATGATAATCAAGAGCAAAACTTGTATTCTCGTTTTTGTATCTCTGGAAAGGATATAGCTGCGTTCTTTACAGATGGAAATTCTGACATTCTGACATGTGACCTGGAGTCTGTGATTCATAGTACTAAGCCTTCTGCATATCCTGTTATGGGTGGTGCTTGTCATTCATATTCTCTTGTTGATAGATGTGGGATCAAGGTTATCGTGGATCAGGTATAATTACCTCAATTTCATTCCTTCTCAACTGACTGGAGCAATATACATCACTTTTTATATAACGCTTTCCTCTGACTTTTACAACTGAAGATTAAAGTACCGCATCCATGTCATCCGTCAACTCGTGTCTCTGTCCAAGTTCCTGCACTTGGTATTCGCCTTTCACCATCTAGATTCGGTCTGCTTATGGAACTTTTGAAGATACTGTCTGGTACAATTGAAAGTAGCACAAAGCTTGTAGAAGATTATCAAGCTGAACATGCCCCATGGAGTTCCCCTGATCTTGCAACTGATGTTCAAGTACTGGTTTGGAGGGTATGTGTATTATCTTTCCTTCAAAAGATGTTTGTCAAGCTGATGCATAGAAACTTACGTCTTCTTTATCTTCAAATGATTTAAGGAATTGGCTATTCAGTTGCTTCATGGCAGCCCTCATATCTTGTCTTGTCTGGACTGTATCTTTATTTGCTAGAATCTCCTACATCTCAAAACTATCAGCGCTGCTCTAGGTGCACATCTTTTCCTTCTATACTTTGAGTTTGCTGCTACTCTTATAGGGATATGACTTGTATTATCTTTAGTGAATTTTTTAAGAAGAGGCTATTTGGGTCTGTAGACTTATAGTGTCTAAACTAAATGCTGCAGCATGGCTGGTAAGCAAGTATACGAAGTACCTGCAAACAGTGTTGGTGGTTTTTCTTCTTGTATAGCTCTGTGTATTGCAATGAAAAAAAGGACGTGATGGCAATCTGTTGGGCGCAAACTAAAGCTAGCAAGGAAGAGTGAAACTAATTATTGAAAATGATTTGAGGGGCATCTATGTGATATTAGCAAGGATTGAAGCACCTCAAACAAACAGACCTGTAGTTTATTTCGGCTTTGATTGACAATTTTTCTTACATTTTAAGTTCTTTTGATTTTGTTTACTACTTTACATTTTTGCAGGTATAATTTGTTGCGGAGAAAATTCCCGGCAATTTAAGGAAGTTTGTTTCTTTCTTGGCTGTTTTGTTTCTTTCTTGTTGCGTTCCCTCTGACCAATAATCAAATAATCTTCATATTTTGTTTCTTTCTTCTTTTGGAACTTTGTAACATATTTTAGCTGGTTACTGTATAACAATTCATGGGATTGGACTTAATGTCTTATAAATATGGAACTTTTTTTATATCATGCTTTATCTTTTTTTAAATTTACGCATTGTGTTTGCAAGAGGTGGTTCGTGTAGCAAGGAGATGGCGTTCTTTGCTTTTTCATTGAAGGATACTTTATTTTCTGAAATTGTGCACTTTCAAGGTAATATCTTAATAAAATGGAGTGCCGTAAAGGATATACGACTGGGGAGTTGGTTTGTACACCACGTTGTTTGCTTAATAAACCACTTAAGTAATGATTTTAAGTTCTTTACTATTTTAGTGGTGTGTGGAGAGAAGATGTGATGTACAAATCACCTCTTATATGAAAGCTGTAAGGATTCTTTATCTTGAACTTTTATGACATTTATCTGCAACTGTCACTGCAGTATGAAAAGCAAGCAGGGTTTGGAGGTCAGGTCACTCTGTGCAGCCTGGAACTCTTAAGAACTTTCAAATGTATTTCCATTATCCAGGTATTATCTTCATGTGCCTATACCGAAACTATTAAGTTCCTATGACATACAACCATAAGCCATCTCGTCTTTATGTGCTGGGACAGTACTTTTTTTCCAGGAAACTTGTTACTTGTCCTTGTGTATGAAATAGAGGTGGCAAACATCTAACAGGGGAAGAATGGGGATTCCATGACTTGTCTGATGTTTTATACCTTTTGATTTATACAGGATAAGCACTCTCGAAAGGGTCTACAAGCAATGGTACAGAAAAGGAAGAAACTATTGAAGTACCTTAGAATTTCATTTATATGTCGGCCATATGATTAAATATTTGAACTTGTATTTGTATTGCAATGAATTTGAATTTGCTTTGTAGTTGATATTATGTAACAACTTTTGTAAATTTCGTTGGTAATTAAATGGAATTCGCTTTTGGTGTTATTGGACAATTTGTTTTATAAAAAAGCATGTAAATTTATTAAAAATAAAAAAAATATTTAAAAAAACAGATAAATTTATGACGTGCATTGCGCGTCATCTATTGCACGTCATAAAAATTTCATAGATGACACGCGGATGCGCGTCATCTAGTCATTTATGACTACCCCTTCCTTGACGCGCATTGCGCGTCATCTTTTGCACGTCATAAAATGCGCGTCATCTTTTGCGCGTCATAAACAGATGACGCGCGGATGCGCGTCATCTATTATTTATGACTACCCCTTCCTTGACACGCATTTGCGCGTCATCTGACCCCCAAGATGACGCGCAATGCGCGTCATCTTTTGCGATTTTTCTAGTTGTTGTCAAAATATTCAGGTCAGTTTGAGTTTAGTTGATAATATAATAAAATGCGATGTCATTAGAAAAAAAATCAATTACGTTAGAAAGCACGTAAATTCTGACTATTCTACAACTTTTTTAGTTGACTCGTTTTATGTTTGAGATAAGAAAACAATTAAATCGAGTTATTTATAAGTAAATGATTTAAATTATAAGATCCTATAAAATGAAACAATTACAAAAGTTACTAATGGAACTCGCAAGTGTAATATTAGAGAACATAGGTTGGCCTACTCTACAAGAATTTATCAGTCAATAGAAAAAAAAATGAAAAATGTCATGTAATCACATACATAAACACAAGCTTGGGTTTTGTGATTCACTCAGATATGCTTAATATCGTTAAAGTTTAACAAAACCAGAATTTTCATCGTTCAAGCGGATTGAATGCATGCAAAAAGAATTTACTGAATGTGATCAACATGAATAGTGCATGGAAAGCTTAAAGCATAAAATGAAATACTGGGGCTTAAATAATTCGGCTAAAGAAAAGGCAATTCAGAAGCAAATGAGAGACATAAGGTTTTTACGAGACGATTTAACGAAAGAGATAATCAGGAAAAGATTAGTATGACGATATTTAGAATCAAGGGAAACTCTAGAGAGATGTGAGGCAAAAACCGAAGCTCGATAAGATTAAAAATAATAATAACAACAACAATAATCAGAGCTAATAGAATTTAAATCCTCGCTAGTTGATAAAAGCCAAATGGTATATGCAACTCCAACCAAACATCAATTTCTTTCGCATGTAACTTGTATGCAAGGTCACTTTCGGAAAAAGATCCAGATCAATTAAATTTTCATCCTATACGTACACTCTATATAAATTCAAAAAATCAATAGGCTACTTGACCTTGTCCAGCATATCTACCATCAATGTCATTCATGTTACTAAACTGCTTAGTTAATCGTGTAATACGGATCATGTCATGTCATTCGTATAAGGGTCCAATACACAGACACTCCATATTATAAATCAACACCCCCTATACGCATCTTATGACACCATGCGCGGCGTATAGGATCGAAAACACTGAAAATGATGAAAAATTCAAGGGGGCTGTTAGAGGGGTTATACGCCCCGTACAGGGCTACACGATCCCCTATACGACGCGTATGGGGTTATACGACACTTACATAAATTTGGGGTGTTTTTATAATTTTGGGGTGTGTCTAAATATTCAGTCCCTCCGTATAACTGAGTTGGTTGTATTTAATCCTGATTAGACATGTTGGCGATAGTGTTTAAATAAATGATGTTTTTAGTTAAACATTCTCTTAAGGTTCAACGTGTTAAACATGTATTGCTTGATCAAGATTGGTTTAACATAGCGTGACAAGTTTTACGTTTTAGTTATGAAATTTGACGTATTAGTTATCATTTGAAAAAAATTAAATTTATATCGATAGTATTCCATTTATTTGTTTAAATAACTGAATTTATAAAGTACAAGTCAAGTAAACAAAACTTAATATAAGTAAAAAATTGTTCAAACCTATACGTTTATGCTAAGTAGAATCTTAACAAGTATGTTAACATGTACGTTCTAAAATATATAATTAAAATTTAAAATGCATCAAAATTGATGTTTGTGAAAAAAAAGTGTAGCTAGATATTAAGAGACGACATGCGTATATACGTAAATTTTATAATCAACAAGTGTACATATGTCTATCTATGTATATGAGTTTTTAGTAGTAAATGCACAATTGTTATAGGGGAGGGGCGGAGGGCTACTTTGCGTGGTCGAAACTCGTTAAATCTCAAATGAGCCTTGAAAGCTAGATGCGTCGTAGTGAATGGTGCCAATAGCTATCACTAGTTTCTTTCATTTTTTTGAACGGTAAATATACGACAATGTTTCGAAGGATATATGTTATCTTAATCGGGCTCACCTATCCATTTTCAGTCGTGACCGCACCCTCAAACTCCTCAACAAGAAACCAATTACTGGGAAAACCCTCTGACTCAACTCTAAGCATTTAGCTCAGAGTCAGGGGCGGAGGATAGTGGAGACTGGGGGGCCGCCGCCCCCCCTTTTTTTTCGTCGGTAGTGTAAATTTTTTGCTCGATAGTGTAAATTTTTTGCCCCGTAGTGTAAATTTTTAATATTTGCATGTCATGATACTATCATTGGTTTCTTAAATATAAGTTTCAATAATGTATTATCTCAACGTAATTTTTAATTTTTATAAAGTTTGGAACAATATAACACAACTAGTAGATGCCTTTATCATGAATGATGCCATGTGTTTGACTTCTTGGTTTTGTACTTAAAAAAAGAAAGGTGGGTCTACGGCAACAATAAGGAATCCTAAGGGGTTTTATGGAAATAAAGTCAAACCCTAAACTAAAGAGATGCTTCTACGATGCTACTTTTAACTGATTTACATTTTGACCCTTAAGGTTTCAGAAGCTCTCAAAATAGTCCCTCATTTTAACGACGGCGATCCTTTGTGCCCATCACACATCTAGGTCGTTGTAAGTTTTATTTATTAGATATAAGCATCTAAGCTTTAGTTTATTTCAAATGATAATATTAAAGAAATTGAGTTACAACCAATATTATCACGTTACAAAAGAGTGAATATACTTAATAAGTTAAATTGGGTACAAGTACGTACCCATAGTTTTCAGTTGCTTATATAGTCTTCATTTATACATATTTTAAGGAGTCCAATAATGCTAGGGTCAAAATAGGTTATATAAGAAAATATTAATTTTGTTCGGGTTAAACGAGTACTAACAAAAATAAACTTTTTTTTTTAAAATGTGTCATGCTATATTTGCTTGTATGTTGATTGGTGGTAGAGCTGATGGTGTAGGTGATAGCGGAGACGACAATGGTGGACGGATGTGGCTGTAGAGGGGGTGACGGTTGTGAGAGAGGGTGTTTGTAGCAAAATGGTCATGACGGCGGACCGGCGGTGGCGTCACCTACTCACCTATATACATTTTACATGCATAACATGCTACTTTTTGGTTATTGATATCACGTGATACATTTGTTATCAAACATTAATAATCATATAATCTAATGTAAAAAGAAAAAGAAAAAGATATAAATAACTTGAAAAGTTGGTAAAGGAAATCTTGGGGTAGTATTTCTATGAATTTAAAGTGGAAGAATATCGTGTCAATATATAATAATATAATTTTTGGACGTTGCATGAAAAAAGTCTAGAATAATCTTTCTTATCTCACAAATTTGTTGGTCAAATGTGTTTTATAACCAATGTTACATTTTTTCTTGGTAAAATAACAAGTCACAAAATTATTATGAATAATAAATTATGTTAGTTTTTTTTAATGACAAGATTTTCTACTTCTATTATTACTTTACATCAAATTATATCATGTTTGTCGCTCATGACTTGGTTAGTTGGTAAGAGCCCCCCCTCCCAAAGTGGAGGTCAGGGGTTCGAGCCTCTCCGCCGGCTTGGGGACATTTTAGAGCAATGACGAGAATTAGCCTTTGAGCTACTGGTGCGGACGTCGATTCTCAAAGCTCGACCCCGGTTTTCATCCGGCTGTTACTCTAGAGGGGCAACCCTTGTGGAGGCAGTACGGTTTCTGGGGGAACGCCGAAACCAAGTCTGACAATCCAGCGTGGACCCGGTTCAGACAACATAGTCTGGAGCAGATCTTGGCTAGGGTCGCCCAGTGGAAACCTCATGGGCGATGTGACATTGAGTCACTCTTAAGAAAGTCACCGTTCAAAAAAAAAATTATATCATGTTTGGATTTGAATTCAAAAAAAAATTTAAAAGGCATAACCTCTAACAAATGAGATTTTTTTCCCTTTTCTTTTCTTTCTAATTCACACTTTTATATATTTTCTAATTAATTTATATTAATTACAAAAATTAAAGAGTTGTAAAAAAAAATCAAACATTCACACCCACTGGCTACTTTATGTCACAATCATTGAATGTACATACCGTTTATTAAAATTTCCATATTGTCACATTTCTAATTAAATAAACTTGCATATTATTTCTACCGACTATTATAATTACCTTGAAAGAGAAAAAATAGTATGTTTCCAAATGGCATATTTCTTTTCCAAATCTTTTGTTTTTCCTTTCAACTTTCACTTTTCACCCCTTTTAAGAACATAATTCATTTTTTCTTAGAAAATCTTTTATTGTTGGGTCTTTTAAAAAATATATATTATTAGATTACAGCTTAGTGGTACTAAGGCGCATTTTCTCCTCAAATTGGTTGATGTCAATAAATAAAAGAAATATATCTAAAAATAAGATTAGATGTAGTTAGAGTTCAACCATTTTTAAAAATCGAACCTAGACAAACTCTTATCTTTACTCCTTAATCATATCAAACAATAAACATCTTAAAGCAACATAAGAAAAAAAAAGTATTCTTTACGGTAACCTTCTAACATGGACCTAGTTCAGTAGTTTGTGTTTAATAGGAAAGAATATTAACTAAAAGAAAAAAAAAGTATAAATGTGAGTATGATGTTAAGAGCATAGAAAATGTAACATCCATGTTCATTGTATGTGTAGTTTTTCATTTAGGTTTTACTCTTCATAAGTACATGAGTATTTTGTGGTTTACATTCAAAGGTTATGCGATTATTACGTTTGGACATTGATCGGTGAGGTCGTGAGGATGACAATTTTATGGTCCTTTATCATAGTCATATTATGCTTTTGGGTCGCGTATTTCCGACTTATACTATTCATAAACCTATTTTATTATATATTTTTTTAACAAACTATTAAACTTAGGTGAAAAAAGTCCATTGGAGTATGTAGATAGATGAGTAATATTTAAGCATTGAATTTCATTTTAGAAATTTGCTTCTTTTAATGCAAAAGATACTTTGCAAAAGCTACCACACATAAAGGCACTATCACTTTCTAAAACCAGTGTCTAGTCAAAAGAACTATAACCTCCTTTCAATCACCAAACACACACCCCGATTCCAATCGTTTCAACCCAAGATTTTTCAGGGTTTTAATCACCAGTGAATTTCGATAAAACCTTTTGATTTAGGGCTAAATTGATCGATTTCCAGTGAGAAATTCAGTAGAATTCGTGAGGTTGAAAGGTCGTTCTCTGTATACCAACATGTATGGTGTTGCTGATTGGCAGAGGCGCGAATAGAATCTTATTGATTTTGTTGTTCTTCGTGTCATGATCTCTGCAATTTGATGTTTGTTGGGTGATTTTGATATTTAAATCTGGCGTTTTGCTGGTAGTTTTGTCAGATTGTGTGGTTTTTTGTCGTTGTTCATGTTGTTTCACTGAGGGTTTCTGAAACATCGGCTCGTGAAATTCGACTGTAATAATAATATTATTATTGTCAATCGCTCTTTGATCTTCGTACTGGTGTTACTTCTGAAGCTGTTGAAGTGATAATGGGATTTACTGGTTCAACCCACAAACGAAAGAAGAGGTATTACTCCATTTTATGATTTTATATTTTTATCTCCCTAAATGTAGTAATATCAAATGTAGACATCAGTTTTTGTTAATTTGTTCTTCAAATTGACAGTGATCTTGCTAATAGACGAATTCATGATGATAAGAGCATCATTCTCAATTCACCTCAACCCAAAACGGTGAGAAATTTTCATCACTTTAACACATCTGCAATTGCTACAAATTTTGACATTATGCATAAAATTAATTTGTTTAAATAGGCTATGGAGCAGGTGAAGAGTGGTGATGAGGCTGATCAAAGGAGATTTGGAAGCATTGAAGTTAAGAACTCTCTAAAAGAAGAGGTATTTCTTTTAGTTTATGAATATTTTTTTGTAAATAGAATTTTGACATTCATGTGAACTGTGAGGAATTTCTGTATGCTCATTAGGTTCAATTGTTTTAATATTTTGTAGATCGAACAACTCCAGAAGGAACTTGAGGACCAACTTGTGATTCGAAGTGAACTAGAGAAGGCAACGACTAGTCAACCTTTCTTTCAAGATCCTGTCGATGCCGCCTCGCTTACAAAGGTTAGGAATATTTTCGGCACAGAGTGCAAAACATAAAAGAGAATAGTCTAGGAAAAGTTGATAAATTTATGAATGAAATAACTAGTACATCATGCCAGGAAAAGCTAAATTTGATAGTCATGACCAAATCTATGCCTTTTCACAAAGAAAACAATGTCAATAAAAATGGATAAATTCGGGGGAAATAGTTGGAGTAAATATCAGAGCTCCAGATTTTGTAATTTGGCAGAGTCAAACAGCCTGTGGCTGTTTGTCATAACTTCCGACCCATTATGCGTTTCCATCCATAGTTTACGGGTCAAAAGTTATGCATGTTTTAAGTTGGGACCTTTTCTAGCCTATTTACTTTTATTCAGTTGCTCTGGATGTTAATCTGCCAACTATGTATCATATTTCATTATAATATGTTAGGAGTTAGGATATATCATTGTTAAACATGATCTTTGTTATAATATGTTTCCCATTTCTGCTTCTGGTTCAGTCTTCTAAGGATCTAATCAAGGAGATATCGATTCTGGAATTTGAAGTTAAGCATTTGGAGAAATATCTTCTCTCACTATATCGTAAAACCTTCCAAAAGAAGGAACAATCTGTATCTACACCGAAACCAAACCGAGATTGAACTCTGCTTTGAAGGAACAACAATTGTTGGTTGGCAACTCGGCCAATTTTATCCCAGCTCGAGCCTCAAATGATAATCCACCAAAAGAATTTTGTCCCATTTTGGAATCACAACCGATGGAAGATTCTAATGTTAATCGAAGCCACTCATCACTTTCGTACAGAACTCCACCTCTTTACATGGCTGCTAATCAAGCTGTTGAGTCATATCATTCCTTACCGTTAGGAATGCTAGAGGTAAGCCTTTGAAGTTTGAATCTTTCATTAAGCAGTTAATGGGTCATTTAGGCTTATGATGAAGAGGTGATATAACTTAATTACCGTGATCTACCAGCTTGCTAAGGATGATTATTCAAGTGTTAGTTTAGCTGAGCATCTTGGAGGATGTATTTCTGATAATGCTCGAATGTCAGCGAATTGTCTTTCTGAGGAAATGATAAAGTGCATATCGAGCATTTATGGTCAAATTGCAGATCCACCTTTGTTCAATCATGAATTCCCCTCATCTCCCATATCATTCCCTTCACCACCTAGTGATTCTTCCCCAATAGACCAGTTTAGCATGTGGAGCCCACATTGTGAGGGAGCAATGGAGTTCAGTGGACCCTACTTTACTACACTTGAAGTTCAAGGCTTTTGCAAAAGTACTCAGAGGCTAAGTAGTGTTGAACATAAGCAACAAAATTTCAGGCAAGTATATTGTATACTTTAACTTTTTGACCTGAACCCACGTTTCATTTTTGAGTATTTCACTTTTCTTTGCATGCAGACTAGTAACTTTAAGTGTAAAGCAAGACATTTTCTCTGCATTTACATTTTTGTTCAAGTTGCTCATGATTTCAAACTATCCTGTGTTCTTATGGCATTTTGCACAAACAATGGCTAATTTGCAGTATTAAAAGTTCAATTATGATAGGTCAAGATATCAATAACTCTTTTTTAATGCATATGGAAGTGATTCTTGTGTTTATAATCTATAAAACCCCTAAAGAAGTATCATTCTACAGGTCTCTTATTTTACAGTTAGAACAAGTTGATCCTAGAAAGTTGAAACACGAGGAGAAGCTGGCATTTTGGATCAACATACACAATGCACTAGTGATGCATGTAAACTTTCCTTCACTTTGTCTTTCTTTGATATCAAATATGAATAAACTACTTGTATTTATTTGACAATTAGAACAAAGGGCATGATGAGTATTGAAAATATGATTAGAATCGGTGTTAATATATTCTCAAATACAAGTTTGACTTTTTAGTCAAAAGAGCTGACTTTTTCCTATTAGTAAGTGATTTAGGTGGCTTAATTTGAATTATGTTAAATTCCCATGACCCGTTACAGGCCTTCTTGATTCATGGAACTCCTCGTGGCGCTCTCAAGAGGATATCTTTAGTCCTAAAGGTTAATTTAGACATTTAACATTTCCATGAGTACTTCATTTTTCTTAATTATTGTAATATAAAATGTAATGTTACATGATACAGGCTGCTTATAATATCGGCGGTCAAAAACTTAGTGTTGGAGATATACAGAGTACAATACTGGGATGCAGGCCGCCTCACCCTGGTCAAGTATATTATTTTCCAGATTATAGTGGTTTGACGTGTTTGTTTTGTTTTCAAATACCAATGGAAATCCAAAAAATGTGTTTTTCAAAAAAATATCATGTATTTGGTCTTTTTGCACTTACATTTTCAATAATTTCCCAAAATCGTTCGTTCTTGTAGACGATGGCCTCATTTGCAACACTCCAAAAAATGTGGAGATTGTTAAGGTCATTGGCAAACATGTAGCATATGTTTTTGTGGTTATGGTTTTTAGAAAAATTGGAGACTAATGATCTTTTTTCTGCTTCTAGTGGTTTCAATCTTTGCTATTTCCAAGTCCAAAGTACAAGTCGAGAGATGCACGAAAAGCATACGCAATGAAGCACCCACAACCTCTTGTTTACTTTGCTCTTTGTTCAGGAAGCCATTCTGACCCCATGGTACACTAATTTTGAATCTTTAAGAGTTCAAAAGGCTACAGGTCCAAACAATATTTTGCATCCTTCATTATCTAACGCCTTTTAAATCAATCATATGATTCAGGTGCGCGTATATACTCCAAAGAGTGTTTTCCAGGAGCTTGAAATCGCCAAAGAAGAGTATATTCATAACAACTTCAAGATACAAAACGAGCAAAAGATTTTACTCCCAAAGCTTGTTGATCTTTATGCAAAAGAATCAGGTTTAGGACATTCTGGTTTAGTGGAAATGATCGAACACTCGGTGCCTGTTTGTTACCAAAATAGCTTCAAGTCTATTCAAAAAGGGAAATTGTTGAAGAAAATTGAATGGGTCCCGCACGATTTCACTTTTCGCTATCTACTTTCCCCTGATTTAGCTAGGTAAAGATTGAAATATCGAATGCGGGTCATACCCTGATGATGACAAAAGATTTTGAGGGTTTCAGTGGTGATTACTGAGATTTTTGAGCTTGCTATGATGAGTGTTGTTGTTTGATGATTATGCTTTGAAGTTTGATATGAGTGCCATTTTTTGTTCTCTTGCACATCTGTAAATTTTTTCAACAGCAAGAGATGAGTTTGATGAAATGATGTATATATTTTTACTATAGTTTGCAGTTCTGCAACAATATTGTTGCTTGAATCAAAATGTGTTGCAACATGCCAATATATTGTAATTGACTCGAAGGTACAAGTTTATCTCACTATAGGTAAATGTTATATTTTAGGACTAGTTGATCGTGAGTTTTGTTACATTGATGCATTATTATTATTTTTTTGGGCAAATTATAGGTAATGTCATATTTAACGAGCAGTGGTGGTGTTGGTGCCAGTGGCAGTGGTGTCAATTTTGGTGGTGATCGTGGCAGAGGTGGTGGTGGGGGACAACAACATTAAAGGTGATGAGAAGGTGGTGTCAACAAATGTGTGCTGGTGGTGCTAACTCATTTAGACGAATAACAAAAAATAAAAGTTTTGTAACAAATAAATTTGTTAAAGTATGAGTCATGATTACCACATCTACTTTGAGCAACTTTGTATACACTTTATCATGCCTATCATAATTCATAAAGGTCATATGGATCCACTTATTGAATCATAGATACCAACTTCATTTGCATAATCATCTTACAGATGATGCCTATATAAATTAGAGGTATACACCCTTATCTTTTACACATACACTTTCTCTTCACAATGGTTGACTTAATCATCATAACAATTCATAGAGTCCAACCCATGCAAGCCCTCTCAAGTGTTTGCTTTATGTTTTGAGGATCACCCTTCATTATTGTTCAAGCTAACTGTTTATGTTAGAACTCGATAAAGTTCAACTCGATCATGACATGAATCTTTATTAAAGCTCGACGTGTTTATAGTATTAGTTGTTCGTATACCCAAAAGAACAAATATTTATAATAAAAAACTAAAAAGAACTCAGTTTTATTTGTTTATTTATTTTGTCATTTGATAAAAATAGGTGATTTTTTATTTTTTTTTTTATTTTTTTATTTTTTTTTAAAAATAGGTGATTTTTTATGCATACTCTTCTCTCTCTCTCTTCTCTCTCTCTCTCACCGACAGAACCACCACCAACGTTCAAATCACCCCGGCGATCTCCGCCGGCCAAAGCCTCACCGGCGACCTCCGCCGGCAAAAACCAAACCGGCGACCTGCACAGACACCGACGCCCTGTGAACAGCCCCCACCGGCGCTCTGTGAACAGCCCACCGGACCTCTGTGATCAGCGCCCACCGGCGATCACAACACCCCCACCGGCGCTCTGTGAACAGCCCACCGGCGCTCTGTAAACAGCGCAATCGGAGATCTGTGAACCGGCGATCTGTGAACAGCCACATCGCCCGGCGATTCGCCCCCCACCACCACATCACTCCCAACCGGAGATCTGTGCAACACTCACCACATCACCTCCAACCGGCTTTCTCCGAACAGCAAAACCGCAGATCTGTGAACAGTTCTCTCGATCTGTGAACAGTCTGTGAACAGGGTACCAACAATCTCCGGTGTATATTGGTGTAATTTGGGTGAGATCGTGAACAGGCTGCATAAACGAAGAACCCTAAATTGGGTGTACATTGGGTGAGATCGTTCTAACTCAGGTTTACATATCTGTTTTTACTTGTCTTTCATTATATCATTGGTATAATTTGGGTGCACATATCTGTCCTATCGCAGGTTTACATATCTGTTTTAACTATACCTTTAGTTTATATCTGTTAGTTTAGATTGTTTGGCTGGGTTAGGGGTACCAGCAATCTGATTTTAAATTGCTACCTGTTAGTGTAATTTGGGTGAGATCGTCCAGTCTCGGGTCTTATCTCTGCCTCTAGTCTGCTTTTTTTATATTTTTCGTTTGGATTG
Source organism: Flaveria linearis (assembly GCA_024085815.1). NCBI lineage: Eukaryota > Viridiplantae > Streptophyta > Magnoliopsida > Asterales > Asteraceae > Flaveria > Flaveria linearis. The sequence continues at coordinate 77,317,795 of CM044004.1, read as the reverse complement.
ATTGGACTGATTGGCTGGGTTAGGGGTACCAGCACTCTGCTTTTAAATAGGGATTTGATTGTGCCACTCACATTGTCTTGTGATTTGATATATTTCTATTGCTGGTTGTAATTGTGCTCGTCTGTGTTTTGTTGACCACTGCGTGGGTGACTGCTTTTGTGTTAAGCTTTATTAGTGTGGCATCCTCTTTTTTAAGGTGCGTCTTCTCACGTTGGGTGAGTAAGGTATAATAGATAACAGGAGACATTATGTTGCCCCGAGATCATGTACGGTGACGAGAGATGCAACTACAGGGAATAAGGGTTATAAATTACGAGTGGCATCGTGGAATGTAGGAACACTTACTAGTAAGTTATTAGAGATAATAGATGTGTTAAGGAGCCGTAAGGTTCAGATAGCGTGCATCCAGGAGACTAGATGGCGGGGTGGGAGGGCAAAGGAGTGTAATGGGTATAAACTATGGTATTCAGGGTCAGATGGAACAAAAAATGGAGTAGGTGTTTTAGTTGCTAAAGAACTTCAGGATAATGTAGTGGAGGTTAGAAGAATCGATGATAGACTTATGTTGTTAAGGATAGTAATAGGAGACGAAGTAGTGGCTGTAATTAGTGCGTATGCACCGCAAGTAGGATTAGGGGATACGGAAAGAAAGAAGTTCTGGGAGAGCTTAGATCACGTTATGGGAGACATACCTCGAGAAGAAAAAATATTCATAGGAGGAGATTTTAATGGGCATATCGGTAAGGACAACGATCATTTTCCGTCGGTGCATGGAGGCTTTGGGTATGGTCTGAGGAATGACGTCGGTAGGGAACTCCTTGACTTTGCACTAGCGCATGAACTAAGCATCATAAACTCGTTTTTCAAGAAAAGAGAATCGCATCTAATTACGTTTAGCAGCGGCGGGAGACACACACAAATAGATTATTTGCTGATGAGGAGAGAAGACCGTAGCTCGTGGAAGGACTGCAAGACAATACCGGGACAGACAGTAGTCACTCAACATCACATGTTGGTGGCAGATCTACGACTGAAGAGAGCAATTATCCAACCAACTAAGAGAAGTAGACCTACGATCCGATGGGGACAACTCAAAGACGAAAAGATTACCATCTTTAGAGATAAAATCATACCAATGAACCTGAGTGGGCCACAGGAAGATGCCAACCAAAAGTGGGAGGCTATGGCAACTAGAGTCATTCAAGCAGCTAAAGAAACGCTTGGGACTACAACAAATAGGAAAATCGGTCATAAGGAATCCTGGTGGTGGAACGAAGAGGTACAGGAGAGGATAAGAATTAAACAACAAAGTTTTAGAGAGCTTTTACGCTGTAATAATGAGGAAGAACGAGCAGAGCTAAAAGATAAATACAAAGAGGTTAAACGAGAGGCGAAAAAGGCTGTGTCAGAGGCAAAGAACACAGCATACGAGAGGATGTATAAGCGATTAGAGACGAAAGAGGGCGAACATGACATGTTTAAGATCGCCAAGGCAAGGGAACGTAGTAGACAGGACTTGAGATTGGTGAAGTTTATAAAGGCCGCGGATGGAAAGGTCTTGGTGAGGGAGAAAGACATCAAGGGGAGATGGAAAACGTACTTCGATAACCTTTTCAACATAACGAACAGTAATCAACAAACGGATATCGATGAAACAAATCAAACGATGCAACAAAACAAGTGTTATTGTAGAAGCATCACAGTCGATGAAGTCAAAAGAGCTTTGAAGAAAATGGGAAGGGCTAAGGCGGTGGGGCCAGACAACATTCCGATAGAAGTGTGGAAGTGCCTTGGGATGAGGGCCTACAATGGCTAACGGACTTATTCAACACCATCTTTAAGACAGGAAAGATACCAGAGCAGTGGAGAGGTAGTGTCATAGTCCCCATATATAAGAAAAAGGGAGATGTCCAATGTTGCGCAAATTACAGGGGAATAAAGCTATTGAGCCACACGATGAAGCTATGGGAAAGAATTGTTGACACGAGAATTAGACGAGAAACTCAGATAGCGGTAAACCAATTTGGATTTATGCCAGGACGATCTACAACAGAAGCTATACATGTCATAAGGAGGATAATGGAGAAATATAGAGAAAAGAAAAGAGACCTACATATGGTATTCATTGACCTAGAAAAAGCCTATGACAGTGTGCCGCGGAAACTCATCTGGGAAAGCCTACGACTTAGAAAGATACCAGAGAGGTATATCAAAATAATAAAGGATATGTATGACGGGGCAAAAACGTGTGTAAGAGCACCTGTAGGAGACACAGACTACTTCCCGGTGGAAGTAGGACGCCATCAAGGATCGGCATTGAGCCCATTCCTCTTCACAGTAGTGTTGGACGAGATTACCAAGTCTATAAAAGAGCCAGTCCCATGGTGTATGCTGTTTGCGGATGATATCGTCTTAATATCAGAATCTAAGACGGTGCTTAACGAGAGATTAGAACAGTGGAGAGCAGCACTAGAACGCAGGGGCTTAAGGATAAGTCGCTCTAAGACAGAATACATGCATTGTAACTTTAGTGGTGAGGCCGAGGAGGACACCCAAATCAGTATCCAGGGAATGGCGGTACCGCGGACAGCTAGGTTCAAATACCTTGGCTCGTACGTACAGGAAGATGGAGAGATACACAGCGATGTAGCACACCGTGTACAATCAGGATGGTGCAAGTGGAGAGCAGCATCAGGGATTTTGTGTGATAAGAGGTTCCCAGCCAAACTAAAGGGAAAACTATACAGAGTGGCAGTACGTCCAGCTATGTTATACGGCACAGACTGTTGGGCCATAAAGAAATCGCACGAGAGACAAATAGAGGTCGCAGAAATGCGAATGCTGAGGTGGATGTGTGGACATACAAGATTGGATCGGATAAGAAACGACGTCTTTCGCCAGAGGCTAGAGGTGGCTACTATCACAGAAAAATAAGAGAGGGAAGATTAAGATGGTTTGGGCACGTGAAGAGGAGAACGATGGCAGCACCTGTCCGAGCAGTAGAGAACATCAGTTTAGAGGGTAGGAGGAGTAGAGGTAGACCTAGGTTGACTTGGGACGAGGTTATTAGGAGGGATATGATAGACTTGCATCTTTCTGAGAACATGATCGAGGATAGAAGTGAGTGGAGGCGTAGAATTAAAATTAAGGACTTTTAGTGGGTTCTGTGGGTGGGAAGGGTATACGGTAATACATGGTCGGACCACACTCGCTAGGTGTAGTTTTCCTCATATACCCTCTTTGGGGGCTACATGCCGTTTTTATTATGATTGTTATTGTTATTGACTGTGTCTTATCTTTGTGTGATATATATCTTTGTGAGATATATCTTTGTGTTGTATGCTTTATCAAATTCTTTATGTGATATATATCTGTAACACCCCAACCCGGAGAGGCTGACGTGTCACTATTACAGATATCAAATCAAAAACCATTTCACGATATTAAAGAGATAATTTCAAACACAACCAGATAATCCGAAAGAACCTAATTAAGTTATTCATTACATCAATTAAAGTAAAATCCAATCTTGATCTTCAACCACTCTTCACTGATTTCCCGGAACCCCTTGATTACCTACAATCAAATAAGAAAACACCACAAAAGGAAATACGGCTGAGCCAAAAGTTGCTCAGTGACGGAAATAACAATAGTAACGATACGAAGCATAAATACTTATATCTGAATTCTGAACGGATCATATGATGCTGAAACAGAAATCTGAATCTAAACATATAATGCTGATACTGAACTGAACATATGATATGGAAAACGGAAATCTGAATCTGAACATATAATACTGATACTGAACTGAACATGTAATACTAAACTGAACTGATCTACACGACACGTATATACAAACAAAATAAGTCGTGTAATGTAAGAAGTACTCAGAGCCAAAACTGAACTGATAAGTACATAGCTAGCTAGACTATGCACTAATGAGATGGTGTGTGGGGCGTACACACATGATTCCATCCCCCGGAACTGAACTGAACTGAACTGAACTAGGATCGATCCATCCGCCTCCCAGATATTATGGCCAAAGTACTACCTGAGTACTAACGTGTTAACGGAGACGCCGTGAACTATTTATTACACACCGTCACGAAAAGTGTCACATCATTGACGCCACAATGACATGTCGGAGAGCTCGGGTAACAGAGTATTAATCAAATGGTAGTACAACTACCCACATATAACATATCAATAAAACATTTATAGGAACATGCAATAATGAGCACAAACTTATAAAATATATATTGCATGCTACAGGTCTCAATAATTATCACTAATGAGTCGAACGAATCGGAGCATAATTAAATATTGAGGATATACAACTAATAAAGGCTAAACGATTCATATTAACGGAAATAACGTATCAAAAATCCGTACTACAAAGTAACGGAACCGAATTTATACTATGATAAAGATAACCAAGAATCCGTACCTTATACACGAATGATAATAATCAGAAACGAGGTTTAGGCTCGGTTAACGCCGCGAGAACCTACGATAACGTAACGCAAATTATAATCTGAAAATTCCAGTTCTGCCCTGTCTTCTCGCACTCGTTAAAAATACTAAACGATGTTTAAAATTCTGAAAATCTCCAGTTAACTAGATTAGTGACTTCTAAACAACTTTCATTTAGAAAAGTTTCTGATTTGGATTACCGAAATATGAGAAAAACGTGGATCTTTACAGCTGCGCAGAACTGCTAGCTGTTACGAAAACGACTATTTGGAGGTCTAAACGAATGAGTTTTTCTAAGTTTTATATATCAACAGATTCGTCTTTCGACGAACTTCGTCGTGGACATAAGATTTAACTGATTTGAATCTGTTATGAAGAAGTTATGGCCTCTGTAAGTTGGCTGTAAAATACGAGCCTAAATCAAGGGTATTTTGGTAAACCGTAAAATTATTTCTAGTTAAAATACATCCGTTACTGGTCTGGAAATATTTTTATAAATAAGTATAATTCATGATTGACTTCTGAAAAATTTAGCTAATCATATTAAGAATCCGTTTGTCATTTATAAAATCACATCCCAAAATGCTCATGAAAACTAGTTAAACGTGTGACTTGTTTAAAATGCTCGGTTAAGGTCTAAATCTTAATTTGGTCACAATACTTATATTTCCAGTGGCTAACAATATCAAGTGGGTTCATATTAAGTTTACTAAGTTAAGCAAGGAACGTATGTTTAAAAATATAAACCGAACATAAACGAGTATCTATGCGAACGGCATCATATGATCGAGGGCAGTGAACTAAAACACTAATTTGAATATCTAAGATTCAAGGTAACGTAATAACTAATAACATTTTAATGATTCCCACTATTTAGAGTTTATTTTTTTATAAAAATAAATTAATTATAACATTTGTAATATTTTATATATAAATCGTTAAGGTTTTTAAATCAATAAATTTACAGAAAATGATTAATTAACTTTTAAAATAAACAAGGTTCATAAAACTAATTTCTATAATTTTTAGGAATTTTACATAATTTTTTTTAAGGCTGAAAAAGCCTTAAAAAAAATAGGGGAGGTTGCCCGGGTTCGAACCCGGGACCTTCTGTTTGAGATGGAGCGCAAGAACCAGTGGGACAAAGGCCTAAGCCGCATTAGTTCCCAGCCTTTAATTCTTTTAACCAATCTTGAACCCAAACCCCCAAATCATTCAAGAACCCTAGTTTCATCTAATCCAAATTGAAACACAAAACGGATATGATCAATGAAATAAACATGGGGCTTTGATTCCCCATGTGAAATCGAGTTAATCAAGGTGTTTAATTTACCAGGAAGACGTCGAATGGATGATGAACACCACGAGGAACAGTCGCGACTGAGGTGTAATCGGTTCAGGTTGCAATTGTTGATGGAAATCAAATTCCTTGTACAGGGAGTTTCTAATGAACCCAAGGATGAAAAGCCCCCTATCAATTTCAGTATAATCGGCTCGGAAGGTGGAGTTTGAAAGAGTTGCAGGTCCGCGACGAGAGGGTACTCGAATGGTTTGTTTCGGTTGATTTTTGATGATATGGAACCCAATGGAATGTTTTAAACGATGAAATGATTGTATGTGCATAATCAATTTGATTAATTTTATTGTCTAGTGCGTGATTGTGGATGATGTCGGCCGAAAGTTGATTTGTGGGTCGGAATACTCCAATTTTTCAATTGAATCGAGACATAGGGTTCGAATCTTGCATAGAAAGTTGTCGGGAATAAATGATTGAGTCAAAACCGCGTCTTTTGATCGTTTTTCTTCGCCGGAGTCGGCCCGATCTTTGGCCGGAATGGGTTCGACGGGGGAACAGAGGGAAACAGATTGAATTGACCATTTTACACAAATGGTCCCTGTGGTTTTAAACTTCTTTTAATTTGTGCACAATTTATAAATTCAAGTTTTCAAAATATCAAAAATGCCCCCTGAACCTTTTATTATTATTATTATTATTTTATTATTTTTTTTTTATATATATATGGGTATTATAATTCTACCCCCCTTAAAATAATTTCGTCCACGAAATTGCTAGGTACAGCTTGAACAAAGATCTGGCGTAACGTACACGGAGTACTGTGATGTTCAAGAAACAGATAACTGACAACTTCATAACTAATAGCAGAAACATATACCAGATAATACCTAAGAGGTAAACAGATACGGATATTGAGAGCGGATTTCATCTTCTATCTCCCATGTAGCTTCACGTTCGGAATGGTTTTTCCATAATACTTTAACAAAAAGGATAGTTTTCCTACGCATAATGCGTTCTTGTCGGTCAAGGATAGCTTCTGGTTCTTCTTCGAATGATAAATCCTCACGAATCAAATGAAGTGGATAGTTAACCACGTGAACAGGATGATAATTGTATCCCCTTAGAAGAGATACATGAAAGACGTTATGCACATGTGACAGTTGAGGTGGTAAAGCCAAACGATACGAAACCTCACCAACTCTTTCTAGGATTTCAAAGGGTCCGATAAACCGTGGACTAAGCTTCCCTTTTAGACCAAAACGTCGTACGCCTTTGCAAGGCGAAACCTTCAGGAATACTTTGTCACCGACCTTAAACTCCAAAAGTCGACGGTGTCGGTCTGCATAGCTTTTCTGTCTACTTTGAGCTTCCTTTAACTTTTCTCTAGCAATAGCAACTTTCTCATTCGTGATCTGAACTAACTCGGGTCCTTCGATGATTCTCTCACCGACTTCTTCCCAACAAACAGGTGCTCTACATTTACGACCATACAATAATTCAAAAGGTGCCATGCCAATGCTAGCTTGCCAACTATTGTTGTAAGCAAACTCGACCAAACACAAGTATTCATCCCAGTTCCCAGTCCACTCTAAGGCACAAGCTCGAAGCATGTCCTCGAGTGTCTGAATAGTACGCTCCGACTGACCGTCAGTCTGAGGGTGAAACGCCGTACTAAACCTCAACTTGGTACCCCATGCAGCTTGCAAACCCTTCCAAAAACGAGAAGTGAACCTCGGGTCTCGATCAGACACGATTGACACCGGAGTGCCATGAAGTCTAACAATCTCTTGTGTAAACACTTCGGATAGTTTGCTAACCGAAAATCCTTGCTGAATTGGGAGAAAGTGAGCTGACTTTGACAATCTGTCAACGACAACCCATATCGTATCATTTTTCTTAAATGTCCTTGGCAACCCTGTCACAAAATCCATGGAAATATCATCCCATTTCCATACAGGAATAGGTAGTGGTTGAAGCAAACCACTAGCTCTTTGATGCTCAATCTTGACCTGTTGACAAGTAAGGCAACGGCTAACATACTTAGCCACATCCTTTCATTCCATTCCACCAAAAGTTCTGACGAAGGTCCCGATACATCTTAGTAGATCCAGGATGAATAGAAAACGGAGAACTATGTGCCTCAGCTAATAACGATTCTCGAAGAGAAGAATCATTAGGCACACATAAACGTTTACCACACCAGATTACCCCATGTTCATCTACTCTGAATTCTGATTGTTTACCAATCTCCACATTCTGTAAGATTGCCCAGAGTTCACCATCGTCTTTCTGTGCGTTCTTAATCCGGAATATTAAGTCTGATTCAATCTGGAGTGTTGCGAGATATCCGTTGCTCTTGCCAATATGTAGGCCAATACCCAATCTATCAAGATCAGTAACGTTGTGTGGTTGTAGCTGTAGGGAGGCTACTGTTCCTGAGCTCTTCCTGCTAAGGGCATCAGCTACCACATTGGCCTTTCCCGGATGATACTGAATATTGGCATCATAATCTTTTAACAACTCTAACCATCTTCTCTGCCTCATGTTTAGTTCCTTTTGTGTGAAGATATATTTCAAGCTCTTGTGATCAGTAAAAATATCACAAGTATCTCCGTAAAGATAGTGACGCCATATTTTCAACGCGAAAATAACAGCAGCGAGTTCAAGATCATGCGTAGGATAATTAACCTCGTAAGGTTTCAACTGCCGTGAAGCATAAGCAATGACCTTACCATGTTGCATTAGTACACATCCAAGTCCCTTTTTAGAGGCATCGCTGTAAATCTGATATCCACCCGTGCCCGATGGAAGTGTGAGAACAGGTGCAGACACCAATCTTTTCTTGAGCTCTTCAAAACTTTTCTCTCGTTCGTCACTCCAAGAGTACTTAACCCCTTTCCTTAACAGTTGCGTAAGGGGTAGAGATATAACAGAAAAACCTTCGACAAATCTGCGGTAGTAACCAGCAAGGCCAAGGAAACTACGGACTTCTGTGGCTGAGGTCGGTCTAGGCCACTTAGTGATCGCCTCAACTTTAGCAGGGTCCATCATAATACCATCCGCAGAAACGACATGACCCAAAAAGGCAACCTTGCTCAGCCAAAATTCACACTTCGAAAATTTAGCATAAAGCTTCTTTTCACGTAGTGTTTCGAGCACGATACGAAGATGATTCTCATGCTCCTCCTTACTTTTAGAATAAATTAAGATGTCGTCGATAAATACAATGACGAACTTATCAAGGAACTTGCGGAAGACTCGGTTCATTAGGTCCATGAATACGGCCGGGCATTAGTTAACCCGAACGGCATAACCAGGAACTCATAGTGACCATACCGAGTACGGAAGGCAGATTTAGGGACGTCAGACTCCTTGATCTTTAACTGATGGTAACCAGACCTCAGATCGATTTTAGAGAAACACTTTGCACCCTGAAGCTGATCAAATAAATCATCAATACGAGGCAGAGGGTAACGATTACGGATAGTGATCTTGTTGAGTTCTCTGTAGTCAATGCAGAGTCTCAAAGAACCATCTTTCTTCTTCACGAATAGGACCGGTGCGCCCCAAGGTGAGACGCTTGGTCTAATAAATCCCAAATCTAATAATTCCTGTAACTGCTCCTTTAACTCTTTAAGCTCCATAGGTGCCATACGATACGGTGCCTTAGAAATCGGTTCAGCACCTGGAATAAGATCAATAGTGAATTCTACCTCGCGATCTGGTGGAAGTCCGGGTAACTCCTCAGGAAATACGTCAGGAAAATCACATACAATCGGATAATCAGATATGTTTAGCTTTTCAGAAGATGTAGCTTTCACTGAAGCTAGGAATCCCACGCAACCGTGCGACAAGAGTTTCTGAGCTTTAAACGCAGAGATGATTTTCAACGATTTCCGAGGCTGAGTCCCTTGATAAACGAGTTCAGGGCATTGAGGATTCCCAAATAAAACACGACGAGTCTGGCATTCAATAGTAACGTGATGTCGAGTCAACCAGTCCATACCAAGTATGACATCAAAGTCACTCATTTGCATAGGAAACAAATCAGCTTTACGAATAATAGACTCGATTCTAATCGGACAATCTCTATAGACATGCGAGATGATAGTCGACTCTCCTAATGGAGTCGTAATAACCAAAGCGTGCTCTAAAGCAGTCGGTGCAGTCCTTAAGTACTTAGCAAACAAAAGAGATACGACAGAATGCGTAGCGCCCGTATCAAATAAGACATAAATATCCCGCTTTCCTATGCAAAGGGTACCGGAGATCATACCTAGGGCATTTACTATCAGTATCGGATAAGACATATATAGATATATAATACGTTGCTAACTAAGGGGTCATAAATATACCTGGTGCGTTAGCCGCTTCATTTGCAGTGAGTGCAAAAACTCGTCCTCCGGTTGCAGGTTTAGCTTGATTCCCTCCAGCGTTATTACGAGGGTCGCGCTGAGGGCAGTCCCTAATCATGTGTCCTGAACGTCCGCATCTGAAACATAATCCTCCGGCCAAACGACAAGCTCCCTTATGAAGTTTCCCGCATGTGTTACACTGAGGAATAGCATTCCGATCCTGATTAGGGTGTTGCTGATTTGATGGTTGAGTACGAGTAGGAGCCTGCTGAGTCTGATTATGAGTTGATTTCTGGTTCTGGTTTCGATTCTTCCATGATCGGGAGTTATTGTTGTTGTTGCGATCGAAACGGTTTCGACGGTCTCGTGGTGGTGAAGACTGATTCTTATTCGTATGAGAAGATGACTGATCATGGTCATTCTCTCTAGGCCGCTTACGGTTATCATCATACGACTTCCTTCCATTCTTTTTATCATTATATAAGTTTTTAACAGCATCAACCACTTCATTAATATCTTTAAACCGATGATTCAATATAAACTTTCGATCCCTTTCGCATATGGCCCACTGAAAATTTTCTGTCTGCTCTTGCGGTGAGCCTGCAGATGCACCAAGAAAACTCACCAATCGCGTAAATCGTGTCTTGAAATCTGTTATGTGCTCGTCATCCCTCTGTCTAATATTAGCATATTGTCTACGATACTCAGTGCGGTCAGCAGCAGTGAAGTATTCCTCATAAAACATTCCTCGGAATTTATCCCAAGGAAGTGTAGCTGCATATTCGTTTCCTCCTCTAGCCTGTTTCACAGTCGTCCACCATCTGTGAGCATCATCTTCTAACTTGTATGTAGCCAACCTTACTTTGTATACATCCTCAACACCAAGTACCTCAAACAATTTCTCTATGTGACTGATCCAGTTTTGCACCTCGACCGGATCATTAGAAGTACTGAAAGACTTGGGCCTTTGCTTCTGAAAACGTTCCAACCAGACATGAATACTATCACGGGGTGGTGGTGTATTATCACCGGAAGGTGCTCCCGTGTTGTTCCCGCCAGAAGGTGGTTCTGAGTTATTTCCACCGGGTGGAGGTCCTGTGTTGTTTCCCTTCGAATTTGCATGTTGCATCTGCTGGATGACTGTTTGAGCAGTCTGAGTCATCAGATTAGGGAGTATTCCAGAAATAGCAGCGTTTACGGCATTAGCAACGAGGGTTTCAAGAGGAGTATCAGATGAGGGGCCATTCGAGTTATTGCGGTTGTTCACACGTCTCTTAGGAGCCATCTGAAATGAAGATACACGTGTGAATACTGGAATTTTGATCGGGAACAAAAATTAGATCCTAACCCAACGTCTACCCATTACCTCACAAGTTTATTATTAATGTTTAAGTTTTCTACAGGAAAGAGCCTTTGCACTGATACCATAACTGTAACACCCCAACCCGGAGAGGCTGACGTGTCACTATTACAGATATCAAATCAAAAACCATTTCACGATATTAAAGAGATAATTTCAAACACAACCAGATAATCCGAAAGAACCTAATTAAGTTATTCATTACATCAATTAAAGTAAAATCCAATCTTGATCTTCAACCACTCTTCACTGATTTCCCGGAACCCCTTGATTACCTACAATCAAATAAGAAAACACCACAAAAAGGAAATACGGCTGAGCCAAAAGTTGCTCAGTGACGGAAATAACAATAGTAACGATACGAAGCATAAATACTTATATCTGAATTCTGAACGGATCATATGATGCTGAAACAGAAATCTGAATCTAAACATATAATGCTGATACTGAACTGAACATATGATATGGAAAACGGAAATCTGAATCTGAACATATAATACTGATACTGAACTGAACATGTAATACTAAACTGAACTGATCTACACGACACGTATATACAAACAAAATAAGTCGTGTAATGTAAGAAGTACTCAGAGCCAAAACTGAACTGATAAGTACATAGCTAGCTAGACTATGCACTAATGAGATGGTGTGTGGGGCGTACACACATGATTCCATCCCCCGGAACTGAACTGAACTGAACTGAACTAGGATCGATCCATCCGCCTCCCAGATATTATGGCCAAAGTACTACCTGAGTACTAACGTGTTAACGGAGACGCCGTGAACTATTTATTACACACCGTCACGAAAAGTGTCACATCATTGACGCCACAATGACATGTCGGAGAGCTCGGGTAACAGAGTATTAATCAAATGGTAGTACAACTACCCACATATAACATATCAATAAAACATTTATAGGAACATGCAATAATGAGCACAAACTTATAAAATATATATTGCATGCTACAGGTCTCAATAATTATCACTAATGAGTCGAACGAATCGGAGCATAATTAAATATTGAGGATATACAACTAATAAAGGCTAAACGATTCATATTAACGGAAATAACGTATCAAAAATCCGTACTACAAAGTAACGGAACCGAATTTATACTATGATAAAGATAACCAAGAATCCGTACCTTATACACGAATGATAATAATCAGAAACGAGGTTTAGGCTCGGTTAACGCCGCGAGAACCTACGATAACGTAACGCAAATTATAATCTGAAAAATTCCAGTTCTGCCCTTGTCTTCTCGCACTCGTTAAAAATACTAAACGATGTTTAAAAATTCTGAAAATCTCCAGTTAACTAGATTAGTGACTTCTAAACAACTTTCATTTAGAAAAGTTTCTGATTTGGATTACCGAAATATGAGAAAACGTGGATCTTTACAGCTGCGCAGAACTGCTAGCTGTTACGAAAACGACTATTTGGAGGTCTAAACGAATGAGTTTTTCTAAGTTTTATATATCAACAGATTCGTCTTTCGACGAACTTCGTCGTGGACATAAGATTTAACTGATTTGAATCTGTTATGAAGAAGTTATGGCCTCTGTAAGTTGGCTGTAAAATACGAGCCTAAATCAAGGGTATTTTGGTAAACCGTAAAATTATTTCTAGTTAAAATACATCCGTTACTGGTCTGGAAATATTTTTATAAATAAGTATAATTCATGATTGACTTCTGAAAAATTTAGCTAATCATATTAAGAATCCGTTTGTCATTTATAAAATCACATCCCAAAATGCTCATGAAAACTAGTTAAACGTGTGACTTGTTTAAAATGCTCGGTTAAGGTCTAAATCTTAATTTGGTCACAATACTTATATTTCCAGTGGCTAACAATATCAAGTGGGTTCATATTAAGTTTACTAAGTTAAGCAAGGAACGTATGTTTAAAAATATAAACCGAACATAAACGAGTATCTATGCGAACGGCATCATATGATCGAGGGCAGTGAACTAAAACACTAATTTGAATATCTAAGATTCAAGGTAACGTAATAACTAATAACATTTTAATGATTCCCACTATTTAGAGTTTATTTTTTTTATAAAATAAATTAATTATAACATTTGTAATATTTTATATATAAATCGTTAAGGTTTTTAAATCAATAAATTTACAGAAAATGATTAATTAACTTTTAAAATAAACAAGGTTCATAAAACTAATTTCTATAATTTTTAGGAATTTTACATAATTTTTTTAAGGCTGAAAAAGCCTTAAAAAAAATAGGGGAGGTTGCCCGGGTTCGAACCCGGGACCTTCTGTTTGAGATGGAGCGCAAGAACCAGTGGGACAAAGGCCTAAGCCGCATTAGTTCCCAGCCTTTAATTCTTTTAACCAATCTTGAACCCAAACCCCCAAATCATTCAAGAACCCTAGTTTCATCTAATCCAAATTGAAACACAAAACGGATATGATCAATGAAATAAACATGGGGCTTTGATTCCCCATGTGAAATCGAGTTAATCAAGGTGTTTAATTTACCAGGAAGACGTCGAATGGATGATGAACACCACGAGGAACAGTCGCGACTGAGGTGTAATCGTTCAGGTTGCAATTGTTGATGGAAATCAAATTCCTTGTACAGGGAGTTTCTAATGAACCCAAGGATGAAAAGCCCCCTATCAATTTCAGTATAATCGGCTCGGAAGGTGGAGTTTGAAAGAGTTGCAGGTCCGCGACGAGAGGGTACTCGAATGGTTTGTTTCGGTTGATTTTTGATGATATGGAACCCAATGGAATGTTTTAAACGATGAAATGATTGTATGTGCATAATCAATTTGATTAATTTTATTGTCTAGTGCGTGATTGTGGATGATGTCGGCCGAAAGTTGATTTGTGGGTCGGAATACTCCAATTTTTCAATTGAATCGAGACATAGGGTTCGAATCTTGCATAGAAAGTTGTCGGGAATAAATGATTGAGTCAAAACCGCGTCTTTTGATCGTTTTTCTTCGCCGGAGTCGGCCCGATCTTTGGCCGGAATGGGTTCGACGGGGGAACAGAGGGAAACAGATTGAATTGACCATTTTACACAAATGGTCCCTGTGGTTTTAAACTTCTTTTAATTTGTGCACAATTTATAAATTCAAGTTTTCAAAATATCAAAAATGCCCCCTGAACCTTTTATTATTATTATTATTATTTTATTATTTTTTTTTATATATATATGGGTATTATAATATCTGTGTGTTGTATGCTTTGTATTATGATTGTTATTGTTATTGACTTTGTTAACGAGTCGGGGGTCTATTCGGGAGCGGTCTCTCTATCTTTCTAGATAGAGGAAAGACATGCCACCATATACCCCTCCCAGACCCTGCTTTCCAGCGGGATACACTGGGTATGTTTGTTTGTTTGTTTGTTTAGGTGATTTTTTATGCATCAAAATTATGATACTCTACAACTATTTATAGTACCGCAATGTAATGTGTAAAACATAACTTTATCACATATGAATATACGTACTAGTGTGTATTGTCACTTTAACATTAACGAAACCAAAATTCATTAGTCAGTGGTCATCATAAAATTTTCTTTTCTGTTAACTACAACTACAAGTTCGACTTATATTTTGTTAAAGAAAGCTTCTATTTTATAAAAGAAACTCCGACAAATTTTATGACTAGGGGACGACTGGACGAGCATACCCTCGGGCTCATCGGCTTTGAAGTTTGCTCTTCACTTAGAAACGACGTCACGTTGCCCCTCTCACTCGTCTCCAAACTCAGTTGTTATAGTTCAACTAGAACCAAAGAAATTATAACATATAACATTCATACCAAGGCATATTTTTATTCTTCTACATAAAAACTACAATGGTAACATCAATCACATACATAATTCACATTCACCATTCTATCTTGTCTGGTCTGGTCCGCTTTGGTTTTTGACCTTACTAACCTTCGGCTTGAAGTGCAGAGCCGGCTTTAACGGCTAGTGAACACAACTCTTGCAAAGACAAAGGGTTGTTCAAGTTCGAAAGTGGCATGATAAAATAAATTTGACCCATTTGAAGTTCTTCATTTCCGCGCATTTGAGGCAAGTAACATCCTACAAACATGGCGTCGCTACTGCACAAAAAGGCAGTGGGGTGGCCCGAGAGCACGTGGCTTGCTCTGATTGGCTGCTGGAACTCTTGCAGCCGCCCGTCGCCCGAGTTGATCACCTTGACTGTTGTAGACCAATTGGTCATAAATCTTCCTTCTTTGGTGGTGTAATGACATGATGCACATAAGCCCATTGTGTTATATTTAGTTGTTTATTGTGAAACTCGAGTTATGGTTAAGGATTTAAGGGAACGTGTTGACACGCGATAATGTTTCTCGAAAAACATAAGGTTTTAAGCTTGATCGGTTATGTTTGATACCCACACGACAGATTGTTGAAGAGACTTGAACATGTTTCTTTAGAATTTATTGGTATTGATTGATACCGACACAAATGTTACTTTAGAGATGTTGAAACCCGACCTAAAAGTTGATTAGATTAATCAAATGCGTACACGCTTTGATGGGAAATTAGAAATATGAATTTTCAAGAAACTCGGGTTTTTTCATTCGAATTTATTTGATTTGGGTGATTTTTTTTACCATCAACACATACCGTATACTTAACACCTATCCTGTTTTTAAAACTACCACATTTGTATTTTGCGGGATCTGAACCATGACCATTGGGTTGGGAGTACACTAATTTATTGTCAATGGGAAATCTAGGCTGTTCAATTAGCTTGAAGCTCACTCGGAAATAACTCGAAAAAACTTGCTCGAAAGCAGCTTGTCTACAAATCGAGCCAGCTCGGCTCTATTTGTTTTGAAAACCAAGCCGAATCGGCTGTTTAAACTCAATCCAGCTTGATTTTGGATCGAATATAGATATTTAAATATGTGTATGTATGTATATATATATATATAGTTGTTTATGAGTAACAAATGCTTTTGATTAGTCTACACATCACTTTATAATACCAATATTTACAAAAATTTTAGTTAATGCCATATTTCTAGCCAAATACCAATAACGCACACTGCACACTTGTCAAAACCGAGTATACATATGTTTAAATGACTTGTGACTTGAATCATGCTCAAAAAAGCTAGATCAACTTCGGCTTGTGAGCCAGCTCGTCTTAGATCGTTATAAACCAATTGTCATTAGTTACGCGGTACATTTAGATATTTTAGTATAATTAGATTGACTAGATGATCAACGTGATCATAATATCCATCAAATAAGTTAGTAGGTGCAGAGTGCATACTTGTTTGAGTTTATCATGATCTTCAACATTGGAACATTATATCTTATAATGTCTAGCGGCGAAGCCCTAAGCCCCTTGTAGCGGGGTTCAAGGGGCGGCAACACCTGGCGGGGTCTAAGGGGCAGAGCTTTTGGCTGGGGTCGAACTGTCAGGTCAGATCAAAAATTTTGTATTTATGTTAAAATGGCTTTATAAAAAATGTATTAAAATTTCTTTTTCCAGAGTTTCATATGTGAAATCTAGGTTTGAAGAATATGCAATTTCAAGCCATTATGATTTAAAAATTAAAACTGCCAAATGACAGTTAAGGATCCCAATCTCCAAAAGTTGGCAGACATTTTGTCATTGTTCTCTCTTTCGAATTTTCTTCTTTTGGTTTATGAAAATCACACAATCATTTATACTAGTTCTTGATCTCGTCTGAGTTATATTATATTGATTTATTCGGGTGGGCAGACGAATAATTTAAGTTTCATACAGTACACCGTGTTTATGAAAAGTTGTAGAAACGTACAACTAGTAATTATGAAGTCTCATCCTCAAAGATGGTTGTTTAGTTAAGGTTGACGAAACACATAACTACATATCTCCTTTTAAACTCAAGTTTACTTGATTCACGTAGAATCTGACAAGACAAAGACCAAATCGATGTCCGATGTATATAAGTAAATTGAGAGATATAGAGAGAAAGAAGAGAGATAGAAGGGGAGAAGAAACTGTACATAGCATGTGGGTAGGACATATTATATATATGCGTAGAGGAAAGTGATATAAATGATAAAATAAAGACTTGATCTTTCGAAAAATTGCCAAATTAATATTATACAATTATATAAAACTTATCTATTGTATGTGTTAGGATTACATATACGGGTTACTCAAATGTATTTATTGACGATAACACCATATGTATTAGTGCATACAAAAGTAATTACTATCATATATGTTTAAAAAGACTCAAAGCTTATATGTTATTTAAAAAGTCTCAAAGCTTATAAAGTATATAAAGCTATAAGAAAACGTATGTGTCCAATGAAGAAAAATTATGAAAGGACAAATACGCCCATTTATAAAAGATCTATGCACATGCAAGTCACATGCAATCCCTCCCTCCCCCGATTACTTAAACATCCGTAATTTTCTTATACGTCAAAAAAAAATTAAATCATGACACCATGAAATCAAGCGTTTCTTTATCTTCCAAACGAGTATAATATTATTTTATTTTTATAAAAAACAAAAAACAATCTAATTAATCTGGATGAGACGCTTTGATGTTTTAGAACTAAATATTTTTATATTGCTCTAAAACTGAGTGATTTTATGATGTTTGAAACCTGTGTGATTTTATAACATTTTTAAACTGGATGAATTTATGGTGTTTTCAAACTAAATTACAATAAAGGAAAGATTATTACAACCCAGAACAAAATTAAGATTATTACAACCCAGAACAAAATTAAGATTATTACAACCCAGAACAAATTACACATTATAAAAAGTACAGTGAGAATCTAATAGTTAAGTTATAAAACACTATAAAGTTTTCTAGTTAATTAATATTTCAAATAATTTCCAAATAAATTAGAATATTAATAATCAAAATTAATATAAATATCTAGCTTACAAAATTATGAAATAAACAACAATAAATAACATAATTTCAATTTATTGAATTCTTTTCTTTGTATTGTTTGTTTTATATACTTCTTTTAAATCACATATTTTCACTTTATTCGATTTTTTTTTTCCTTTTATTGCTTGTTTATATACACCTTAAATCAATAACAATTACTTTTTCAACATCAATCCCCACATATTTAAAAATAAATACACAAGAAACTACATTATATTAATGTCTTAATACTTATTCTTTTAAGAATGAGTTATACATCCTATTAGCAATTTTAGAATAGATAAGTTAAATTGCTAGAAAAAGCACATTTGAAACGGATGATGTGAGTTTGTAAAATGGTCGCCATATTAAGGGCACAGAAACTATGTCAGTCAGACAAGTTTGTTAAGTGGTTATAACGTAATTAGTTTTTTTAACGGTAAATGTATGATCCTGCTTCGGAGGATGGGTGTTATCTTAATCGGGTCTACCTATCCGTTTCCCAGTCGGGACCGCACCCCCAACCCCCTCATGAGGAAACTCATTGCTGAGAAAACCCTCTGGCTCAACTCTAAGCATTTTTTGCTCGGAGTGAGACTTGAACACATGACTTCCCTTTATTTACATGTCATGGGTATCTCACCTTAACTAGTTGGGCTAAAGATCATTGTTAATGTAATTAGTTAGTGGGGAAAAAGCAGATAGTTTCTATTAAAGTTTTCACATGTGACGACATTTTAAAGTTTAACAAATAATGAAATGAATCATTACATTTCATTGTTTTGTTTGATTATCATAAAAGAATAAAATGAATCATTAGTTTACGTTATTTGTTAGGCAAAAAAAGAACGAAATATATACAAAAGTAGTTATGATGGTGATGTCTGGTGGAGGTGGTGGCGATCGATGGTGGTGAGTGGTTGGCTGGTGGTTATGGTGATGAATGATGGTGGTGGGGGCAACTGTTGCTGGTAGCGGTGATGGTCGCAGTGGTTGGAAGTGATGGCTGGTTGTGGTGGGCAGTGGTTGCAGCCAATGATGGTGGGCGTGGTGGTAGTGGTGGCCGACGATGGTGGTAGTGGTGGCCGACGATGGTGGTTGTGGTGGTCAGTGGTTACCGGTGGTGGTGGCTGGTGGTAGTGATTGTGGTGCCAATGGTGGTAGTGGTGGTTGGCGGCAACGGTGGCCGGTGGTGGTGGTTAATTGTGGTGGTCAATTATGGTGGTGGCCAGTGGTGGTGGTCAATTGTGGTGGTGGTCATTGACTATATTCATTAATTCCATCCGTCATTCCTTCAAACCAAACGAAAGCCGCCTTAATGATTCGAATTAATTTATATCCTAACAAATTATACAAATCATTAATGTCTTGCAAAATACCTTAACGTTTAGTGAACAAGTTACTATGACCGTTAAATTTTGTTTTGAAAAAAAGCGAGAGAAGTGCAAGGCACATGGTTTAAAACTAAAGCGTAAAAACCAATACTTTCATACGCAAAGCGCAATGTGATTATATAAGGGGGTGTTTGATTCGGCTGACCCGACTGACTGGCTGACTTGGTCAGCCGGTCAGCCGGTCAGCCTGTTTGATGTGCGTAAAAGTCGAGCTGACCAGGTAAAAACACCTGACTCAGACCTGAATTTCATGTCTGACCCCGTTGACTCGCCCTCCCCCCATCGCAAGCGCCGGTCGAGCTACACCGCATCCCATCTCCGGCGGCTTCGCCTGCGCCCACGCCGGGCTCCCCCATCGCGTGGCCTCTCCTCCGCCAACCCCCCACCTGCGGAGAGACTAGAACAACCGGAAGCTACGGCTTGATAGCCACGGGTCCAAGTCGCGTGTGGAGTTCTTGATTGCGGGAGCACAAGGAAGCCGATCAAAGAACGGCAATTGGGTGACGATTCACGGTGGCCGGCGGCCTAGAGGCGGCGGTGGTGGCCTGTTTGGTTTGGTGGTCGAAGGAAAGAACGGCAATGGGGTAATTTTCAATCACGTGATGTGTATGTGGTATGCATATAAGGTGTTTGATGAAATGATTTTGCCCTATTTTATGCCTGATTATTGTTTTTGTTGAGTGATGAAATGCTTGTGGTATGTAATATGATTATTTTTATCATTCAGCTGAGTCAGTCAGGTACTGAACAAACCAAATTTCAATCAGATGCAGACTCAATCAGAACTTCCTACTGAATCAGATCCCACTAAGTCAAGAGCAATCAAAGAGTCCCTAACTTTGTTTATATTTCTCATAGCTTTTTTAGCATCCTATCCAAAAATGTAGCAATAAACTAGTTCTATACAATGTTGTTAGGACCGGATCGGACCGGCCGGTCCGACCGGTTCGACCGGGATTCGGGGCCTGGTCCGGTCCGGTCGGGGGTGGTTCGTTTTTGTGCAGTTGAACCGGCCGGTTCGAACCGAGTCGGCGGTTGGACCGGCCAACCGGTTCGGGTCCGACCGGATTTTGATTTTTTTTTTTTTTTTTTTTTTTTTTTTGATTTTAGTGGGTAAAAACGGGGTGTTAAACCATAAATTAGTACTTTGTATATACAAATATAGTTAAGTTTTATATATAACTATAAAATATATGTATAAATCATATATAAATTACTTATATTTAATTACATATATAAATATAATTAAAATATAGTTAAATCCGGTCCATCCGGTCCGACCGGTCCGACCGGTCCGACCACCAAACCAGTAAGCCGTCCGGTTCGACGTCCGATCCGGTTCTGAGAACATTGGTTCTATATAAGATTTAATGTATAAATTACCTACATATACAACTTGATGTTATCCAACTTCCTCAAGCATTAAAAGTCAACATGTACATGAGTGCCGTGCCTCACCTGCGGTTTTTGGCGCGCCTCAATGCGCTTTTACCGCCTTTAGAAAGCCATATGCCTTTCCATGTCATAAGCGAGGGCCTAAATTCGCGTTGCACTCACGTGCACTTTCTAGAACCCAACTGTCAAACATGATCAGTTCTAAATTTACATTTTTATAACGTGTTGTGTTAATTGTCAGTTCGTCACACAACATCAAACCCCGCTGTCAAACATGATTAGTTCTACATACATTTTCATAACGCCTTGTGTTTATTTTCAGTTCACCACTCAGCATGAAACGTCAAGTCAATGTCAAGTTGGTGCCTCGACAATAAGTTTTTACAACATCAAACGTGCTGGACATAGAGTTTGGATCAAACATGCACATCCCACTTGAGCAATGCATATACCAAACAATAGTGAAACCCTAAACAAGTAACAAATGTTCTGAGGGCGAATTTATATAATGCAATAGCAAAAATATACTTTCCTACACTCAAAGTTCAAACATAACAATCTCAATAAAATAAACTAACCCACAAGTTTGGTCATCAAACCCCACTTGTTTCTCAGAGCCTTATCACACCATAGCTGCAAAACAAAAAAAAACGATCATCAGTTGACAGCCGTTCGCCCTACAGCTAACAAAAATTTGTTGAATTTAACTGCACTACGTTTCTCAGAGTATTCAATATTATTCTCTATCGTTTTTAAGATTCAGGTAAGAGTGGATGTGAGTTTCGCGAGTTTTTTGATATTATATAGTTCACTAAAGTATAATCAGATATCTTGCAGTTTCCTAGCTTCTTGACTCTATAACTAGCCAAGAAAACTACTTTATGAAGAAAGACATGGTTTTCCAATAATCATACAAGTCTTTAAAGCTACATAATTGATGATGCCACCACATCAAATGTGTAGGATCATTACAATATGACCATCATGGCAATGAAGTGATCGGTGAAGAACGACATTCAACTTCTATATATCCCGACTTAGGGCTGCACAAGTGACCAGATCACCCCCTACAAATTTGATTCGTTGTAGACGTTATAGATAGCTGATTATCAACCAACGGTAGCCCAAGCAATTCTATATGTTAAACACAAAGTCAAGAATTATTCACCCATTATCAATGAAACTTGTTCATAGAACTATTCTCAGAAATCCCATGTCTATCTTTATATCAATGAAACTAACCAATGATAAAAGTAATGCTATCATATTACGAAACTAACTATCACATGTTCACTTAACTCAATTCAAAAGTAAATCATAACCCATGTATCAATAATCAAAATGAACATATTATGTCAAACAAACAATTATATACCGATTCAAAAAGTAACAAATTAAAAATCTTGATCCTCATACATTTGCACAATCTAATCAACAACAAATCCTACACTTTGATCCCAACAACTACAGCTTCAAATCACCATAAATTAGCATCAAAGTATCAAACCAAACGATTCAATTGGGGGTTTTGAGTGATTACCTCTAAGAATCAAGATACGACTTGATAAACAAAACTAGATATCAAGAACAAGCTCGTCTTTGCTGTCGGAAAAGTAATGAAGAACATATGGAGCGACCCGAATAGCAGCGACCCACGCCCCGAACAACGTAACATGAACACGAAGTTGCTTCAGAGCGGCTTGTTTGTCGGGTTTTCGCATGAACATCCCAGGAAACATCTTCGATCCGATTGGTGGTTGCTTTTTCTTCTTCCGATTGTTGTGATTTTAGCGAAACTGGAGAAATCGTAAAACCCTAGTGTTCACTTTGTTCATTCGACCCCTAACGCTATATATGAAGTGTTGAAGATAACAGAGGTGAATCTTGGAAGCCCACATAACTTTTAATCAATCTAAGCCCATAGCGGCCCGGTTGTTCTGATCACAAACTACTAGAGTATGTATAAAACATAGAGGTTGTGTAGAGGTAGGGCTGTCCAAACCGTTCGACGCTCGACGCTCGCTCGATGTTCGTTCGGAATTTGCTTGAAAAATGCTCGTTCGAATTTTACTCGGTTGTAAACGAGCCGATCGGCTCGGATCGGTTTGTAAACGAGCCAAGCACGAGCAAAGGTCCGCTTGGTTCGGTTCGGATTGAATTAATATGTATATATAGTTTATACGTAGTCCTCTAGTAGATTTAACTCATTATATACAAATATATAATTATATTTATGCATATTTGATCAATCAACCTAATAAAAATTCTATACTTAATATAAAAGTGAAATCCTAAGCCGTTAAAAGATATTTTTTTGATCATTTCACTCTCACCGTCACCGTTATCTGCAATATGCTCTCGCCTTATCGGCTACAGACTTAGCTAGCTTCATCGTCAGCCACAATGTGTTATCATCCATGAAAGTATTATGTAATGAAATATGACTGATTTTTAAGTTATTAAACTTTATTCGCTGCAGTATAAATTGTGTGACACACAAGATACTTGAGTTGTATAAATTGTTTGCCGCTCGTTTGCGCTCGCTCGACGTTCGCTCAAAAATTTAACGCTCGAAAAATGCTCGTTTGATTTTCCGCTTGATTGTAAACGAGCCGATCGGCTCGGTTCGATTTGGAAACGAGCCAAGCACGAGCAAAGGTTCGCTCGGTTCGGCTCGGCTCGTGAACAGCACTATGTAGAGGTGCACAATGAAACTGGGTTCAGGACCCGACCCGACAACCCAACCATGAAACCGATCTTGGTTCAAACACGTGCCCTCAACCCCGATTCCACCCACTATAACCCGATGGGTCAAAACAGGGTTCCCTCATCCGTTCACCGACACGATTTCAACCCGGGTTTTCCACGGCCCTACCCACACGCCCCGATATAACCCACAATATCGCTATGGATCCATCATACCATTAAAAATTACATAGTATGAACGGGGATTGGATCTGGTCAAAACCCGGGTTGAAATTTGCTTACCACGACCCCGACCGGCTTCAACCCGACTCGATTTGAATTTTGAACTCGGTAGGGAAACTTAAAACCGCACAAGAGATGTGAGGTGTTCTCAAGACCCGTCATTTGGGTGCAGATCTGATCCAAAAGGCGCAACTCTTGGCTCTAATAGCAGAGTTTGAAAATCTTAAGATAAAGTATCAAAGTGCCATAAATGAGTTTGCTAACAAATTGTCATGATATGCCCATCTCACTTGGCTTGGTTATAGAAGAATCCAAATTGGTTGAGATGTTTATTAACGAATTGCCCAAACGTTTCGTTTATACGGTGGCTTTAATGAAGCAGGGTGTGGACATGAAAACCACAAGTTATGATGATGTCTCATGTCAACTTAAAGCTTATGAAGAATGGATCAAGGATGAGGAGACCCAAAACAAGAATCAAAACCAACGGTGGTTTACAAATTAAGATGAAAGGGCAAAGGAAAAAGAGAACAAGTGATTATTGATGTTGTGAAAACTTGAATGGGGAATATCCTGGACATGGTCGAGGTAGAGGTCTAGGGATTTGGAAAGACTGAGAAGATGGTCAAGTACAACGTGACAAGAGCCACATCAAGTGTCACAAGTGCAATGAGCTTGGACATTAGATATTAGAGTGTTCAAAGTGGAATCAAGAGGAAGACATGGCGAATTTGATTCGATCTAATAGTTTTGTGAAGGGATGACATGCCGAGACAAGATTAGGGGGTGATTGTTGGGTTAGTTTTTTCATAGTTATATAGTTAGAGGGGGTATTTTGGAAAAGTGATTATTTTGATTGTTTGAGTCGACATATTAGTAGGAGTTGAATTATACTTGCTACTTTTTTTCAAGTGTATCATAATTATCTTGTGTAGGTTTTCTTATTTTTTGCTATAACTAACATTTTATATCTTTCGACCACTACCAACACTGAAGACGACAACAACAACAATGTTATTATTATTATCATCACAATATAATTATTTTGTTGTTAAAAAACTAATAATACTAACACTATTACAATACAATAATGGGTACTAATTTTTTTTATTAACATTAACGCTACGGTTTAAAGTTCAACTCAACACAAGACACATACAATCGTATATACTTTAACCATCAAAGGAATGAGTACAACGTCAGAGATTGTTAATCTATCAACTTTAATAAAATAAAGTTTTAAGTTGTCAGTTATTATAATATTAGATCTTCTAAGCCTAATTTTCATGCTTCTTCCTCATATTAAATATTTATATTAACTAATAATTATATTATTTAATTCTTTTTAAGATTAAAATAGTTTTTAATAAATTAAGAAAGAATTCTTTTTATAAATGTAAATTCTAAAGAAATAATCTTTTGTATAACATAAGTATTTTTTAAAATATCAAACTTTTTTAAAAATATAAAATATCTAAAATCAATGTTTTTTATAAATTATTTTTATGAACCAAAAAAATTAAATTCAAAGTTATAATAAGAAATTTTTACAAAATGACATTTTCTTAAAACGTTTTGATTTTAGAACGAATTTTTAAAATTTTTTTAGATAAAAAATTTAAAACAAAAGTTTAAAGAAAATAATATCATTGTTTTATTACTTATAGTATTTAGTTATACGTAATTTCAATAATATCATATTTCAAAACATCATTTTATAATTAATAATTTTTATTATTATTAAGAGGGCGGGCCTTGGCGCAGCGGTAAAAGCTGTTCCTAAGGGACCGAAGGTCTCAGGTTCGATCCGTGGAAACGGCCTCCCACAAAATGTGGGGGAAAGACCGCGTACATCTTCCCTTAAATGGGACGGACCCTCCCTGGACCCTGCGAAAACGCGGGAGCTCTTTGCAGCACCAGGTACGCCCTTTTTTTTAATTTTTTATTATTAACTATTTAATATTTTATTTATTCAACCCGTTTAATACACGATTACTAACCTAGTATGCATTAAATAACACTAAAACATGTAACTCAAACATTCAAGTGTGTGAATGGAACCGCATCAAAGATATCATAACAAAAGTATGAATTTCCATATTACCAAAAGGATGAAACTTATATCGCTATCCATCTACGATGTTATACCAACTCATACAAATATGATCGATGAATTAAACCAAGTTACATTTAACTCTCATTGAACATGTGTACCTTAATTCTATTCTTATCATATTAACCACACCTTTTTACATACTTCACCCTTGAAAACTTTAATTATACAGTGAACACCAGTAATAGATAAACTGGATATGTAAACAGAATTTTAACCAAACTTCAAATTCAATCGAAATAAACCTTACCATCAATACAACATCAATAATAGAAAGAAGTGACGGATATAAGTGGTTCTTAAAACACACCAAATTTTTTCTTTCTTTCATCACATATATCAGAGTTTAGGTCACAGTTCACATCAAAATTTGTCACTCGGAGTGACATGTCATTTCATTATATATAAAAAAACATTACAAGAAACATGAACGTTTTACAAACTTTTATTACAATATTTATTATATTAAATATTAAACGAGACTAGGGTTTCTTCGTCAGTCCAGTCTCGTCCGTGAAGCTTTAACCATTTATTGGTGCATTTTCTGAAAACATTTAAAAAATATTTTTATTAGCTTTCGCTACGTAAGTACACATCTTTATTTTCAAAATATATTTTTATTCATTGGAATTTAACATCCAAAATCTTTATTTACTTCATCCTTTTTACTTCTTTGGAATTCAACACCCGAATTCCTTATGGGTTTATTTTTAACCCTTGAGGATCATTAACTCATCTCTTTATATATGTGGAGTTCAACATCTGAACTCCTTGGGATTTCAAAACCTGAAATCCCTACATATATTTAACTCTCCTTTTTATATATATGTGGAGTTCAACACCCGAACTCCTTAGGATTTCAACACCCGAAATCCTTGCATATATTAACTTCTCTTTAAACTATCAATACTAATACTTGAACCCGTAAACATATAAATATTTTCTTCATAATCATGTTTATCAAAATAAATAAACATATATCACATGTATTTAGATATGTTTCATCTCCACATAATACATACAAACTCATAATAAATAACACATATATCATGTAATTAAACGTATAATAAAAAAATTAGTTACAGGTCAGTGTACTTACCTCTTGTATCCCTAACGTGAATGTAGAATATAACTAGCTAATTGTTGTGTTCAAACCGTATCCAAAATACACTACAACTTAACTCTTATGTATCCTCTCAAATCTATTCATATATCACTTTATTTGTTTTCTTCTTGTCTCTCATTTTTTTTTGAAATCCTCTCTTAACTTTTCTTCTTCTTGTGAAACTGGCCGACCTACACCATTCCTTATGAAGTTTCAAATTGATATCTATCTTTAGAAATTATTATTATATATATTTTTTGAAACGTGGCATCACACCACCAAAATCCTTGCACTTTAAGGGGCTGTTTGGTAGTATCTGAATTATTAAGTGCTGAACCAATAAGAGGTCTGAACCATTAAGTGCTGAACCATTAAGAGGTCTGAACTATTAAGAGCTGGTATATCACTTAACTATTCAAAGGCAAATGTCTGACCAATTCAGATAAGAGATCTTAACCAATCAGCATTAGACCTCTTAACCATTCAGCATTTGTATAATGCTTAACCATTCAGAAGCAAATGTCTTAACCATTCAGACATGTGCTCATGAAACAAACAGTCTGAACCATTAAGTGCTGAACCATTCAGCATCTGAACCATTAAGAGGCTGATTAAGAGGCTGCCAAACAGCCCCTAAGTCTTAGTATGTAATCATTATTAGTTTTTTATTATTATTATTATTATTATTATTATTATTAAACAAAATCAACAGTCGTTTAAACGTAACTTAATTCAATAATAATACGATTTAAAACTTACTCGTTTAACAATGTTTGAAATATATATTTATATATATTTTTTCACAAAAGAGGATGTTACAACTCTCCCCTTTTATTTAGGTTTCGTCCCTGAAACCTTTTTATGCCTCGAATAATTCGGGGTAATACTTTCTCATTTCATCTTCGGCTTCCCATATGGTATCAGAACCACGCCGGTGTTTCCACTGTACTTTCACTTGATTTATTTCTTTATTTCGCAGTTGCTTAAGCTTATGATCAAGAATTGCCACTGGCTTTTCTATGTAGTTAAGCTTTTCATCCACCTCAATTTCATTCAACGGCACGTATGTCGTTTCATCAGCCAAGCATTTTCGTAAATATGACACATGAAATGTGTTATGAATTCTGTTTAATTCATCAGGTAAATCCAGACGATACGCCACTTGCCCCACACGAGCAATAATTTTAAACGGACCAATAAAGCGCGGACTTAACTTGCCCCGTTTACGAAAACTAATCACACCTTTCCATGGAGAAACTTTTAACATAACATAGTCTCCCACATGAAATTCAATCGGGCGTCTTCGTTTATCAGCATACGACTTTTGTCGATCTTGAGCCGCCTTAAAATGCGCTCTGATTTGATCGATCTTTTCATTTGTCGCCTCCACCACTTTTTTATTAGCAAGTTCTCTTTGACCAACTTTTCCCCAACATACAGGAGTGCATCACTTTCTACCATACAACATTTCAAACGTGGGCATTCCAATACTTGAATGATAACTATTATTATAAGAGAACTCTGCTAGGGGCAAATATTTGTCCCAACTGCCACCAAAATCAATAATACATGCACGTATCATATCTTCGAGAGTTTGAATCGTTCTCTCGCTTTGCCCATCGGACTGGGGGTGATATGTCGTACTTATTAATAATTTGGTGCCCATTCCTTCTTGAAACTTCCTTCAGAATCTTGAGGTAAAACGTGTGTCTCTGTATGATACAATAGACAATGGCACACCATACCTTGACACTACCTCGTTAACATATACTTCTTTTAGTGCCTCCACTTGTGCAACTCTAATTTGATCAAACAAGTCGGAATTCACAATCAGTTTATATGACTTTATTTTAATTGGAGTGTAACTCTCCTTCCGGCTTAAAACATCTGCAACAACATTAGTTTACCCGGATGATAAAGTATTTCACAGTCATAATCCTTGACCAGTTCTAACCATCGTCATTGTCTCATATTCAATTCCTTTTGGTCAAAGAAATATTTCAGACTTTTATGATCAGTATAGATAGTGCACTTCGTTCCATACAAGTAATACCTCCAGATCTTTAACGCAAATACGACCGCTGCCAATTCAAGATCATGGGTTGGGTAATTTGCTCATGTGACTTCAATTGCCATGAAGCATAAGCTATTACCTTTCCCCTTTGCATAAGCACACAATCCAATCCAACACGTGAGGCATCAGAATAAACTACGAAATCTTCAGTTCCTTCCGATAGTGCCAGAACAGGAGGTTTAGTTAACTTTTCTTTCAAAAGTTGGAACGCCTTTTCTTGTTCTAGATTCTATTCAAATTTGGATTTTTTTCAAGTTAGCTTTGTCAACGGGGAAGCTATCTTCGAGAAATCCTGAATAAAACGCCAATAATAACCGGCTAAGCCCAGAAAACTTCTGACTTCAGTTGGGGTCTTAGGAGGTGACCATTTCATAATAGTCTCTATTTTGAAGGGATTCACTAAAATACCCTTCTCATTCACCACATGACCTAAGAATTGGACTTCTCGAAGCCAGAATACACATTTAGAAAATTTGCATATAACTTTTATTTTCTTAGCACATTAAGAACTTCACGAATATGCTGAGCATGATCTTCTCCGGTTCGTGAATAGATAAGAATATCATCAATAAAGACGATGACAGAACGATCAAGCATATGTTTACATACTTGATTCATGAGGTCCATGAAAACCGATGGAGCATTTGTTAACCCAAATGGCATCACAACGAATTCATAGTGCCCATAACAAGTACGAAAAGCTTTCTTAGGTACATCTTCTTCTCGTACCTTAACTTGATGATAACCTGACCTTAAATCGATCTTTGAGAACCAGCTAGCGCCTTGTAGTTGGTCAAAAAGATCATCAATTCTAGGCAAAGGGTACCTATTCTTGATGGTCAGCTTATTCAATTCACGATAATCGATGCACATTCGCATGCTACCTCCTTCTTTTTAACAAACAATATAGGCGCGCCCCAAGGTGAAACACTTGGGCGAATAAAACCTTTATCCAATAAATCTTGAAGTTGAGACATCAATTCCTTCATCTCGTTGGGTGCTAGTCGATACGGCGATTTAGCAACAGGTTTAGCTCCAGGAACTAAATCGATTTTGAATTCGATTTCCCTTGTTGTTGGAATACCTGGAAGCTCATCAGGAAAAACGTCTGGGAATTCTTTAACTACAGGGACTTCATCAAGTTTCCTTTCTTTCGTTTCTTTATCAGCCATGTAGGCTAGAAACGCTTGATGTCCATGTCGTATGTAATTGTTGGCTTTTGCCATTGAACATACAATTATGTTACTCTTTCTTTCTCTATAAATCCAGATTTGTTCTCCTATTAGTGACATAAATTGAACAATCTTTCAATTGCAGAGTATTGACGCGTGATGCTGGGATAACCAATCCATCCCAATAATCACATCAAATTCCCTTAACTCTATTGGAATTCAGTCGATATCGTATTCCTCTCCTTGAATATTTATTTTACAGTTTCGACATATTTCGGATACGAAGAAACTTTTATCGTTAGTAATGTCAACTTCTAACACATTTACTAGTTTACTTCTAACAAAAGAACTATGGCAGGCAAACTTTATAGATACAAAGGATCTACTAGCCCAGAATCAAATAAAACATATGCAGGAAGGGAGTTGACTAGAAAGATACCTGTGACGACATCAGGTTCAACCTTTGCTTCTTTAGCAGTAATTTGGAAAGCCCTACCTCGTGGTTTTGGAGCTTCCAACTGTTTCAAGTTCTCTAAGGCCCTCGATCTTTCCGCAGCTTTGGCAACCCTAGTTTTCAACTGTGGGCAATCATTTCTCATATGACCCGGCTTATAACAATTATAACATAAATTTACAGGGCTCATACACTGTGGTGCGGTATGCCTCGGTTTCCCACATTTATAACAAATTGGGTTCTTATAACGACATTCTCCAAGATATCTCTTCCCACAAAATTGACAATTACCAGACTCTTTGATTAAGCCAAACCCTTTGACAGGTTTTGAAAAATTTGCTTTCTTCGTTAGTGCTACAGGAATCACAGCCTCAGCCTTTCATTTTCCATCTCTTTCTGCTTGTCTTTTTAGTTCCATTTCTTGTTCACGAGCCCAATTAAGAAGCTCCTCAAGACTTCCACATTTTGATAGAGAAATAAATTCTCTAATTTCTGTCTTAAGAATAAGATGGAACCGAGTCATCCACATTTCTTCATAAGTGAAAACCGATGGACAAAACTTTGGTTTATCATAGAAAATTCAAAAGATTTCATCCACCGTCTCGTTGCCTTGACGCATATGAAGAAGTTCTTCAGTGATACGATCAATTGCAACACGAGGACTGAAATGTTTTAGAAAGATTGGTTTGAATTCTTCCCAAGATATACTTCTAGTTCTTTCTCTCCCCTTCTCCTTCTTCACCATATCCTACCAGTCTTTAGCTCTTTCACAGAGCTGGTTTGTTGCAAATATCACTTCATCACACGGGTCACAATGACACATATCAAAAATAGTTTCCATGGCTGTTATCCACCTTTGGCTCACCAAAGGGTCAATTTCACCTTTAAACTGTAACGGTTTACATGCCATGAAATCTGTATACGTGCAGTGACGTTTTTCGACTTCAGCTATTGACATCGCTCCCATATTATTCGTAGGTTTTCTACGGTCACTTCATTCTTTTTTGACAGGATCTCAGCCTCTAGTTTGATCAATCAGATTGTTTTTGCAGCGGATTTAGCACGAAATTAGCACTTAAAGCAAGAACATAAAATATTTTGCATGTAAAAGTACAAACATAGAGAGGGAGAAAAGTTCTGCGAAAAAGAAGATTTTCTATTACTCAACACGTTTCGGCACCTAATACAGCATGGTTCACCATCCTTTTATAGGCGGCAAAAGGATGGGTGATGATGTCACTTGACAGTGACATCAACCGATTATTAAACTTACAACTGATAGAACATAAAACTACTAAAGATGTCAACAGCTGACATCTTCTTACAAAAGTGTTCTACCTATTACAAGTACTGAAAAGGAAACTACTGAAAAGCCTACAACGACTGAAGAACAAACTCTTCAGTCGTTTATAACTACTGAACTTATAGCAGCTGAAGAACAAGCTCTTCAGCTGTTGTACAAACTACTGAAACTAAATATAAAACTACTGAAATGAAAAACCATCACAACAACTGAAGAAGACTTCTTCAGCTGTTGTGACAAACTCTGAATCTTCAGCACTTGGTTCTTCAGACTTGGGCTTCAGATGATGTATCAGCTGATGACTTCAGTAGATGTCATCAGCTGTTATCTTCAGTCTTTGTCTTCAGACTTTGTGCATCAGTAGATGATCTTCAGTTCTTCAACTTTGATCTTCAGCACTTGTCTTCAGTACTTGAAGTATTCAGTACTTGTATGTTTCAGTACTTCAGACTTCAGTACTTGTCTTTAGCACTTTAGATTCTTCAGCTGTTGTACTTCAGATCTTTGATCTTCAGACTTTGATTCTTCAGACTTTATCAGAATAGCTGATGGGAGTCTTCAGCAGTTGTTGTAATGACATGTGGGACTTAGAGGTTTTCCTGATCTTGTCTCATTGGTTCTTTTGGTCCAACAAACTCCCCCTGAACCAATGCAGCCAAAACCTCTAATTATTTGTTGTCCCACTTATTGTTGGCATAAAGATTGGTCTATTTCCTTCTGGATCAGATCAGAAGTTGACCCTGATAAGCACTGGCCTGAGAGGTAGTCTCTAAGATTTGATTGGCTTAGTATGGATGGGAGCTCTGTTTTGGGGAATTGGACACAGAGCTGTTGTCCCATCCATGAGATCTACCTCCCATGTACGAGCCGGTAGGATTCTCGGGTGTAGGCTTGAACAAATATCATCTGCTCTTCTTTGGTTAAGTCTTCAGCCGCACCTTCGAATAACCCCTCCCGGCCGTACAGCTCTGAGACATACTTGGCCTGTTTTCCATTTTTGAGCTCAACTGTTGTGACTTGCCTATATGCAAATTCATCTGGGTGTCTTCCTTCTAACAACAGGTTGAGCTCATCCCTATGGAAGTTCTCAAGCCTCTTATAGACTAAGCCCTTCCTCACCACCCTATTGTCTAACATTTTTTGGGGTGACTGCTTAGCTCTATAGGCTTTCTCGAACTCCTCTACTATCTCCCAGGGTGTTACTATAAGAGCCACAGAGATCACTTCATCTACAACTCTCTTAAGTTGGCTCTTGTATCTCACAGGCATATCTTTTTGGACTATCCTGTGAGCCACCCTAGGATCACCAAGTCCTCACTCTTTCCTTATCATATTGAAAGGTTTGCTTAAGAGTGAAGAGTCTCAGAGCCTCCTTCTTCATATTCATAATAGAAGTAGAAGCAGCATATGATTTGTCAACGCTTTTCAGCATTTCCTCATCGTGTAATCTTTGCTGCTCCTCTTCTTCTAATTTTACCCTCATAGTGTCCATCTGTGAGGTGGGAGTGATGGTTTGAGGTTTGGCTTTGGGTAGAGGGATGACTGCTGAAAGGGGCAGTCTATCCTCCTCATCCTCCTCCTCTTCTTCTTCTTGCAGCCTCAACACCCTTCTCTTCTTCTGCAAGGGTGGATCATTGGCTGTGGGTTTTGATGGTGAAGGGGTTGGTTTTGTGGGTTGTGTTTGGGTGGTTGGTGTGGGAATGTTGGCAGGCACTGCTAGCAATCTAGAGATAAGAGATAGTTTGGTCTGTTTTGCTTGCAGTGTCCTGTTCCCAGCATCGGCTTCTGAGAGGGTCTCAGCGACCAGTCCTTTAGTGAAATGACCAGCTGAACAGATCTTGGTGGCTATAGCCAAGATTCTGTCCCTGGTCCATGCTTTGACATCAAGGACTGGCCTGCCCAGATACTTCGAAATGAATCTACTCATAGCCTCGAGTCTCTTTTTGTCCTCTTGGCTATAAGTAGACCATCGGTATTCAATTTCTCTCATTTCCATCTTTCTGATCTCCTGATCTAGCATGGCAGTATCCATGTCAAAGCCTTGCCTGAACAGCTGATCAATGACAGAGTCCATTGATCTGCTTTGTTCAGCATCAGCCTCCTTGACAAGGGCTGCTAGATCAGAGTCAGTCTTCTCTCCCTCCTTCTCTCCCTTTTTCTTTTGATAAGTGACACTGAAATCCTTATGGATCCCAGCCACTTCTATATCAGCTCTCTCCTCCCTCACTTTCCCCTTCCTTTCTCCTTCACCCTAACACTCTCCTCAGCCTTCTCCCTCTCAACTACCTCCTCTCTTCTACTTTTAACTCCTCCTCTCCCCTCTTCCTCTTAGCTTGCACTGATGTCTCCCCCTTGCATTGGTTGGGGTTTGACTATCAGCAAACGCCTTAGCAACGGCAACCTCCACCATGGGTTGGATATGAGTGGAAGCCTCTCATCAATGGTTTATTGATAATATCTGTTATTATGGATGTGATGAGAGGTAGGGATTCCTGGAGGATAGCATCTAGCTGCTCAGGGGGGTTCTGGTCCTGAGAGCTAGTGCCAGAAGCAGGGGCTGGTGGCCGAGTTTGTGGGAGTGGCTCAGTGTATGTGAGACCTTCGGGTGAAGGTGCCATCTGTGGGTTTGTGGTGGCAGATGGACTTCTATCTTGAGTCATTTGAGCAAGCAGCTCTTTGAGTCTGCTTATCTCATCTTCTAAGATAGTGTTTTGAGCGACTACATCAAAGAAGAAGCTCAGGTCATCATCAGTGTGAACTGAATCACCTGACCTCCTGACTATGTCAGGATGTACATGCTCTGAGTGTGGCTCAGAAGTAGCATGTGCCCCTTGGTATTGGTACTGGGACTTCCAGCCTCCGGATTGGATCCATCATCGGCAGTTGCCTCTGGTGAGGTCTTATTGATGTTACCAGCTTCACCCAGCTCAGATGTTGATGCAGAGGAAGTGGCAGCCTCACCAGAATGACCTATCTCCCTAGCCACACTGGGAGATTCGACATGTAATTCTATGTGTTGGGGGCTCCCACCGGCACTTGTGTCCACCATCTCTTCGGTTGGAGTCTCCCCAGTTGTAATTGGTTTCTGGGGAGAGGGTGGAGTGCTCAGGTGGGTCAACACTTTGGCTATTATTAGGGTAGGGCTTTGTAGGGCGGTTTCAGTGGGTGATGGGCTTGAAGCAGATTGCACATGGGGAGGAATGTGCGTTTCAATGGCAATCTTCTCAATTGAGATAGATTCCAGATGTGTGGCTGCCCCAGAAGTGGTTGCATCAGGCTCCTGTTGAGAGAAAGCCTGTGCGGTTGTGGTGGGTGGAGTCGTGGTAGCTGCTGGGAGAATCGGACCAGCAGCCACATCCTGCCTTTGTGTTGCAGGGGCATCCTCAGGGGACTCATTTCCCTGAGTAGCCTTTTTGGGCTTTTTTTTGGTTTTGGTTTGGTGGGGACTTTGGATTTAGAGGTGGAGGCTGTGGGTTCCTGCTGCGTGGGTTTTCGCAGCCGGCCAGCCTGTTTTAGTGTGTGGTCGGTGTTGTGCCTGGAGTATACCTCGGCTAGAACAGCCATGGCAGGGACCCCAGTGCCAACAAGTCCCTCAGCTTTAAGCTGGTCCTCTATTATGGCCATTATGAACCGAGGATACAAGATCCAACGGTTAGAAAGTGGTTTTGTGGCCATATCCTTGATTTCCAAAAATATAATATCAGTTAAGTTCAAAGGTTGTTTTTCAAGGATAGAAAATAATACCTGTTGCCACCTTGTTGACATCTGGTCCCATGAGGATGTTTTGGGGGCCAGACACACGTTCACCATATGAAAAATTAGACGTTGAGGGTCTGGGAAGTGTTTCTTCAACAAGGTGGTGGCAGAGAGGTCGCCCTGATAGTCGTTGGTTGTGAAAGATAGATCAAGGGCGCCTTTGGGGTAAGAGGTTGGGTAGGTGGCATCCTCCAGCTTTAGGTTTGGCGCAAAGTAGCTGGAGTGATAACCACTGGGTGGTTGTTGATGGAGGACCGGAGAGAGACCTCGCCATCTTGCTCTCCGGTTTGGACGGTGATATTTGTCCAGAACTCCGTCAGGGAGTCAGTGTAGCTGGTGGGGTTCAAAAGAAATGCCGTTTGGTAAGGTGAGTCGTTCATAAGATCGACGGCATGGTGAAATTTTGGCCATAATGGCGATTTGGTGAGATGAGCGACACAGTTGTGTTGAGGTTTGAGTTGCATGGTGCCATTAATGGTGTATGGAAAGTTCAGAGGTTTTGAAAAGTTAGGTCAAGTGAAGAGTAAATGCTCTGAAGGTTGGGTATTTATAGGGTAGGGCAACGGCTGAAAGAAAACTACTGAAGGTTTTGGTGTTAGTTATCAGTTGTTGAAACTACTGATGACGTGGTTTTAACCTTCAGTGGTTATAACATCTGAGGACTTGGTGTTAGTCTTCAGTAGTTGAAACTACTGAAACCTTGGTTTTGTCCTTCAGATGTTGTAAACGGCTGAAGACTTGTTGTCAGTCTTCAGTAGTTATAAACTACTGAAGACCTAGTTTTCATCTTCAGACGTTGTAACAACTGAAGACTTGGTGTTAGTCTTCAGTAGTTGTAAACTACTGATATCAGTAGTTGTGAACTACTAAAGACATGGTATTGCTTCAGTTGTTGTAAACAACTGAGGACTTGGTGTTAGTCATCAGTAGTTGTGAAACTACTGAAGACATGGTTTTGTCCTTCAGTTGTTTGGGTATGAAACAGCAGCTGTTGGCATCAGCTGATGAGAAGTTACTCATCAGTTGTTTCCGTCAAATCAGTTGTTTCATGCTAGCCTCTACACTTACTCATCAGCTCTTTGGCTGATTTTCAGATGTTTCATTGACCCTTCAGCTCTTGTGAATATTTATGCCTTCAGCTCTTGTGATCAGATGTTCACAAGTGCTGATGAAATACTCTTCAGAGCTGGTGAACAAATTTTGTCTTCAGTACTTGTGTAAGATGACACATCAGTACTTGTGAGCAAAATTTGTTCTTCAGTACTTATTTGTTTGAAAATCATACATCAGTAGTTGTAATCCACCTCACTACATCAGTTGTTTTCAACAAATAATATACATCAGTACTTTGAAGCATTTTAGTCTTCAGTAGTTGTGAAAGAGCTGAAGACTAAATTACTCATTAGTACTTATATTTGACCTTTGCTCATCAGTAGTTATGAAGTAAGAGCATCAGCATTGGTCAAATTATTCTAGCTGCAGCATACCAAGCCTTAGTACCAAATTTTGGAATGTAGTACTATCTAAAGGCTTAGTAAAAATGTCTGCTAGCTCATCAGCACTAGGCACAAACTTAGGATCAATCAGACCTTTTCATAGCAATCCCTGATAAAATGATGTCTGATCTCTATATGTTTGGTCCTAGAGTGCTGGACTGGATTTTTAACAATACAAAGAGCTGAAGCACTATCCATTAGTAATGGAGTCTTAGTCTCAGTAATGCCATAATCCAGAAGTTGGTTCTGAAGCCAGAGTATCTGAGAGGTACAACTTGCAGCAGCAATGTACTCAGCTTCAGCAGTGGATGTAACAATTGATGTTTGTTTCTTACTCTGCCAAGAAACTAAACAATTGCCTAGGAATTGGCAACCACCAGAAGTGGATTTTCTGGTGACTTTGCATCCTGCATAGTCACTATCAGAGAAAGCAACTAATTTGCAAGAATGCCCAGTTGAATACCAAAGACCTAGTGATTGGGTACCTTGCAGATATCTAAAGATCCTTTTGACTGCAATCAAATGGGATTCTTTAGGTGCAGCCTGAAATCTAGCACAAGCATATGTTGCAAACGTGATGTCTGGCCTAGAAGCTGTAAGGTACATCAAGGACCCAATCATACATCTATAAAGGGTTTCATCAACCGCTTTACCTTTCTGATCTACATCTAGTTGTGTGATGCTGCTCATGGGAGTAGACAGGGCTTACAGGTTTGTAAATCAAACTTATTCAACAACTTTTTGGTATATTTGGACTGATGGATGAAGATTCCATCATCCTGTTGTTTGATTTGCAAACCTAGAAAGAACTGTAATTCTCCCATAGCACTCATTTCAAACCTTAGCTTCATAAACTTTGTAAATTCATCACACAACTTTGGATCAGAGGATGCAAAGATGATGTCATCTACATAAATTTGAACAAGGAGCTTATGTTGTCCCACAGTCTTAATGAATAAGGTTTTATCAATGGAGCTTGCTTTAGCCCATAAAGAGCCTTATCAAGCTTGTACACCCAATCAGGATGTTTATTGTCCTCAAAGCCTGGTGGTTGACACACATAAACTTCTTCTTTTATTTTTCCATATAAGAAGGCACTTTGACATCCATTTGATAAACCTTAAGACTGTGAAAGGCACATAAGCTAAGAATAGTCTGATTGCTTCCAGTCTGGCCACAGGAGCAAAGGTCTCATCATAATCGATGCCTTCCTCTTGTGCAAACCCTTGAACAACCAGCCTGGCCTTGTTCTTGACAATTTGGCCCTTCTCATCTGTTTTGTTCCTAAATACCTACTTAGTGCCTATAGCACACTTACCTTTGGGTAATGGAACAAGCTCCCACACTTGCTGTTTCTTGAACTGAAGAAGCTCAAGCTGCATAGCTTCCACCCATCCATTGTCTCTTAAAGCAACATGATAGTTCTTGGGCTCTTGCTGACTGATGAAGAAAGCATAGAAGCAGAAGTTGGACAATTGATATCTGGTTGAAACTCCAGCATTGATATCACCAATGATTTGAGATGTGGGGTGATTCTTGAGCTCTTGATAGACTATAATATCTGTGCAAGTGTTTGTAGACCCATCAGCAGCAACAGATGGTGATGGAGATTCCTGAAACCATGTAGAAGATGGCAGCTCAAACGAAGTAGAGCAAGCAGAAATCTCATCAGCATTTGTAGTGGATGGAGCTGCTGAGGCTACAGGAGCATCAGGTTCAGTGGACTCAGGCAGGTTGTCACTAAACCTGAAGAGGTGAGTACTGACTACATCATCATCAGTACCACCAGGTGGAGATCTGTTGACAGGCTCAACAGCTGGAGGTTGATAAGGAACATATTGCAGTATGTCCAGATCAAACAACTCCACAGGGTTTTGTGGAATCTTGTCCTTTGGAGATTCATTGAACTTAACATGCAGAGTTTCTTCAACTATCTTTGTTCTACAGTTGAAGACTCTGTATGCCTTACAAGTTGATGAATAACCAACAAAATACCCTGCATCCACCTTACTAGCAAACTTCTGGAGTGGGTTGCTAGTGTTGAGAATGAAACATGGACACCCAAAGGCTCTAAAGAATGAAATTAGAGGAGCCAAATGATGAAGAACTTCATAAGGAGTCTTCATCAACCTCTTATTCACTAAAGCTCTATTCTGTACATAGCAAGCTGTATTGACAGCTTCAGCCCAAAAGGTCAGTGGCAACCCTAAGTCAGCCAACATTGACCTTGCAGCTTCGATGAGAGTCCTGTTCTTTCTCTCCACCACTCCATTCTGCTTAGGAGTTCTAGGAATACTAAACTGCCTTTTAATTCCCTTGGACAGGTAGAAGTCATCAAGTGTGTGGTTTCTAAACTCTGTTCCATTGTCACTTCTCACACACTTGACCTGTAGGGAATACTGCTTTTCTACAAATAACACAAAGTTCATGATAGTCTTGGCTGCTTCATCCTTGGAGTGCAAGAAGAAAGTCCATACAAACCTGGAATAATCATCCACAATTACCAGGCAGTATTTCTTCTTTGCCATGCTCATCAGCAGTGGACTTTGGTTCTTCTATTGAAGAGAATGAAACTTTGTGTTGTTTTCCTTTCAAGCAAGCAGTGCAGTCATCTTCACACTTGAACTCCTTCAGAGGCAATCCTCTTACTAAACCATGGCTTATCAGCTGATTCATGTTCTTGAAATTAACATGACCCAGCCTTCTATGCCATAGTGTAGACTCTTGAGGAGAGGCCTTGGAGAATAGGCAAGATGGCCTTTTAGATCTATCTTTTTGGAAAGATCTAAGGCATACACTCTTCCTGTCTGTTGGCCTTCAGGAGAGTGTGTTCATCCAACACCTTATCAATCAAACTCAGAACTTTGGATGACAGAATCCGACAGTTCTGGCTTGTGAAAAGGGCAACATGGCCTTTGTCACACATTTGACTGGCACTCAAGAGGTTGTACTTGAGATTCTCCACATGGTTACATCATCAAACCTTATTTCCCTATTAGAAACAAAGCCTTTTCCGATGATGTAACCCTTTGCATCATTGCCAAAGGAGACAAATCCCTTCTTTCCTTGAGAGTAGTCATTAAGAAGGGAGCTGCTTCC
Organism: Flaveria linearis; assembly: GCA_024085815.1. Lineage (NCBI taxonomy): Eukaryota > Viridiplantae > Streptophyta > Magnoliopsida > Asterales > Asteraceae > Flaveria > Flaveria linearis. The sequence goes on along the minus strand of CM044004.1, from coordinate 77,277,117 downwards.
TATCATGTGCATAGATCCTCCACTGTCTACATACCAGATGCTTCTTTGGCATGTTGAAGAACCCTGCAAACATAACCACATGTTAGTTAGTCTTAGAGACCCAAACCTGTTTGGTTTTGGGTCTGTTCTCAACTGCAGGTGTAGCACTAACAGGTCTGTTATGTGTGACAGCCTGAGGTGAAGAAGATGGTGCAGAAGAGGAACCCTTTGGCTTGGACTTCCTTTTCTGTGGTTTCAACATAGGAACATCTAAATGGTTGACTCTTCCCATTAGTTGCTGAACCATCATCACCAGCTGTGTCTGATTTTGTGATAAAACTTTCAGCTCTTCAGACACATTGGAGTTTGCTAATGATGGATTCCTATGTTGTACCATCTTTTTCTGAGCAACCTCAGCTGTTGCCTGAGTAACCCCTACCTTCTTTTTAGATTTAGCTTTGAACTTAGGGATTTCAGGCTTGGATGTTGCTAGTACAAACTTGGTTTCAAACTCATTCTTCATTTTATTGATGTCCTCATTGATTTTCTCCTTCTGTTTGAGTTTGGAACCCCTTTTGTACCAGCAATCATCAGTAAGATGATTGAACAAGCCATATATCTCACATGGCTTCTTCTTCATCTTATGCTGATCATCAGCTAAAGAGGATGAAACTGCTGAAGACTTGTTCTTCAGTTGTTTGCTATCAGTACTAGCAGTTTTCTTCCTAGTGCCTGCTTTCCTGGCATCCTCTTTAGCTGTCTTCAAACCTTTCCTACTGTTAGTTTTCTTCTCTTTAGTGCTAACAGTAGTTGAGGTTTGAACTTCAGATGTTGTCACTTGCTCTCCAGTACCTTCAGTACTTCTAGTGACAACACCTGAGTTGATCAGCCTTTTGGTCATGTGACAGTCAGCATTTGAACCATCAGCTGTTATAGCATCAGCTGATTGGTTTTGGCATGAGTTAATACTAACTTCTATCTCTGATGATGCTGAATCAGAAGATAGTAGGTCACATGATGAAAAGGATTGGTTATTGCTCTCCCCATCAGATTCAACTTCTGCTCTTGAAGTGAAATCTGTAGGAGGAGCAGTGTGATTATAACCAATGCCAAACTTCACATTGGAAGCTGATTGCTTACTAAGAAGCATTTCAAAACCCTTGCATGATTGCACCCATCGATCACACTCAACTTGGGTGGTTGCAAGAGTTTCCTTGAGGTCTCTGTACTTCTAGACTCTGTACTTCTTTAGAAGTACATCTTCCCTAGCTTTATCATCTTTGATTTGACATTTAAGCTTGTAAATCTTATCATTTTTCTCTTTTAGAGCAACCTCAAAATCAGCTTTTCTTTTGGAAATAGTATGCTCTAGCTCAAGATTTTTATCTATTAAAGCTACATTTGCTTCTCTAATAGAAGCAAATGCTGCTATGCAAGATTCAGAACAAAGCTTGGCTTTAGCCTCAGTGGATACCTGCGATGAGGCATTGGATGATGACCCTTCTGTCACACCCCGACCGACGGCGGTATCATCGGAGCGGACGAGGGAATGATTGATTGTTCATAACACATGTTGTCTAATAGTGGAAACAATATTAAATCAGATTACAAGATAATATAAGTTTAACATACACAAATACAACAATCGAAACCAAAAATAATAATTGTCTTTTATTTTAACTAAGTCCGTGTCTTAAGTGAGTACGTAGAAGTCCACTATCTTGCTTAACCTGAAATCATGTGAGAAAATAAGTCAGCTAACGAGTTAGCTGGTGAGTAATCACAGTTTTGAATATATATATAGATTGATTGATTGTTTAAGAATAATTCAATTCACAAGGTAATATTAAGACTTATATGGCAATAGTGAAACATATAGATAAACTGACACAATATAAACCCCTTGACTTGACACTTGCATATAATAGACTTCACACAAACACCATAGATTGTCTAATTGCCTCTGGCATAATCACCACTCGTAAGCCATGTGGGGTGGGTTATCCAAACCAGTAGATCTACCATTGATACCAGGATTGATTGATTAGGGTTTTACTGTCGTCCAGATTATCTTAGTGTTTTCACGTAATTGCAAGTAATAACATAACCTATCTTGAATTGAATTTAGAATGAAATAACAAATAGAATATCATGTTTGAATATATGTATCACATGATTTCCCCCAAATAAGAAATGATACAAAAAGAGGATATGAATACTCACTTGATTGATGAGATTAGGATCTGGATGTGATAGATTAGACACCAAAGATTTCCTTATGATTAACCTAAAGAACGGTGTCTCAAATTAGAATAATAATGATTTGGGAATTTGGTAATGTATTAGGGTTTTAATTTATTTAGTTTGAATATCTTGAAATATATAAAATGAATTTTGTTGTAAGTAATTATGTTTAGAATTTAATATGTCAATACGCATAATCGTTTGATTTATGTTATAGTGTGGAAAAATAATTAATTTTATTAATTAATTATATGATAATTAATTAAAATATTTAATTATTTAAATAACTAAAAGAAATGAAATTGTTTTGGAATGATTTAAATATAAAACTTTTATATTTAATCATGATTTAAACAATAATAAGTATTATTTGATTAAATTAAAAATAATATGGTGTCGAATAATAATTTAATAAATTAAATTATTATTAAAAGTTCACTTTCGTATAAATAATCTTGTATTATTTGTAATTTTATTTATTTAAAACATTTATTAAATAGATAAAATGTTAAAATAAATTTCAGGAATTAATTAAGTTGTTTAAGAATTTTTAATGTTGTAAAAACATTTTTATAATTTTACAAAATTTTTTAATAATTTTAGAGGCCTAAAAAGGTCTTAAAAAAATAAATGGAGGTGCCCGGGGTCGAACCGGGACCTCCTTTTTGTCATGGGAACACGGGAACCAGTGGACCAAAGGCTTACAGCCGCGAAAGGAGATGGTTCCCATTGTTTTTAAATAACAACAACAAACCACTCCCAAATCAGATTGAGCCTAGTTCGATCCGAGACCCAATTGAGGTTCAATTCGACATCGAATGTATTTGCAATCATGGGGCTTTTGTTCCCCATGAAAAACCGAGTATGTAGGTGTGTCGAATTACCTATATGGTGTTCGTTTGAAGTTAAACTCGATGAAGAACAGTCGCGGCTCTTTGTTGTGATCGAAGGGTGAGCAAAACTTGATTATAATCGAATTAAATTTGAGGGAAGCTTAGTATGATGATCTAGAAACAAAGCCCCTTATCAAATTCGATTAAATTGATTTAAGGTTGGCTAACAATCGAGTTGCAGGTCCGCGATGAAGATGGTGATCGATTTCTGTGTTGTGTTTGTGTTTGGTGAAATTGAAACCTGAGTTCGATTGGGTATGTAATAATGGTCGATTTTGTAGCTTTAATTTGTTTGTTGATGTTGTTTGAGTGGGTTTATTGAGTGGTATCGAATCCGAGAATAAAGTGAAATTCATAACCATTGTTGACCGATTCAGCACGTGTTTATGTTGGAATTCTATTAGAATTGGATCCAAGAAACTTTCGGTGTGTGTGTGGGGTTCAAAATCAGATTAATTGACTGATTTTGGTCGGGAATTTTATGATTTCGATGTGGAAGCTTTGGATTCGAATTTACCGACGATTTATCGTGTTTAATGGGTGTCGTGGGTTCGAAACTAGTCCACGAGTGCATTGAAACCGGTTTTGTGAGTTGAAATGGAGTAATTTCATCGTTTTGGCTTCGCCGGAGTTCGGCCGGAGACTCGCCGGAGTCTCGCGGGAAAACCGGGGGGGGGGGGGGGGGGAAGCCGGAGGTTTTAAAATTTTACACAATTAGTCTCTGCGGTTCAACTTTTATATTTTATGTATGAAACTTCTTATTAAGTTTCCAAAATGACATAATTACCCTGGACTTTTATTATTATTATTCTTAACATATTAATGTTATTATTATTATTATTATTATTATTATTATTATTATTATTATTATTATTATTAATTATCGAAAGCTTACAATTAAAATTCCCATGATCGTATTATTAACAAATATTAACAAAATTAATATAAAAAAAATACGGGTGGTACAGTCTCCCCTGCTTAGGAAATTTCGTCCCGAAATTTGTTCACGAGGAGGCTTGAAACGAAAAGATGAGGGTACTTGGTTTTCATTTGGTCCTCACGTTCCCAGGTGTACTCTGGCCCACGTTTAGACTCCCAACGAACTTTGACAATGGGTATCCGACTGCGTTTGAGTTGTTTAACTTTCGATCCATAATTTCCACAGGTTTCTCAATAAAGTGCATAGATTCATCAATCTGGACTTCGTCGAGTGGAATGTGGAGATTTTAATCGGCAAGACATTTCTTGAGATTTGAAAACATGAAACGTCGGATGTATATTGCTGAGTTCTTGGGGTAGTTCCAGCTTATAGGCACTTTCCCAATCCGCTCGAGCACTTTGAATGGACCCACGTAACGAGGTGCTAGCTTCCCTTTCTTTCCAAAGCGAATCACTCCCTTCCAAGGTGACACCTTAAGAAGTACGAGATCACCGACATTGTATTCCATGGGCTTACGTCTTTTGTCAGCATAATGCTTTTGACGATTTCTAGCAGCGACCAAGTTATCACGGATCTTATGAATTTTGTCGGTTGTTTTTGTATCAATTCAGGACCAGTAATCTGTGATTCACCAACTTCAGACCAGCAGATGGGAGATCGACACTTTCGGCCATACAAGGCCTCAAATGGTGCCATCTGGATGCTGGTATGGTAACTGTTATTGTAAGAGAATTCGATCAACGGAAGATGAGAATCCCACGATCCACTGAAATCAATGACACAAGCCCGGAGCATATCCTCAAGAGTTTGTATCGTTCTTTCAGTCTGACCGTCGGTTTGCGGGTGATAGGCTGTGCTAAGATTTAGTTGAGTCCCGAGAGCTGTTGGAGACTTTTCCAGAAACGAGAGATGAAACGACCATCGCGATCAGAAATTATCTAAAGGTACACCATGCGACTGACTATTTCATTAATGTAAATACGAGCCAATTTCTCGACTCGATAATCTTCCCGAATTGGAATGAAATGAACCGACTTAGTCAATCGATCAATGATAACCCAGATACTATCGTGACCACTAGCGGTACGAGGCAGCTTGTGATGAAATCCATGGATATGCTTTCCCATTTCCATAATGGAACCTCGGGTTGTACGAGTAATCCAGAGGGACGTTGATGCTCGGCTTTGACTTTGGAACATGTGAGGCATTTAGATACATACAAGGCTATATCCTTCTTCATGCCGGGCCACCAATATTGGTTCCGAAGATTCATGAACATCTTATCTGCTCCCGGATGAATGGAATAACGAGCCTTATGAGCCTCATCCATGGGTTGTTCGAAGATTATCGCGATTCGGAATCCAAAGTCGATTTAGAAAATACAGTAGTCCGTCCGACTTGGTTTCCAATTGGAGTTCAGCACCGCATGACATTTCATCATACATGTTTCCCTCGGTGACTGATTCGTGTTGAGCTTCGAGTATACGGGTCAAGAGGTCGGTTTGAATGGTAACACTTTGAAGCATAACTTGGCCCTTACGACTTAATGCATCGGCTACGACATTAGCTTTACCGGGGTGGTAACGAATCTCACAGTCGTAGTCATTGAGTAGTTCGACCCATCGTCGTTGCCTCATGTTAAGCTCCTTTTGGTTGAAGATGTACTGGAGACTCTTATGATCGGTGAATACAACACATTTAGTGCCATAGAGATAGTGTCTCCAGATTTTGAGTGCGAATACGACAGCACCCAATTCAAGATCGTGCGTCGTATAATTTTTCTCATGAATCTTCAATTGTCTTGAAGCATAAGCTATAACTTTGCCTCGCTGCATGAGAACGCAACCTAGACCTTGTTTTGAAGCGTCACATAGACAACGAAATCGTCGTTTCCATCAGGAAGTGTTAAAATCGGCGCTTCACACAACTTTGCTTGAGGGTTTGAAATGCTTTTTCTTGATCAGGCCCCCAAGAAAAAGGCTTATCCTTGTGGGTCAAAGCAGTGAGTGGCACAACAATCTTCGAGAAGTTAGGAATAAAACGTCGATAATATCCGGCTAAACCAAGGAATGAACGAATCTTTGTAGGAGTTTGAGGTTCTCCCCATTCTTTATTGCCTCGATCTTTGCAGGATCAACGTGAATTCCCTTGCTGTTTACTATGTGACCCAGAAATTGAACCTCATTAAGCCAGAATTCACATTTTGAGAATTTGGCCTAGAGTTTCTTTTTCCTCAGAAGTTCGAGTATTAGACGAAGGTGATTCTCGTGATCGGATTTTGATTTGGAGTATATCAAGATGTCGTCGATGAATACGATCACGAATTTGTCTAGGTATGGTCGGCACACGCGATTCATTAAATCCATGAATACTGCCGGTGCGTTGGTTAACCGAATGGCATCACTGTAAACTCGTAATGGCCATATCTCATTCGGAAAGCGGTTTTTGGAATATCATCATCGTGCACACGGAGTTGGTGATAACCAGAATGAAGATCGATCTTTGAGAAATGAGTGGCTCCTTGAAGCTGATCAAACAGATCGTCGATTCTGGGTAATGGGTAACGGTTCTTGATTGTGAGTTTGTTAAGCTCCCGATAGTCAATGCACATACGGAATGAGCCATCCTTTTTCTTCACGAATAAGACTGGAGCTCCCCATGGTGACGAGCTCGGGCGAATGAATCCTTTGTCTGACAGTTCTTGCAATTGGCTAGCAAGTTCTTGCATCTCAGATGGTGCAAGTCGATAAGGAGATTTTGCCATGGGAGTTGCACCAGGTACAAGGTCGATTCGGAATTCAACTTGACGAACGGGAGGAAGACTGGTTAAATCTTCGGGAAAGACTTCAGGAAACTCTCGAACAACCGGAATGTCTTCAATCTTCTTAGGTTTCTCATCTGCCTTCACAATATGGGCTAAGAAAGCAACGTAATGCTTGCGGAGGTACTTTTGGGCTTTGGTACAAGACATGAGTTTAAGTCCTTTAGAAGGCTTTTCCCCGTAAATATTTAACACCTTTTCAGGCGTAAGAGGGATTCGGATGACTTTCTTGAAACAAACAACTTCAGCATGGTTCTTAGATACCAATCCATGCCGATAATGACATCGAAATTTCCAAGTTGCATCGGTGTAAGGTCGATAGAAAAATCATGTTCGCTAAGGCTAAAGGTACAGTTTGGAATAATAGAATCGATTATGATAGGTTTCCCGTCGGCTATTTCTACCGTAAACGGTTTCTCCAACTTAGTTCTCGCACTAGCAAGCAAAGGCTCAAATTCTAAGGATACAAAACTTTTGTCGGCGCCGGTATCAAACAAGACTGAAGCATAATGATTATTGATTAGAAACATACCGTTCACCACATCGTTATTGGTTTGAGCTTGATGAGCATTGATGTTGATGCTCGACCTTGAGCAGTAGGGACGGCCTTGAGAAGCTTCGGACATTGGTTGCGGAAGTGGTTAGGATCCCTGCATTGGTAGCAAGCTCTTGTTTGCGTGATTGTCGGGGTATGCTGAACAGTCGGTGTGGTAACTGGAACCCTTGTTGTATTCTTGCACAAGTTGAATGTATGCCCAAAACGACCACAGTTTGTGCATTGACGACACTGAACGTTAGCGGGATGGTGATACTTGCAGTGGTTACACTGCGGAAAGGGTCCAGCGTATGGCTTTTTCATCAGCGGTTGATTGTTTACTGTTGGTTGACGAGTTGGAGGGACTTGATTAATTGGCACAGCAGGGGTAATCACAGCAAAGTTTTGGGATTTAGCCTTCCTCTTCCTGTTTTGAGAAGTTTCAGGTTTTTCCTCCTTAGGGGGTTCAGCTGAGGGTTTCTCAGGCACCTTTTTAGCACCCTTCCTAGTCAGGGTTCCAGCCTTGACATGATTATCAGTTAACTGAGCAGCTAACCGGATGGTATCTTCCAAGGTTGCAGGATTTCTACCCCCACACCGTGTCTTGAATTTGCATGGGTAGACCACCGATGTATTTCTCGATAGCCCGGGATAAAGGAGTAACCAGGTGAGGAACTAGTAGACTCAGTTCATGAAATCGGTTGGTATAAGCTAGATTTTCTCCACTTTCTTGAGTTAAATCCCAGAACTCAGCTTCCAATTTCTTAATTTCGTTTCTCGGACAGAATTCCCGAGTCATGAGCTCCTTAACTTCATCCCACGTCAATGCTAATGCGGCATCAGTTCACGGGTTCGTTTCTCACCGTTCCACCAAGTGAGTGCTCTCTTTTGAAGAACACTTGTGGCATACCGGACTTTTAGATTTTCAGGGCACTCGCTGTTGAGGAAAGTGTTCTCGATGCTTTCGAACCATTGTAGTAATCCGGTAGCTCCTTCAGTTCCACTGAACTTGGTGGGTTGCAAGAACTGAATTGTTTGTAAGTACAAGTTTTGGGAGGGTTTGGTGCAATTGGGTTTTGGACAGTATTGTTGCCTTGGTTCAAGTGGGTAAGTAGAGTTGGGATGACTGCAGCAACTTCACGTGCCACTATAGCAGCATTTTACGGCCAGAGTTTCCAGATCGTGAACGGATTCGACGAGAAGACATTCTGAAATATCATTAGGATATTTTATGAGAATTAGGTAATATGAGTTATACAATTTGTAAACGAAAATCGGGAATTTGGCATAATAACAATGATATTTTCCGAGTGTAATCGTTTGATTCGTAAATCAAAGCGAATACGTTGACTAATCAAAGTATTGGGTCAATCACAACTTTGTTGAAGACATGCGTACCTATAAGCAGATACTCATCCCGAGGGTTCCCAGGTAAGGTAGACAGGTCCATCGGTTGGTTTGGATTTATGCGAATACCTTGCCTAGACAGAACACCCCGAGATACAGGCATCCTACTCTTCCCGCATTACATGTATTCAGTTGTGAGACACGAACTTTGACGAGATTTTGAAAACACGAATAACGATTTAAAGCTCATTTTGAAACCATTTGATTTAGGCACACAATGCCTTGAATATGATTTAAGATTTGTGTGTGCATTGATAAGAATCAAAGTATAGGAAGAATCACATAGGGCATATAATCATATAATCAAGTATAAACATGTAAAGCACACATATAATCTATCTATGCATATAATATACATGAGAGGACTCATGTGTAAGGTACTTATTTATAGTCTAGGTCATTCCATTTCTAATAACCTAATTCCCTATAACCATGGCTCTGATACCAATCTGTCACCCCGACCGACGGCGGAATCATCGGAGCGGACGAGGGAATGATTGATGTTCATAACACATGGTTGTCTAATAGTGGAAATAATATTAAAATATTTTGACAGGATCTCAGCCTCTAGTTTGATCAATCAGATTGTTTTTGCAGCGGATTTAGCACGAAATTAGCACTTAAAGCAAGAACACAAAATATTTGCATGTAAAGTACAAACATAGAGAGGGAGAAAAGTTCTGCGAAAAAGAAGATTTTCTATTACTCAACACGTTTCGGCACCTAATACAGCATGGTTCACCATCCTTTTATAGGCGGCAAAGGATGGGTGATGATGTCACTTGACAGTGACATCAACCGTTATTAAACTTACAACTGATAGAACATAAAACTACTGAAGATGTCAACAGCTGACATCTTCTTACAAAAGTGTTCTACCTATTACAAGTACTGAAAAGGAAACTACTGAAAAGCCTACAACGACTGAAGAACAAACTCTTCAGTCGTTTATAACTACTGAACTTATAGCAGCTGAAGAACAAGCTCTTCAGCTGTTGTACAAACTACTGAAACTAAATATAAAACTACTGAAATGAAAAACCATCACAACAACTGAAGAAGACTTCTTCAGCTGTTGTGACAAACTCTGAATCTTCAGCACTTGGTTCTTCAGACTTGGGCTTCAGATGATGTATCAGCTGATGACTTCAGTAGATGTCATCAGCTGTTATCTTCAGTCTTTGTCTTCAGACTTTGTGCATCAGTAGATGATCTTCAGTTCTTCAACTTTGATCTTCAGCACTTGTATTCAGTACTTGAAGTATTCAGTACTTGTATGTTTCAGTACTTCAGACTTCAGTACTTGTCTTCAGCACTTTAGATTCTTCAGCTGTTGTACTTCAGATCTTTGATCTTCAGACTTTGATTCTTCAGACGTTGTCAGAACAGCTGATGGGAGTCTTCAGCAGTTGTTGTAATGACATGTGGGACTTAGAGGTTTTCCTGATCTTAGCTCATTGGTTCTTTTGGTCCAACATTTTTCAATTTTCTTCTAGCATAATTCCAATAGAATTTGCATTTCAGCTAAAAGATATGGGATATTGGCTTCAAATGCCTTTCCCACTTCAATGACAATCTGTCTACGAATTTCTTCAGGTACAAACATTGTTATTATTAAGACGAGATGAATACACTGAACTTTTTGAAGCATTATCTACATGCTTTCAGTGTTACGACTTCCCTCGCCTTGTGTAGCATTCTCCCCTTTTCATCCGCCATATTTCTCTAAATAATTATTTATTTTACGTTATTTTTTTATTCTAATGATTTCTACACTGCGAGTACTTAATTAAGACCTTAATGCTCTTAACATTATTGTCAAGACTAACAAAATATCTAAGGTCAAAAAGTATTATATATGCATTTATAACATACTACACACATATCATTTTATGCATATATACTCCCCATCCCCACACTTACTCTTTGACGTTTCAATACAATATGATCTTTGGAATTTACAATAATATGATATATTACCCTCATACTAACCAGGTATGAAAATAATATATTATACTCATCATAATTTTCCAACTACCATATGATATCTCAAACATACAAATTTCAATGTACACATATTTCTCATATGTTTTCATAAAGCACCAATACAAACTTTCCATTTATCTGCTTTCCTGGACCGCTTCTGGACTAAACCCTATCGTTTTCATATCAGTAGCACTAATGGTTCGAGTCTAAGTATTTCTTTATATACATAAATCTCTCGAACCGTGCTCCGATACCAACTTGAAACACACCAATTTTTTTATATTTGCTTTCACCACATATATCAGAGTTAGGTCCCAGTTTACATTAAATTTGTCACTCGGAGATTTCATTATATATATAAAAAACATTACAAGAAACATGAACGTTTTACAACTTTATTATATATATTTATTATATTAAATATTAAACGAGAGTAGGGTTTATTCGTCAGTCCAGTCTCGTCCGTAAAGCTTTAACCATTTATTGGTGCATTTTCTGAAAACATTTAAAAATATTTTTATTAGCTTTTCTACGTAAGTACATCTCTTTATTTCAAAAACATATTTTTATTCATTGGAATTTAACATCCAAAATTTTTATTTACTTCATCCTTTTTACTTCTTTGGAATTCAACACCCGAATTCCTTATGTGTTTATTTTTAACCCTTGAGGATTATTAACTCATCTCTTTATATATGTGGAGTTCAACATCCGAACTCCTTGGGATTTCAAAACCTGAACTCCTTGGGATTTCAAAACCTGAAATCCCTACATATATTTAACTCTCTTTTTATATATATGTGGATTCAACACCCGAACTCCTTAGGATTTCACACCCGAAATCTTTGTATATATTAACTTCTCTTTAAACTATCAATACTAATACTTGGACCCGTAAACATATAAATATTTCTTCATAATCATGTTTATCAAAATAAATAAACATATATCACATGTATTTAGACATGTTTCATCTCCATAAAATACATACAAACTCATAATAATAACACATATATCATGTAATTAAACGTATAATAAAAAAATTAGTACAGGTCAGTGTACATACCTCTTGTATCCCTAACGTGAATGTAGAATATAACTCGCTAATTGTTGTGTTCAAAACCGTATCCAAAATACACTACATCTTAACTCTTATGTATCATCTCAAATTTATTCATATATCACTTTATTTGTTTCTTCTTGCCTCTCGTTTTTTTGAAATCCTCTCTCAACCTTCTTCTTCTTGTGAAGACTCTACACAATATATATGTGTATATTATAAACTGGCCGATCTACACCCTTCCTTATGAAGTTTCAAATTGATATCTATCTTTAGAAATTATTATTATATATATTTTTGAAACGTGGCATTACACCACCAAAATCCTTGCACTTTAAGTTTTAGTATGCAAGGAAACAGCCGTGGAAACAGCCTCTGGTAAGGTTGTTGCTTTGTGACCTTGAGGTCATGGGTTCTAGCCGTGGAAACAGCCTCTTGCATAAATTATGCAAGGAAAGGTTGCGTACATCAGATCGCTTCGCGATCCGGCCCCTCCCCGGACCCTGCGCAAAGCGGGAGCTTTATGCACCGGGTACGCCCTTTTTTTTTAAGTTTTAGTATGTAATCATTATTAGTTTATATTATTATTTATTATTATTATTATTATTATTATTATTATAAACAAAATCAACACACTCGTTTAAACATAACTTAATTCAATAATAATATGATTTAAAACTTACTCGTTTAACAATGTTTGAAATATATATTTATATATATTTTTTCACAAAAGAGTATGTTACAGTTCTATAGTGAGTTACCACACCCAAGCACAAATGCACAATGAATCTTAACTTATTTAATCTCTCATGAGCGAACTCAATTAAGTTTGATCTTTATAATCTATGGTTTCTATCTTGGTTAATAATAAAAAATTCTAAATATTTTACTAATTTTACTTACATTTTTTAAGTATAAAAACAACTTAAGTTTCAATATTATTGTTTGTTAATGTTAGATATTGAAATGAAATGACTTAAACAAAATTTAATATGAATAAAACTTGGATACTATTGATTATTTTATTTAAAATTTAGCAGTCGTATGAAATATTTGTAAAGTAACAAATAATAATTATCGAGTTTCATAATTATTTTATTTATGTGAAAGAAAAAAAACACTAATAATAAACAAGTTTCGTATCTGCTTTATTTAAATTATTTAATTTCAAAAGCTTTTAACATAAAGAAAAAGTTTATCAGAATAAAACAATAACAAAACTTCATAGGTTTATAGTTAAAAATAATATTAAACAAATGACCCTCCGTTATTGTCTTCATGATTTTAACCCATTAAACTATTCTATTCTATTGACAATGTTTCTTATCCCAAATTGTTAAAATGAGATACTAAAAATATGTGAATACGAAAATACGTTAGGTTTAACTCTTACTCTTGAGCAAAAACGTTTAGGGTTAAGCCACACTTCTGAATTTCTTTGTGAGTGAGTTGGGGGTGCGGTTCTTGTTGAAACGGATAAGTAAACCCGATTAAAATAACACATATCTTTTGAAACAATATCATACATTTGCCTTGAAAAAAATATTCTAATGGTATCGTGTCTTCATCTCCGAAAGTTGTAAAACTTAAGGTGCTAACTTTGTAAGCCTGAAACATTTCGGGGACCTGAACAATAAACACCCTAAACGTAACCAATGGTCCGTAGACATTAATGCTGAAAGTTGTACTCCTTTCTTTCGTCAAACTTCTTACTCATCGGACGACGCGTTGTCCCCAAATTTAGCGTCAAACTTCTTTCGTCAAACCCTTTGAATTGGTCATTGCATCACTGATAGAGACATATACAACTACGTGTGGATGTTGGGGAGTGTTTTTTACTTTCTTTTTAAATTATTAATTTTTAGAGCTTTTGGTAATATAATGATTGTGAGAGAAATAAATTAATAAGTCACTTCATACGAACTTATTAACTTATAGAAAAAATTTAATAAATCAATAAATTGTTTTGAGAAGCAATCCCAAACACACCCTATATCGTCGTTCATTATTTTAATCTAGGGTACATTCATTGCGCTATGATTTTCCACGATGTTGTTAGGATTATATCTCTTTTAACCGTTACTGTTGTTGTAATTGATATGGTTGAATTGGTCGTTGTATTGGAGACAATTAAAAGTTAATGGCGTCTTTTGAAGTCAAGTCTCCGTTCTTAAACTAAATCTGTACGTTACGGTCCCAATATTTAATTAACTATAACAGTAGTCGTAGAAAAAGAGTACATAGTCCTTACAATTTCGTTGAAAATCATACTGAGGGATAATAATCAATAATGTGGTTGAAATGGTCGTTGCATCTGTGATAGAGACTTGCTAAGGTTATTAGCATTTCTAGTGAAGTCAAGTCTTCAGTCTACATTTATGTTGTTTAATATGGTATATAGAAGGTTATTTTCACATTTCCATTAGAAATTTGACCAATCTTTTAGGTAATTTCTGTCTTTCACATGTGATTTTCCATGAACTTGTGTAGATTATATAAACTCTTATGTTCAGGACTACTAGCTCAATTTTGATTCAATCTGTTTGTTCATTCTTTTTTTGATTCAGAATTAGTTAGATTAGTGAAATGAGTATTATTTGAGAAGCATATTACCAGTTAGTTGTTCAAAAAAGGATGAAGATGATGAGTACAATGTGGAGTACTCATTTGCCAGTGAGTACACGGGTCCTCCGGTTTTGTATGATATTCCTAAGGCAGTTCCTGTTGATGTTGGTTGTATTCCAACAGCGTCTGTTGTTTCTACACCTGTTAATTCGGGTAATCTGTCGTTACCAGTTGTTTATCCTGTCGTTAAGAGAAGGCGCGAGTTTGTTTCGTCCGAAGTTAAGGGGAATAGTTTTCGTGCATCTAGTTCACCTGAGAAAGAGAGAAGCTCTAATTCATCAGGATTTTCGGATAGTCAAGAGAATTCTCATGAATTCTCCATGAGCTCGGATGGTGATGGTTTGGATAATGACTGTCATGAGATTGAAGAGCTTAGTGTCTCTGAAGATGATCACACGCGCCAAGAGGTTTCAGATTACGATAACAGAACTCAAATTGTGACTTTTCTCGAGCCTGAGTCCAGTGCTATGGTTCAAGATGAAAGTGACTATGCTGATTCGCGAAGCGTGATTCAAGACAGGCCTCGTGCTGACCCGAATGTTAAAAAAGGGGTATGCCACCGTTGCCTTAAGGGAAACCGATTCACTATGAAGGAGTCTTGCATTGTATGTGATGCAAAATACTGTAGTAAATGTGTGTTGAGAGTGATGGGGTCAATGCCAGAAGGTAGAAAGTGTATTACTTGTATCGGCCATTCAATTGAGGAGTCAAAACGCAGGCAGTTAGGGAAATGCTCAAAACTTCTTAGGCATTTGCTCACAGAATCCCAAGTTAAACAAGCAATGTTTTTTGAAAAAACATGTGAAGCAAACCAAGCACCATATTGGCTCATTATTGTTAATGGCAAACCTCTTTCGATACAAGAAGTGTTTCAGTTGCAAACTTGTTCCCACCCGCCAAAAGGACTTGTTCCAGGACGCTATTGGTATGATAAGTTGTCTGGCTTTTGGGGAAAGGTGAGGCTTCAAAGTTCCAACTCTTTATTAATAGTAATCGTAAGTATATCTGATCGTGTTTTTGCATAAACAAGAATGATAACAATGGAGTGTTAATAAGAATAACAGAAATATTTTGCTGGTGTCAATATATGTGATTTTGAATAAAGAAGAATGTTGTGAAATTTTGAGCAGGAAGGGCATAAGCCGTGCCAGATTATTACTCCTAGACTGTCTGTTGGCGGGGCCATCATGGAAAATGCTAGCAATGGAAACACGAACGTAAAGTTCAACAATCGAGTGATCACCAAGGGAGAGCTGCGTATGTTAAGGGTTGGTGTCTTTTAAACTATGTTACTTGGGATCACTGATTATAGTTTCATTGGTCATTATCTGACTTTCTTGCAAACTATGCAGTTTGTCGGAATCAATCACAAAGGTAACCCTCACTATTGGGTAAGCCACAATGGATCCTATCAAGAAGAGGGTCAGAACCAAATTAAAGGGAAAATATGGGAAGAGGTATGTAGTTGATTTTATTTGGGCTCTATATTACTCTATATTCAACTTAATTCTCGAGTGCTGACTAGGACAGATTGACTTACCTCGGTTCGTTATCTTTGGTTTCAGCGTGGAATAAAGATGGCTTGTTTTCTCTACTCTTTACCAATGCCACCGAAATCTTTATCTCATCCGAGGAAGAAACAGTCAACAATGGCAGTCAGTCGGAGCAGAAAAAGGATGATACAAAACCACTAACGAAAATACTTCTAGTTGGTCAAGATCAATCTGGCATAAGTGCCATCTATAAACAGGTAGAACATAGTGAAAACAACCCTGTGATTATGCTCTATGTATGTCATTTGAGATCAGATCTCAAAAGAACAACCTGATGTTAGTTAGATCCCAATATGCAAAAAAATTTTTACTTGTACTCCTTTCGTCCCAAAAGAAACTCAACATTTGACCAAGTTATTGGAAACGTTTGGCTATAGTAATTAAACTGAAGAATTTTTATATCAAGTTGTCAACCGATTTCAATAAATTTTGCGTATGCTGTTCATGATGATTGAGTTGATGAATGTGTTTTTTTCAGGCCAAGATTCTTTACAGAGTTCCGTTTTCAGACGATGAACGTCAAATAGTCAAGTCCTTGATTCAGACCCACTTGTATCTTTATATCAGTATTCTGCTCGAGGGTCTTAAACAATTTGAAGAAGAATACTCAATTCAGATTAGAAGAAAACTAACTGATCAACCTAGTACATCAGGTATGATTAGTAGTTTAATACAATTTCAAGAATTTCACATCCACCACAAATTACTGTAATCTGAAGTTCTTTTATACAGCTGCAGGGAGTTTGGTTGAAAACATCGAATCAAATATTTATTCTCTAACTACAAAATTAAATTCATTCTCCGAATGGCTTCTTCAAGTTGTGAACTCAGGCAATCTGGAAGTCATTTTTCCAGCTGCAACTCGTGAGTATTCAGCACTTGTTGAGGAACTGTGGAAAGATAAAGCCTTTCAAGCAACTTATGCTAGACGACATGAACTTCCTACACTCCCAATAGTTGCTGATTATTTCTTACCTCGGGTATGTGCTCACATATCATATTTTTGTAGCTAGAGGTTGAAATTTGACCTGTTTACTTATAAACGGGTCGATTCAGGTCAACCTGACACTAAAAGTTTACCCATTTTAACTAGCCACCTATCCGCCCAGCCCGCCTATTTTCACCATTATAATTTATAATTCTACATAAACAATTAGATGAATCAGTTTTCTGGATCTTGTGAGTTGTGTAGGCGGTTGAAATTTCAAGCCCGGCTTATGAGCCATCTGATGAGGACATTCTGTATGCCGATGGTATTACATCTTCAAACGGGCTTACTTCAATGGAGTTCTCCGTTCCCTCTTCACAGCCAAATAGCTTCATGGAGGCCACTGAGCAGACTGACACCT
Organism: Flaveria linearis; assembly: GCA_024085815.1. Classification (NCBI taxonomy): domain Eukaryota; kingdom Viridiplantae; phylum Streptophyta; class Magnoliopsida; order Asterales; family Asteraceae; genus Flaveria; species Flaveria linearis. The sequence continues at coordinate 77,259,725 of CM044004.1, read as the reverse complement.
CACTGCAAAGGTTAGTATTATATCACATGCGTGTGTACATAACTACATATATATATCTGTACATATATCACACATATTGAATCTTTTTAAATGCGATCCATATGTTTGCAGGTACCAACTGATCCGAGTGAATTCAAGCAACCTAGGCTACAACTGCAAATGGCTAAGCATGTTTGAAGACGTTGACCTCGTCCTCTACTGCGTTGACTTAACATCATACAACGAGTTTTTCAAAGACAACAACTTAAATCTCAAGAACAAGATGTTAGAAAGCAAGAACACCTTTGAAAACATAGTCACACATGCAAGGTTCAAGAACAAAGCATTCCTTCTAATACTCAACAAATTCGATCTTCTAGAAAAGAAGATCAAAACAACCCCTCTTACACAATGTGAATGGTTTCATGATTTCAATCCGTTCATCACCAACCACACGTACACCAGTGGAACCTCAGACAATAACAGTAACAATAACAATAATACGTCTGTAGCACAATATGGTTTTCAGTACATTGCTGCAAAGTTTAAGAAGTTGTTTAGTGACTTGACCGGGCGAAAACTGTATGTTTCATCGGTTACGGGTTTAGATGGGGATAGTGTTGATGCTGCTCTTAAGTATGGGAAGGAGGTGTTGATGTGGGTGAATGAAGTAAATAAACCCATTGCTAATACCAATGAGTGGTCTTCAGGAAGCACAGAAACTACCATATGAGGTGATTAGGACATAAGCCCAAAAGTGTTGTTTTTTTCATTATTTTGTTTCTAATTGACAAATGTAGTATCAGTTAGAGTGAATATACACAAATATCAAATAAATTAAACTTTAGAGTTACATGATTGATCTATATTGTTATGCTCATGCATTAGACCTGAGGTATTAACCAATCAATCTTTAGTCGCGTGTGGTAGGTGATGCTCGATCTATTTCGGGGTGTCAAACGAAATTTTAATTTTGGGTCTTAATTACAAAAAGAAAAAAAAAGATTAGATGAAGTTATTATTCTACTTTTTATGTGATATAGTTTGTTTAATAACTTTTCGTAATCAATTTATTCTAATAAATCTAATAAATTATCAATCCACATGGGTAAATAAGAAAAGAAAAGATGAACCTTTAAAGTATCTTTACAACTATTATTTTTTTTCATCCACTTTGATGAAAGTGATGCTAGAGATATCCATAAAGTATGTTTCCAAGGGAAGAACATGGTGCTAAAGAACATTTTAATAGAGTGTGGATAATTGAACTTTTAAAAGCAAGTTTCATTAACTTTTAACCACCATTTAACCTTACATCAATTATTTATCAATGCTACAAGACTACATGGTTAAGGCTAAAGCACGTCTAACAATTTTTATTAGTAACAAACTTCTGACCTTTTAAATTCATTAAACATAACATTAAGTGGTTGTTTGGAATTGTTTTTTAAAACTACTTATAACTTTTTGAAGGGCTAAAAAGATAAAAATACCCCTTAAAAAATCATCAAAAATTAAAAATTTTAACTTTTGCTATTTTTAAAGGGATATTTTTATCTTTTTAGTAAGTAGTTTTAAAAAGTTTAACCAAACATGTCCTAAGCTATTTGATTTTTTTTCCTAAAAAGAGGTCTTTATATTTTTCAATTCAACTCAAAAGTTATAAGAGGCGCTCCGCTCGACTCGACTAGGCTCGTTCTGGTATAAAACTAGCTATTTTTAAACTATATTTCAAACGAGCCACGAGTCAACGAACACCTTTAATCACACTTCATACGACTATACGAGCGTCAAGTCATAAAATCAGATTCTCAAAAGCAAAATATGATTCCATATGAAACTGATTTACAAACAGAAAGAAATATATACATACATAACAAGATCACACGATCATTTACAAATGTACACGAGCGTAAGTAGGGCTCAGAAGTCATCATCAATCAATCAATCAATCAATGATCTCTAACAAGGTGCAAATCGATCCATCAGCCAAAACACCGTCTCCTCCGACACCTCCTTCTCCGTCACCGGCGATTTCAACACCACCGACGCAGGTTTTCCGACGCCTAAATCCTCACGTTCTTCGATCTGAGTTGTTTGTGATTTGAGGATGAATTGATGATGTTTCTTCAAGTGGATCTTATCAGTAAGCTTCGTGAATTCTTTAATCCATAAGTTCACCACCATCGACATTTTCTCTCGAGAAGAACTCCAGAAATATCTTCTTAATTTTTTTATAAAATGTTATGCTGTGATTTGATGAATAGAAAATTGGAGTCTATTTATAGCGATATTTTATTGAGATTGAGAATTAAAGATATTTGATCACAGAGGTGGGGGTGGGGCCCGATAATCACACCACCATCCGGTTCAAAAACGCGTTCCGAGAACATGGTTTTGAAAACCGACCGGACCGGCTGGTCTGGCCAGTTGGACCGGGAACCGGACTCCAACCCGGTCTGGTTCGGGTGTTTAAAATCGTTTTAACGTTAAACTAGTGGTTAGACCGGTTGAACCGGTCGAACCGGCGGTCGGACCGGGAACCGGACCGGTTGAACCGGTTTTTTTATATAATTTTTTATTTTTTTTAATTTTTACATATATTTATAAAAATGATTATAATATTTATCCAGTTCTTATATACGGTCCGACCAGTTGAACCGGTCCGACCAGCATACCGGTAAGGCGTCCGGTTCACTGTCCGGACCGGTTTTAAAAACATTGGTTCGGAATTCGAATGATGAAAATGATAGATTTTTTTAAAGAAAAACGTATGATATGTTTTAGAGAATAGATGTTATTTTAATCGGGCTCATATATCTGTTTTTCGGTGAGAACCGCACCCCTAACCCTTTTAAAAAAAAACTATTACTGAGAAAAGCTATGACTTAACTTTCAGAATTTTAGTAAGAGTGATACTTAACTTAGAACTCTCTTATTTACATGATAGATATAAGAGCATTTTAAGATAGCTTCCCTATAATCTTGTAAGGGTATTTTTTATATTAGATAAATTAGATTTTTAATAATTCAAATTGTTATTTATTAACCGATAATAATTCATACGATTAATTTAGTCGATAATGATCTAAACTTTTACTTTTGTTACAAACAATAGTCTCATTAACATAATTATTAAATACTTAGTTTGATTTGCACTCGATTTCGTTCATAATAATGATTATGAATCAAATGAAATGAAAATATAACTAGCTAAATCGAGCCTAAAATAAATACAAATTGAGTGTGAATGTATGATAATTATACTACTAGGATTATCATTTGTAACAAAGGTAAAAGTTGAGATTACTAAAGGCCAAATTAATAGTATGCATTATTATCGACCAATGAATAATAGTTTGGATTATTAAAATTCAATTTATCTTTACATTATAATGAATGATTGTTAGTGAAGAGAAGAGAAAATCATATTGTTTATAAGTATATTTGTTAATATACTATTTAATTATATAATTTTTGATAACATTTTTTTAAATAATTATGAGTGAAAGAAATAAAAAATAATAATAAGTGTATAAAAAATATTTTTAATAAATAATCATAGTGGAATTAAAGCAAGCCTGGTATACAAGTGTTTAGGGTATAGTTTAGTTTATTTTTAGCGTATGAAATTTTTTCTTTCTAACCCCCTTAATGTATATACATTTTCTTCACATTCACAATTTATATTTTTTTTCTTAATTCTAAAATTAAAATTTAGAATATTAAAACAAAATAGAGTAAAGAAGTTGTCAAACGATGGGCATACCATCCTTATCCATATCCATATGTTTTTGTCAACACCAACTTTCATTTCCGAAATCTTATCCGATCCACATGTAATCTAGATTTAAAACATACTATGGAATGTGATACAAACATGTGCAATTTGATTACGAAAAAGTCGCTTTAAAGGCCCACACGGTACTTTTCTTTTAGTGAAATAAAGTTTGATTTTTAGCTCAATTAGTTAAGAGGAGCTTATAAATATAAGGAGGTTATGTCTTCAAGTTTATTTTGAACGAAAATACTGAGAGTTGAACAAGTAGATTTTTTAGTAACGGGTTTCCTCCTGATGGTGTTAGGGTTGCGGTCCCGATTGAGAAGCGGATAGATATGTCCCATTAAGATATTACTTATCATCCGAAGCTGGGTCGTATATTTGCTGTTAAAAAAGTTACTAAAATTTCTCAATTGTAACAGTATAAATTAGTACTAATTTTATTCGAGATGACTAACAAATGAAAACAAGCTCATGATCAGCTGGCTAGTAATAATATTCTAACTACAACAAAAGCCTATAATAAAAACGTAATAAAAAAACTCTATTTTAACAAAAGCCTATAATTAAAACCCATGGTCAATGATCTTTTGGTTTAAGAGCATTCACAGCTCGTATTCTAAACTGATATGATTGTATCTCTTATATTATATGATATGTATATAAGTAGTTGTAAGTGAAACAAAGAGAAAATATAACGGTTCAATCTGTATTTTGAAGAAACATTATTCAAACCCTTATAATTATTTAATATATTTTAAGTGGTTGTGATTACATGAGAGAGAAAAAATATAGATAAAAGAATAAAAAATATTATTTAATAAAAATAAGATAGAAAAAATATTTTTAATGTAATTATATGAATTAATATGAAGAATGAGTTATGAATGCTCTAATGATTCAAAGAGGAGATGTGAAGTTTTGCTTCTATCAGAGGTCATGGGTTCAATCCATGTTATGAACGAATGATTATTAACTTAACATTATTAACTTACTAGCTACTAACCTATTATGACTTGATCATTCAAAAGAGATTCTTTCTTGATCAGAATAGTAAAATGGACCATTTAAAAATAATAAAAATAAAAAGCCTACAAGTTTAGGAGTGCAATGACAAAAAAAATAATCTTAACTTAAAAACATGTTGAATTAAAAATGGAAAGTGTGGAAGTACTAAGGGAGAAGTTACAAGTGATAAAGCTAAAGGAGCACTCATATAATTGAAGGGAAAGACCCATGGTTTGGACATTTGTGGTCAATTAAATGACTCTTGAGACCAGCTGGTCCATGTGGGCTCGAACCATGAGTCCGATCGTTGTTATCCTTATCGTATCACTTGTCAACCATACACCCTTCTTTTGTATTTGACGAAAACTCATAGAGAAGAAGTTGGGCCCTTTTATATTATTAACAAATGCATCCATTGAATTATGAATTTAGACACCTCAATTATTTGTCTAGCTTTAATAAAGTGCATAGCATAGATGATGGATTGACGTGTAAGTTCAAATATTATGTTTATCCCTCAAACTATCGAAAATGAAAAGTATGATTAATAAATAGAATAAACGAGGGTTCTCTTAAGAACTTGTTTTAATTTGAAAACTTGAGAAATCATCCGTTTTAAGTTTAAACATTTATAATTTTTTCATACGTTATTATTTTTAAAGAACTATTGTGTCATTTAATCAAAAAAACTTTTGTATTTAGAGTATAACATTGTTATATAAAAAATTAAAGCATGATAATTTCTTAATACTACATATATTTAATATTTTGATACAACAAACATATAATATGATAACTGCATATATGTATAATGATATATTACATATATATACACACCATATCAAACTACATATATGTAATGCTAGTATCATATGCAGAATGAAAAATAAAAATCAAACTTAATATAATTATTCAAGTAAACTACTACACACCATTAAAGTACTACAATATATGTACTCTTGGTTTAAATTAAAATGAGTTCTCAAGCGATCATCTCTCTAATAAATATGTAATATGTATGCGTAGAGATATGATCAAATACAAAATAATAATCTTATAAATTATGGAAGAAATAATCTAAGCATTTAATAAAGATAATTTTATGGTTGACATTGATGTGATGGTGATTTTGTAATTAGTGAGAGTTAATTATCATAAGAAGGGTGAAAGTAGAAAATAGTCTTTTATCGACTTTTCTATTAGTTTCATCTTCTTCTTTTTTTAACTTAAATAACTTTTATATGTTTTCTTATTATTGTTTTAAATTTACACCATAAAGTTAGGTATTTTTATGTTTACTACATGTATAATATTGTTATATTTGTTACAGAAATGGTGTACGTTTTCTTAACAATTATACAACAATGTGCACTACAACAGTGTTGTTATATTATATACATGGTGTGGTTATCATTTTTAAACGTGTTGATAAATCGATTTTAAACCACATAGTGTTATTTTTAATTTGTAAACATGATGTTGCATGGATATTGAATTTGCATGGTGCTGTTATTCGCCCGGTCTGATAAATAGTTTTTTTTTATTAATTACATAAAGTATGGTGTTATCATCAAAATATTGATATGCCCATGATTCTAAAATGGTATTTTGATTATTAAAAGTAAGTGGTTATCACATAACACAAGTGATGTTACTTTCTATGTAGGTAAATGTTTGAATACAAAGTGAGAGTTTTGTTCAAAATGTACAAATTAAGTAAACTTGAATTGTTTGAATACAAAGTGAGATTTTGCAGTAGTCTTGGACGAGTTGTCTAACTAAATTCAAAAAATCATCCCATAGTGCATGCTTTTTACGGACAATATTGTTCTAGTAGCAGAAAACAGACATGATCTGATCAACAAAATATTAGAAGAATAGTGGGCAGCCTTAGAGCGTAATGGATTACACATCAGTAGGTCGAAAACAGAGTGCCTCACTGTAACTCCAGTGAGAAAATAAGTGAGGACAACGACCATATTATTGTTGAAGGACAAGCGACACCACATGCAAACAAGTTTAAGTATCTCAGATCTTTCATCCATAGCAAGGGAGACATAGATTGTGATCATGTTACTCACCTTGTGCAAGCAAGCTGGTTCAAGTGGAGAACAGCCTCAAGCGTGTGTGTGATAGGAGATTCCCAAAGAGACTAAAAGGGAAGTTTTATAGGGTGTGTGGACACATGAGGAAGGAGTGAATAAGGAATGAATTCATCAAAGCTAGGCTAAGTGTGGCGTGCATTTCGGACAAGATAAGGGAGGGGAGAGTAAGGTGGTTTGGATAAGTGTGTAGAAAACGAATGTCAGAGCCGATATGGTGTTTGAAAAACATAACAATGGAAGGGAGGAGGAACAGAGGCAGACCGAGGTTGACCTGGGATGAATAGATAAAGCGTGATTTAGTGAACCTGCGCATCTCTAACGACGTGATCAGTGATAGATCATCTTATATACTTGGGATAAAAGTGAGAGATTTTTAGAGGAACGTGTGTGCTCTCACTATGTTGTCTTAGTTTAGATCATAAGTACATAGAATGCCTATAGTCTGTAGGTGTATAAGTCTACTGCTACTAAGTGTGCCTTGAGTCTTAGAAAGATGAAGCTAAGTGCCTTATAGTAGTCTTTGTAGGAACTGGCGATCTTTGGCTTATTTTAATAGGATTAAAGGTAGTCATGGGTTTGGGCCTTGCATGGGTGGAGTTTGGGCCTTGCATGGGTGGAGTTTGGGCCTTGCATGGGTGGAGTTTGGGCCTTGGGGTATTTTAGTTAAGCTATGTGTTTTAACAGTGGCATGTGCCTTTAAATTTTAATTACACCTTTATTTTAGGCGTATGTAGTTTCGGGTTAGTAGTTTATGTAGCTTAGTTAAAGTATCTTCTTTGTGCTTATGATTTTGTTGTCTTTAGTTTAATTGACTTTACTTGCCATCCAGTATTATTAATATAATATCATATGTTATATGTTATTTAAATATTACATGATCTACATTTCTATTGTAGCCATCATGTGATTCGAGAGTATTTCTGAAAGTAGTCTCTCTAATTGGGGTTAGAGGTAAGATCTGTTCTCATCTCACCGTCCCTAAACACCACTTTTTGAGTGAAAATTTACCAGATATTATGTTGTTAACTTTTTCAAGTTTTCTCCCTTTTTAATACGTAAATAACCTTTTTATATAACTTGCTTGAGTTTTTTAAATTACACTATAAAATTATGCATTTTATTATTATTTTATTTGATTATAGTATTACCATACTTTTCTTTAGTAGACACGACCTCTTTTATTAATATATTGATATATTGTGCACATAACGCTTAATTGTTCCCGTGGGTGATTATAAACCCAGTTTTCGTAATTAATGTACAAGTTACGTAATTATAAACATAGTTTTCATAATTATTCTACAAGTTGAATAATTTGAGTATAATATCATTATACTTCTGTTGAATATGATTTTTTTATAGATATGTGAATGTATTGGCACGTATAACGTGCATAATTGTAAATTTGAGTAATTATAAGCGTAGTTTGCATAGTTACTATACAACTTGTATTATTATTAATAAGGTTACATGGTAATTTATATAAGTTGCGTAATTTATATGCTTAGTTATTCAACATACGTACGTAATTATGACAGACGAGTATGTACGTACTTTCTCTATGTACATACATAGGTAACGTATATATATATGCACATACACACACATGTATCTATAATATGTTACAGATATTGACCAATTATAAGTGAACAAATATGAAAACTCTATAGACACTCATATCTATTGCTAGCCACATAACCGTCTATCCTTCTCCCTACAGTTATATCAAACATGTACGAGGTAAGTGCTTACAAAGTTGGAGTTGAAGATCTTCAATTTCAGTGGCAGTGTTTGTCAACTGATTTAAATGTTGCAGGGTCATATCAAAGTGAAGGTTAAATCTACCAAATGAAATAATAAAAGTAAAAAAGAAAAAAAAGTTTGATTGGGTTTGTCAGGATGGGATAGATTTAGTAAGTCTTTATTACAGTAATAGATATATAGCCGCTAATAACAAGGTTATAGATATAAGAATTGTATAAAGATAGTGTGCGTGAGTTATTTGTCATAAAAAGAAAATAAAGGCAGAACTTAACATGTACTGTGGGCCCCATGATTTTCAATATCCCCAACCATCTCTTGCTTTCCAAAAACCAGAGATGTTAGCATCTTCCATCAGAGAGATTGCAGTCTCAAATCTCCGTAACTGCAAATAGACGGGCCGGATAACAGGTCACAACAGATTTTGATAGAAAAGAAACACTTTGTAGTATAGGTGGAAAGGAATTGGGTTGTACTGACCCATTCAATCTTTTATCCATTTTTTAATACATGAAACGTGTTATATTATCACAAAACTCAATTTTAAGTCAATAACAATCTACATCCAAGTTGATTTAGGAGGTTGTAAGCAATAATGGCGACTTTTAACCAGTTCAATGTGTTCCCTATTTAGGTAAAAAATTTAAATGCACAAGTTTGCCAAATGATGAAATTGCCAACTGTTAATCAGATGAATAGAGAACAATACCTTGCAACAGCTTTTGAATGTTCTCAACGGTTTGAATCTGGTTGCGAAAGACAGCTCGTAAAGAGTTCTTTGAAGATTCCCATAGGATATCTGGAACAATATGACCTTGTTTGGAATGGCATTTTGTTTCCATGATTCCCAGTTTCCCAAGTCTTGGGAGTATTCCTAGTCCCAACCAGGGCACATGAAAAAACATGCTAACACAACCATCATCAAGAAAGGCGTACAAGGTAGACTGTACGGGCCGGATAGCTTGTAGCACAAGTAAGCACTTTTAAAAGCTCAAATCCAAGGTGTCCATCCTTCATACATATTACAGAGGTTATCCACACTAGTTGCTTGCCTAAGTAGATAATCGACTTGCTCTGCAATACTTATATCTCTGGAAAAAGAGAAAAAGACAATTTTTTATTCTGTCATGTGATATAAGAAGATAAGTTAAAAAGGTGAAGTTTCTGGAAAAACACATGCCTTTTATCAGTGATATCTCTACCGTCGATTTTCATTTCAACTCGCCTTAGAACTGACACAGCATATGCATTTTTACCTAGAGCACCAAACAGTCAAAGGCAATAAGAAACCACCAAACGTTGACGATAACACGAAAATATGAAATTAACTTAAGAAAACTTACTTTTTACTCTGCTCACTTGTACTGCAGCATCTGTATATTGTGTAGGAGATTTATGGCCTTCCTCTTGGCATTGGGTACCAAGTTTCACATTCGAGACTCGTACATTTATTTCAGATAAACTTGAACGTGATGCCACATCGTCTATGGGATCACCTTCCCTTTCGCTAGCATCCTTATCTCTAGATTCCAATTCACACGGAGAATAACTATCAACAGCTGATGTGGCACCAGAGTCTGTCTTTTCCTTGGAACCGTTTGCATCTGGATGTGGTCCAGTCACTTCTGAGCCAGTGAAACTATCAACAGCTGATGTGGCACCAGAGTCTGAACTGTCATCATAAATGCTATCTGGAGGAGATATCCATCCTTTATCTTGTAAATTGAGTCCTGTCGTTTGAGGCAATTCTTCAGCAAACTCGCCTTCAGATCTGGAAAGATGTCATTCTCTTTGTTATCGTATCCAGTGTCATCCCCAACAAGATCCTGTGACCTTATTTCCTGGCTTTCGCCCAGCCCTTCAAGAGCCTAGTAGAGACCACAAACATCAAATAAATAAAAACTAGGTGCATCAAAACAAGTGGATCAAGAGATTGGGTAACTAGTGACTAGTCAAACGGGCAGCAGCAAAAGGGGGCAGGCTGATCCACAAACACTTTTAATTATTTTTCCTATTTTTATAATTTCTTATGAAAAATACAAAAATAAATTACTACAATCAGCACATATACCTTGTGAAGGTTTCCTGCATGGATATTTGCAGTCCGTGCCAACCTTGTAAGCATAGAATGGAGTTCCTTAACAGAAAATGTTACTGATGGAACCAAAGGTTTGATCACATGACAAGCCTCCTTGATTTTCATATGGTAAGAATGATATATTGCTTGTCCATGAATTGGAGATATTTCCATTTTTGTCTCTTTTTCCTTGTTCATAGCTTCAGTCATTGCCTCGACATCCTTAGACAACACTGATTCCAGTGGAAGTATAATGTTATTTGCCTGTTGAATACAAACAGGTTATATTCTAAAATCTCAGGGAAATTTCAGGGCATGGGGTTTCTGTTTAGATATTTTCGGAGAGAAGTTAAAACCTTTGAAAGATCTGCAATAAGAGAAGAGTGTAATGCAAAAGCCTCTTTTCCTAGAGTGTGAACATCATGTAGCCCTTTTGTTATTGCCAAAACCTATGAAGTAAATAGGGCTTTAGTATGACTAAAATTGTGATATGATATATCCAATTGTTCTCAGTTTGTAAGTATCATACCTCTTCAAGCATGGAACCACACTCAGAAGTCAAAGCAGTGTGACCCCTGGTAATGGAACCAAAAGCAGACAAAGCCACACTGGCTTCATAAGCACAATCTCTCATAGCAACAAAAGTGTCTTGTAAATCGCCTGAAGGAAACAATACCCGTAAACATAACGCCATACTGAATCATAACATTAAAACAACTAGAAAAAGAGCTACATACTGGATGCAGACTTTGCTTTAGCAGAAGCAACACGAAGTTCATTGCTTGCTGCGAGTAAGCCATTTGAAGCAGCTTCCATGTTACTCTGAGCTAACTCCCACTCCTGCTCTGTACCTGATAAATCCACAAGCACCAGAAGTTTGTTATACATACAAATGATTAGCATAATGTTCCAGCAATGACTGATAACCAACAATAGTGCTCACGTGTAAAAGCATGATAAGTGGCATCCAAATTTGTTAATGCATTATAGTAAGCTTGCTGCCATGCCCTGCCATCTGTCCCAAGTACCCCATCTCTAGATGTTTCAAAATCCAATATTGACATACAGATTTTGATTATATCAGATGCCGTCTCACGAACACCCCATAATAGCTGTCGTCTTTTTGCTAAATGGTCATGAAATTCAGGCGGAATTCCAGAGCTCCTTGCTGAGGTGGACCCTGTCACACCCGTGTTAGGACCACCACATGCCCAACCCATGGCTCTCTCCAGCTGCCCTTCGGCTGTGATTGAAGTTTGTTCACATGCTTGCAGGCCCTCAATTGACCGAACTACTTTGGCTAATGAAGACTGAATAGTTTCCAACAATCTAGGCCTGCTAAGGCTAAGAATAAGTGGAAGTGTGTTGTCATCATCTGAAAGGAATTTATGACATATCAGCCTGCAGTTATGCAAGGGGCTCAAGGTAATATCATGCATCCATTCCAGCTGTACAATATCCAAACAGGTCTTATAGAGGCCCTCTTTAAGTTCATTCACTTGCCTTTTCATGAGTAATGCAGCTGACATTCCAGCTCTTACGGTTTCATGTGCATTGCAGTACTCTTCAAGCATTAATTTCACTCTTTCAACAGCAACTGTATTTGTTGTCATCTCCTCAAAATTAAGATCATCTGAAGCTCCAGCCAATGTTTTTAAATGTTCAGTTTCTTTATCCAACATAGTTAACAGAAGAGGGGCAACTTTGTCTCTTAAATATTGACTGATGTGTTCTTGGAGTTGACTAGACAACTTTTGCTTAACAGCGTTTACAACCTGGTCAAAACCTAAATTTTGATCCCTTGATGAAGCTGCTACACGTATGCAGGAATCAAGAAAAGAATCCATAACTGCCACTTTCCACATAAAAAACAAATGGGGTTCCGGTATGCCAGAGAATTTCCAAACATATGTGGGTATTGCGCTACCATGATTAATCAAATCTGTAACATTGGAAACTGTATTTGAAGAATCTGATGATCCACCATACGAAGATAATGTCTTATCAATTGATTCCAATTCAAAGAAGGGCTCCACTATTGCCAAGAGAAGAGCTTTGCTTGTTGAATATTCTGGTTCTTTAATTTGTTCTTGACCAATTAGAGACTGAAAATGATTTTCAGCAGATATTAATGCATTTCTTATACTTGCTTCCCTTTTTATTAAAGAATTAGTTCGAATATCCTTCTGATTCCATGTTTTATGGAGTTCATCCAGTTGGGCCCTACAAGCTTCTTCCTGAGATGTGAGCTCATCAGCCTCCTCCCATGAGAGATGATCCCGGCCCTTAACAGCAGCCTCTTCAAGAGCCAACTGTTGTTCTGTTATAAATCCCACTTTCACAAAATAACTCTGCTCCAACTCTACTAAAGATGCTCTCTCTATCTGGATCTCAACTAATTGTTCAAGTGCTGTATCAATTGAACCCCTGATTTGTGAAAGAGATCCAAATGTATCCATGATCTCTGAATCATACGAAATAACAGATCTTACAACATTTGGTACAACATTTTCAACCATTTGTGCAACCAAGCTCTTGCATGAGAGCAAACTGGTTTTAAAAATGGAAACCCAGTTTGTTTCAAAAGAACCATCTGGTCTATCCATGGAAATTGATTGTTTTACTTCATTTACCCAATCTGCTACAAGAACACATTTCTCTATTTTCTCCTCAAGCTCACTGAGAAGAAAGCTGTTCATAATCCTTGTCCCATTTGAATGATTCAACACCTCCACAAGTCTATGCTTAACCTCATTATATAGAGAACTTACAGCTATGCCTACTACACTTGGCAATCTAGAATCATTGACAGGTTGACTGGTTGACTGCAAAAACTTTGTAAAAGTAGCCATGAGACGATCCTTGGGTCGGGATTCAGTCTCTGCACCAATCGAATTCACCAATTCTTGGTACTCTTTTTCAACTCTCTCAATCTCATCCCCATACTTCTCAACTTGAAGACACAAATCATTATGAATGATTTTAATCGTCTCAAAACCATCTTTATGTACTTTCGCTATGAGTTCAGCACCTTGTCTTCGGGTAAGAGACAAAACATCTGATGAAACTGAACCAGCTGAAAGTTTCAAAATTTGGGCCCAACTGTGGACCGGGCTGGTCGTAAGGTAATTAAGCGGCAAAATCCTTTGTAAGGCCAGTGAATATGTCTGGAGCGCTGTAACAGCAGCAGTAAGTCCATGATCCAAATCAGAAACTAGCTGAGAAACTTCCCTATCTATATCATGACATTGTACTTGTGTAGGCTCAGGAACAACTGTAAATGGAACCCCTGCCACCAAAACAGCAGATGTAAGAGCCAAAGATTTTTCTGTACCGGTTAACTGTACATGGGATTTTATCTCTGGGATAGAACTGTTTCTTAAAGCATCAATAATCCTGCCATGTTGTTCAATCCAGGTGGCAGCCTCTAAGGCTTTCTCAGCTACAGCAGCCTTTGTTTGAGCAAATTCCCGAGCTTGTAACTCAAATGCAAAATGGTTTTTTTCTGAATTGTTAGTTGCTTCAGCAACAATTGCTTTAGCTGATGTCTCACGAAGAATGAGGTTAGATCTTTCCTGATCTGTGCAATTGTAGACAGCAGATACAATCTCGTATTGACCTAAAACATCTGCAAACCTCTGGTAACAATGTAACATCCTTAAGTCAGAGAAAATTCTGGACATAAACTGTTATTAGTACAAAACAGATTGTAACTACTTAACCTACCTGAAGCGCAGATTCAACAGCTGGTAATGTAGTCAATAAGAGGTCATGATGTTCCTGTACAGTATGAAAAAACAATCAGTGCTTCAGCATATGAAGTTGAAGATTACACCAGAAAATCTCACTAGTTTAGCCACAAAAAAAGTAATGATACCTGTAAAGGTACACGAATTTCTTGCACACGAGATGCAAATAGACTTAGGCTAACTGCCAGCTCCATGCCTTTTCTTTCTTCACCAACAATTGCTGCATCATCATGGAAATCGCCACGTGTCCACTCCACAAGAGGATCCCAGACAAAAACTTCTAATAACATCAAAAGCACATCTTTATTTTTCTTCAAGATTCCAAGAACTGCTTCACAGTTATTTCTGAAGGAGCCTTCAGTGCCCATTAATCCTAAAGCCGCTTCGAGTGTTTGTGTCAGTCGAAAGGGCACAATTTCAGGGACCTTTAACCGTTGTCCTTTGTCAAAGCAAACATTATAATCAATGTGGACAATATCCCCACTATGGAAGTCCAAAAGAATATTATCCAAATGTCTGTCCCCAAGACCTAATATGTGCCCTACCATACTCATGCCTGCTACACTTTCAGAATACCTGAAAGCAAACAAACGAAAATAATAGACATCATAATCCAGAACTCGGTAGTTATTTTCTTGCAATTATCAAATATGACATTCAAATATGAACTACAACAACAGTTACGTGAAGAACCTTTTCAATTTAGAGCGGAAGGCTTTGAAACCTTCACTTGCACACCACATTTCTTGCTGAAGAAGTTGTTTAGGAGTCTCATGCATAAGGTCCAAAAGAACTTTTCTTTTGACTTCATGAGGCCAATCTTTTCTAGAAATCACTCTTCTTATGCCCTTTTCCTTAAGTGCTGGTATAATTTTACCATAAAACATATCAGTAGGTCGAGGTATATGTGATTGAACTGAGTTCTTTGTATTTCCAGAAGCAGCCCCTGCTAGTTGTGCCGCCTGTACGCGGCTCTGCCAAGATTTATAAACACTGTAAATACTCGTAACATTTTCCACCCACTGAATTAAACCGGCTCGACCACTAATAGGTGTTACTGAATAATGACGGATGGATATAGGAGATGAATGCAGAAAACCATTTATAGCTTGCAATAGTTGCATTACTCTAGCATCAAGACGAAGGTCTTCCCGGCCTTTAATAAAAAAGGGTAACTCTGACCATCTGAGCCCACTATAACAAGTTTCTTAGGTTTTGTTTTTGTTGGCAAGATAACTATATGTTGCGAGAAAGATGCAATTGTGATAATACCCTGAAGATTAGTTGTGAAACCCCATTGACCAGGCATTGGAACATCAGATGATGATAATAGAGCTAGCTGAGGAGCAACTTCTCCCAAAGATATTGAGGATTTTCTTCGATAAGACGCTAAAGATGCAACAATGGTATCAAATGGTTTCCAAACATCCCCAAGTGCAGCAGCAGCTGCTGGAGTCTTAAAGTTTGAAATGGCTGATTTGATCTGTGGCATATACTCATTATGGAACCAGATCTCATGAGGTGTTTCTGGTCTCCGAGAGGTGGAAGCTAAACGACGGTCCAGGGTTACTACAATGGGTGCCATCATAGCAGAGTACTTTGCTGCATTTATCTTGTTCTTTTCAGTGTGACTAAGAGTAACATTCTCTGCAATACGTGATGCCTCCTCCTTCAGCAAATTTATCCGTCCCATTACATCTAGAAAGGTAAAAAAGATGGTGTTCAAAGGTGATAACAATCAAATAAATAAAGAATGCATACATATATATACAGATACATACATATATAGCTACACATAAGAGTGTGTGTGTGTGTGTGTGTGTCCTGTAGTTTAGCTTATATGTGCAATAAATAGAATAAAAGGACAAACAAAGATCAAGTGTGTTGCCTGAGGTTTCCTGAAGTATGTATGCATGCATAAGTAAGTTAAATAGCTAAAACTTAAAGAGTGAATAGATTAAGCATGTGAAATGTTTGGCAGCCCCTTAGGTAATAGTACCTAAAAGATTGCTGGGTTTTGACCCATCCTTCTTTCCAACTTAAGAAAAAGCTCAAAGGAGTAAAAGCTTATACAAGAAAACATGTCGGGACTTTGATACCATCTCGCATCAAAGGCATGATAATAAACAGAAAAAGCCTACTGATACATAAACACAAAAATCAACTCTGCTGAACTTTGGTTTTATTGTTTCATACTTGTTGCTGATGAGGTTCCTATGAGCTACAACAACAATACAAGTCCTAAAATACTACATGTGTATTCTCGAAGGGGAAGAAAGGGAAATATAGAAAGTGGCTAGGAGTGAATTGTAATTAGAAGAGTATATGTAGTAGGAATAAGGTGTGATTCGTACGGTATTTGTGGGTTGGTTATAGGCTCCTACTTTAGGGTAGAGAGAGAGGGATTGTCCCTGGAAAACCCTTTTTGTTCTTCATTTCACCATTGTCAATTCTCTTCTTGTAATTCAAGTTCTAGTGAATTCCGGCTCTTATTTCCATTTCAATTATCTATCATTGGTCCGACCTGCTCACGACCTGCCGTGATTCTGTTATGTTTTTCTTCATGGAAACGAGAACAAATTCTCGTTTGGATACTCAGGATACCCTGATTAAGCAGCTTCAATCGGATGTCTCCGATATTAAGTCCACCTTAAAGTCTCTAGAGATTGAACGTGGTGAATCGGGGGAATTTCGAAAGGTGGTTTTAGATTGGATGAAACAGCAGAAAAAGCAGCACTCATCCGATTCTGGGGGGTCGGCGTTCACCAGCGGCGGCAAGGGGTCTTCGGGAGTCCATTCCAAAGGGACTTCTATGGATGACTCGCTTAATCCTCTTCCATGGGCGGTCAAGAAGGTTAAATTGCCCGAGTTTAGTGGTTTTGATCCTCAAGGATGGATTCAAAAGGCCAAACTCTATTTTGACCTCAACGATACTCCGGCGGACATGCGACTGCGGTTGGCTCAGTTGAGCATGGTGGGTGTCGCACAGCACTGGTTTACCATTCTCACTCAAGTTAGTCCCTCCCTGTCATAGGATGATTTCCAACCCGAATTGTTGCGCCGATTTAGTGGGTTATCCATTCATAATCCATATGAGCAACTAGCAACAATACAACAGGGAGATTCTATATATGATTACATTGATGATTTTGAGTATTTACTCTCGTTGGTACCTCGATTGCCGGATTCCCAAACCTTGGGGTATTTTGTGGCGGGTTTACGAGCAGAGGTCAAGAAGTGGGTGCGTTTACACCGGCCTCAATCGCTATTAGATGCGATGTACATCTCTAAAGATGTTTCGGAGATGCTCCGACCGACCGGTGGGTCGGATTCTTCTTCTCGTTTCCGATACCTCCATCGTTTCGGGCCTTCTTCTTTTTCTCCAGTAGATGGGCTTCACAATGTGGGCCGTGCGGAGCCCAAATCGCTTGGGTCCCCTAAGGGTTTGGATCGCAGTTTTAATGGGCGTGGGGATTGGGCCCGTTCCCCTTCTTCAGCCAAATTGGGAAGTTCGGTGTCTTCTGAACCTTCTTCCTTGTTCTCTCGTGATCGGGGAATACGTTCATTATCGCGCACGGAATGGGAGGAACGTCGCAAAAAAGGATTATGTTTTAGGTGCGGTCAGCAGTACGGGCCTGCGCATAAATGTCCCGAAGGTAAGCTTCGGGTGTTACTCTTGGGCGAGGATGAATGTGATTCAGCTGAGTGTTTTTCGGTGGGAGTTGAATCTCCGGTCGAAGAGGAGTCGCCCTCAGAGACGGTAGGGGGAACATGTATGTCTTTGGATGTGTCGGGATTGTTTACTCTACATGGAGGTGCTAATACGCTTAAGTTGTGTGGTGCCTTACAAGGTATTACAATTTGCATTTTAGTGGATAGTGGCGCTTCGCATAATTTTGTTTCTAGACGTTTGGTCTTATTAAACAATAAATGTTAGTCAATAGTGGATCCATAAAATAGGGATTAGGTTTAGTGGATCCATGTTTTAAGGATTATGTTTCCCTTTATTTATGTTTCATGTCTTGTTGTATTGTCCTATATAAAGGACCTTCTATTGATTTACATTACACACAATAATATACAATTGATAATCTCTTTTACCAAGTTTATCTTGGTATCAGAGCAATTCTGATCCTTCTGTTCGATCAACCCACAACAGCACCAGCAACAGACACAGTTGCAACAAATCTCAATCACACTTGCTACAACAGATTTCATCTCACAGCTGCTGCAACAGATTTCATCTCACAGCTGCTGCAACAGATTTCATCTCACAGCTGCTGCAACAGATTTCATCTCACAGCTGCTGCAACAGACACAGTTCGTATCAACTTCGATCTCTCAACAGATTTCATCTCAATACAACTTCGATCTCTCAACCCTAAAACAACCATCAGTACAGCCACCCTTCTTCTTATTTTTTTTTTCTGTTACCATCAGTTCTTCCCAAACCTCCCAACAATGGCCATCGTCTCCTTCACCACAGTGGAGAAAACCAACCACAATTCTCACAAGTTCGGCTTTACCCTAAGTCCCACCAATTATGGTTATTGGAAAACCATGATCAAACCCTTCCACATCACAAATGGTCTGTATGTTTACATCGATGGATCTGTTCCTTGTCCATCTCAGACCATCGAGCTCATGTTTCTTCCACTCACAAAGATTCAGCGCCTTCTATCACTCAACAACCAAACCCAGAATACTCGGCATGGGTCTCCAATGACGCCCACGTTCACATGCTGCTGTTATCAACTATTTCTGAAGCCTCTTTCAAGCATGTACAAGGTGATACTTCTCGTGAACTCTGGCTTTCTTTGGAACGTGCTTATGCACCGCATACATCTTCACGAGAATACACGCTGAAAACTCAGCTTCTTAAGATATCGATGCAGCCCGATGAAACCTCTGCTGTTTATGTCACACGAGCACAAGAATACAACGATGCCTTAGCAAATATTGGTGCCGCTATGCCTGAAAAAGATGTCGTTATGCTGATTATTTCAGGCCTGCGTGAAGAATACAATAACTTGAAGCCCACCCTGATTGCACGACACCCTCCAGTTACCCTACTGGAATTACCCGGTCTACTTGCTGATCACGAATTTATGACAAAGAAAAATGATCACAACATTCCTGCTGCTGCCCAAGCCTTCACGGCTACAACCAACAGTGACTCAGCCTCACAGAATAGACCTCAACTCCCACCAGAAACGGTACAGTCACTTCAACAGCTGATGACACAGTTAGGTTTCAATATGCAACCTCCACAACAACAAAATCAGGCCTATTACAGTGCTCGTGGCCAGCCTAATCGTAACCATGGTTCATATAACAACAACACCAACCGACGGGGACGAGGAAACTATCTCCTCGTCAGGTAACAATTCCAGATTTGCTTGGGCATCTAATCAAAATACAGTCTACGGTTCTTGCAACAGGTGTGGAATTGGACATATTCCCTCACAATGTCCTAACCGTGACCCAACAACCATTCGTCCACCAAGGCAGGCCCCTCAAGCAAACTTTGTAGATCAACGCTCACAAGCATCATCATCATCATGGCTGCCGGACACAGGTGCAAGTAGTCATGTGTCGCCTGATCTTTATGGCTTTGACGAATCCGAGCCGTATCATGGTAAGGATACACTTATTGTTGGCAACGGTAAAAGTTTACCCATCCTTCATATTGCTTCTACAAAATTTAATTCTCAAAACAAAACCCTTTCACTTACCAAAATTTTGCACGTTCCACAAATCAAACGTAATCTTCTCTCTGTGCAACGTTTCTGTCAAGACAACAATGTATTTTTTGAATTTCATTCTACCTATTTTTGTGTGAAGAATACGGCTACTCGCACTATCCTCCTCATGGGTCCAAGTAAAAATGGTCTCTACTCCTTCCAACTGCCCAAGTTCCATCCTGTGCCCAATGTTGCCTTTTCAACCGTTCGAGCATCCACCACAACGTGGCATCAACGTCTTGGCCATCCTCATTCGCAGCTGTTAAACTTTATGATCTCCAAAAATAATCTTCCTGTTACATTTAATTCTGTTTTTTCTTCTTGTCATTCCTGTCCTATGGGAAAATCATCAAAGTTGCATTTATCTTCTTCACAACATAAAAGCACTCGTGTATTGGATTTAGTGTTTTGTGATGTTTGGGGCCCAGCTCCTATTTCTTCCTTTTATGGTCACCGTTACTTTTTATTATGTGTGGATCATTTTACTAGGTATATGTGGTTGTTTCCTATAAAACAAAAATCCGATGTTTTTATCACCTTTCAACAATTCCACAAAATGGCTGAAAGACAATTTCAAACACAACTTAAAGCTGTTCAAACAGACGGAGGGGGAGAATTTCGAAGCTTATCTTCTTTTTTAACAAATCATGGGATTATCCATCGCCATTCCTGCCCTCACACTAGTGAACAAAATGGCTTTGTTGAAAGAAGACATCGTCATGCTGTTGAGACTGGTCTCACTCTAATGGCGCAATCAGGTGTTCCAAAGCGTTTTTGGAATTTTGCATTTGACACGGCCACATATTTGATAAATCGCATGCCATCTCGAGCCGCTTCAAATATTTCTCCATTTGAGCATCTTTTCAAACGTAAGCCCGACCTATCCTTTCTTCGTGTTTTTGGATGCCAATGTTTTCCACACCTACGTCCATATAATCCACACAAGATGGATTTCCGCTCCCTACCTTGCGTCTTCTTAGGGTATAGCTCTTCTCATCATGGGTATCATTGTCTTGACCCTGCCACTAACCGAATTTATGTGGCTCGACACGTCCGGTTTCATGAGGCACATTTTCCTTTTCTCCACTCCTCCTCATCTCCCTCGCCACATCCACTCCTGATCCTTACTTCTCATTTTTTCCATCTTCTGTACCACAAACCAGCCCACCTACTACACCAGAACAATTCTGCAACCCAAACAACCCAACCAGCCCAATCCATCATTCAACCACCACACCAGATTCACCAGCCACTAGCTCCAGCAGCACCACGAGCCCAACAGCCTCACCCACCAGCCCAATAGACTTACCACCCAACCCACCAGATCAAACCACAAGCCCACCGACTAGCCCATCTCACACAACCAGCCCAACCAACCCACCAGACCAACCCACCAGCCCACCTGCCGGCCCACAAAGCGGTCCACCTTATTCCCAACAGCCCACTGACCTATCATCCAACTCTTCTCCAGCCCACACTTTACCTCAACCACCTCTCAAATATACCTACAGTCGACGACAACCAACCCAACAACCATCTCAACAAACCACAACAAATGAAAATCAACCACGTCCACGGCCGGAAAATCTTCGTCAAAATCCAAAACAACGAACTCCTTACAATGCCACAGCCTTTCACATCACCACACAACCCTACTCAACCGAACCCACCTCTTTTGCTGTTGCCAACAAAAGTCCACAATGGCGTGCTGCAATGGCCGAAGAATTCAAAGCCTTAACGAGAAACGACACATGGACTTTAGTACCACCTGTTCCCAATGCTAATGTTGTTGATTGTAAGTGGGTGTACAAGTTGAAACGTGATGAACAAGGGAATATCAAACGTCACAAAGCTCGTTTGGTAGCAAAAGGATTCAGTCAACAACCGGGAATTGATTACCATGAAACATTCAGTCCCTTGGTAAAATCAACCACCATTCGTGTGGTTCTCTCTCTTGCCGTGACAAGGCACTGGCCGCTCAGACAATTGGACGTGCAAAATGCATTTCTACATGGTGATCTCAAGGAAACTATTTATTTACGCCAACCACCGGGCTTCATTGACTCACAAAAGCCAAATCATGTGTGTCGGCTTCACAAGTCCCTATATGGGCTCAAACAAGCTCCAAGGGCCTGGTTCAACCGTCTTTCTGCGGTCCTATTGCATCTTGGATTTCATGGATCTAAAACTGACCCATCTTTTTTTATTTACTCTCACAACGGTTCCTTAATGTACATGCTTGTTTATGTGGATGACATCATCCTGACAGGCAACAATTCTCAATTGATTAATCACACCGTTCAGAAGCTTAGCAGCACATTTGCAATTCAAGACATGGGTCGGTTATCCTATTTTCTGGGCATCGAGGTTCTTCACAAGAACAATGATTTGATTCTTTCACAACAAAAATATATTCATGATGTCATTCAGAAAGCAGGTCTCTCTCAATCAAAACCGGTTGACTCACCCATGCACACCAACTCAAATTTAGCTATTGGTGATAGTTCACCCTTTCATGATCCAGTCAAATTTAGACAGACGGTTGGAGCTCTGCAATACCTAACCCTTACCAGACCTGACATTACTTTTGCTGTCAACAAAGTTTGTCAATTTATGCACTCTTCAACAGATAATCATTGGTCGGCTGTAAAAAGAATTATTCGGTATTTACAAGGAACCTCACACTATGGCTTGCTGATTAGACAAAAATCACCGTCGGTGCTTCATGCCTACACAGATGCCCACAGCCACTCTCTCACAGCCTTTTCTGATGCGGACTGGGCTGGATCTCTTGATGACCGTCGATCCACCGGAGGATATGCTATCTATCTTGGATCAAATCTTATTTCATGGCGTGCTCGTAAACAACGTACTGTCTCTCGGTCATCAACAGAGGCAGAATATAAAGCCTTAGCCGACACTGTTGCTGAGTTAACATGGCTTGAAGCACTTCTAAAGGAGCTTCAGGTGTCTATGACCTTGCCGCCTATCTTGTGGTGTGATAATCTCGGCGCCACTTATTTATCGGCCAATCCGGTTTTTCATGCTCGCACAAAACATGTGGAGATTGATTTTCATTTTGTCAGGGAAAAAGTTGCTCAAAGAAAACTCTCAGTCCAGTTTATCAAAACAGATGATCAAATTGCAGATGTATTCACCAAGCCTCTATCATCACAACGGTTCCTACTTCTTAGGTCCAAGCTACGGGTTGCTCCCCGGCCTTAGCTTGAGGGGGAATATTAAACAATAAATGTTAGTCAATAGTGGATCCATAAAATAGGGATTAGGTTTAGTGGATCCATGTTTTAAGGATTATGTTTCCCTTTATTTATGTTTCATGTCTTGTTGTATTGTCCTATATAAAGGACCTTCTATTGATTTACATTACACACAATAATATACAATTGATAATCTCTTTTACCAAGTTTATCTGGTCTCGATGTTGGGTTTAACGGTTACAACCTTCTCGGGACTCAAGATTAAGCTTGGAGATGGTCATGTTATCTTTGTTTCGGATCAATGTGTTGATCTTCCTATTACCATTGGGGAGTGCACATTTCTTATTACTGCTTTGGTCATGGATACGGGAGGATTGGGTTTCATTCTTGGCATGGCTTGGTTACAATCGTTAGGGGAAGTGATCCACGATTAGAACAATGCTTGGATGAAATTTGTTTATCATGGTCAGTCAGTCCAATTGCAAGGCATCCAATCATCTCAAGCTTCCCCTACTTCTCTACATCAATGGTTGACCTTGAGTGAGGATTCGGTTTTGTCTCAATCTATGGATACACAAAAGAGTTCGTTTGTCTTATCAACTGAACTATCAGATGATCAACAGGCTGACTTGCTTAGTTTGTCCAACCAATTTGAAACGGTTTTTCGGGACTCGACTACTTTACCTCCTTCTCGATCAAATGATCATGCAATCATTTTACAAGTTCAAATCCCGATTTGTGTGCGTCCATACCGGTATCCACATGCTCAGAAGGCTGAAATAGAGCGAAGTGAACGAAGTATTGAATATGGGGTTCATTCGGCCTAGTAAAAGCCCCTATTCGAGTCCGGTCATTTTGGTTAAGAAGAAAGATTCTTCATGGCGCATGTGTGTGGACTATCGTGCTCTTAATCACGCCACGGTTCCGGATAAATTTCCCATTCCTATGGTGGATGAATTACTTGATGAATTGCACGGGTCTTTCTATTTCTCCAAACTGGACTTAAAGTCCGGTTACAACCAGATTCGCATGCAACTATCCAGTATAGAAAAAACCGCGTTTCGCACGCATGATGGCCATTTCAAATATTTAGTTATGCCCTTCGGATTAATGAACGCCCCGGCTACGTTTCAAGCTACGATGAATGACATTTTTCGGCCCTTGCTTCGTCGTCAAGTGGTGATTTTCTTTGACGATATTTTGGTGTATAGTCCTACGTGGGATGCTCACCTTCGAGATGTGGGGTTGGCACTACAGATTTTGCAGGACAATTCTTTTAAGGTCAATTCACAAAAATGTTCATTTGGAATGAGCTCCATTGAATACTTGGGACATATTATCGATGGCAAGGGGGTTTCTATGGATCCTCAGAAGGTGGCAGCAGTCTTACAATGGCCCGTTCCTTCTTCTTTAAAAGGGTTACGTGGGTTTTTAGGTCTCACGGGGTACTATCGAAAGTTCGTTAAAAATTATGGGAGCATTGCCCGTCCTCTTACGGATTTAACAAAAAAAGATGCTTTTGTTTGGCAAGAATCCGCGCAGCAAGCCTTTGAAGAATTGAAACATGCTTTGACTTCAGCCCCGGTGCTTGCTTTGCCTGATTTTCAAGCTCCATTCGTGGTGGAGTGCGATGCTTCGGGTCGGGGGATTGGGGCGGTTCTGATGCAAAATCACCGACCCATAGCCTACTTTAGCAAGGCTTTGAGCGACCGTAATTTGGCAAAGTCCGCTTATGAGCGGGAGATCATGGCTTTAGTGTTGGCTGTGCAACATTGGAGAGCGTATTTATTGGGTACTCGTTTCACGGTTTTTACGGATCAAAAAAGTTTAAAGTTTTTGCTGCAGCAGCGTGTCACGACCCCGGATCAGCAAAATTGGGTTGCCAAACTCCTTGGTTTCAATTTTGATATTCGGTATAAACCGGGTCCGGAGAACAGGGCAGCGGATGCTCTGTCACGACGGGCTGAATTAGCCGAGTTCGGGTCTCTCTGCTCAACTCCTATTTGGGTGCAAGGGGCTGAATTAATTGCAGAGGCGAAATCCGATCCTTTCATACAAGGGCTGCTCCAACGTTGCTCTTCGAACCCGACAAAATATGTGGGATATTCGGTGGTTAATGATGTGCTTTACTATCATAATCGGTTAGTTCTGCCGCCTACCTCAAAATTTATTCCAGCCTTGTTGCATGAATTCCACACGACTACTACCGGGGGTCATTCGGGATTTTATCGAACCTATAGACGGTTAGCTGCTAAAGTCTATTGGCCAGACATGACTACTACGGTCAAGAAGTTCATTCGTGATTGCGACATTTGCCAACGCTGTAAAGCAAGCACTGTGAGTCCAGGGGGCTTATTACAGCCTTTGGAAATTCCGGCAATTGTTTGGGAGGAACTGTCTATGGATTTTATTTCTGGTCTGCCAACTTCTTTGGGGTATAATGTCATTTTGGTGGTGGTGGATAGATTATCTAAATACACCCATTTTATCTTGTTGAAACACCCGTATACAGCTAAGACGGTGGCGGAGGCATTCGTGAAAGATATTATTCGACATCATGGAATCCCAAAATCGATCGTTAGTGATCGTGACCCCTTGTTTTTAAGCAAATTTTGGCAGGAGATTTTCCGTTCGATGGGAACCACTCTTCACATGAGTTCGGCATATCATCCGGAAACGGATGGTCAAACCGAAGTGGTTAACAGATGTTTAGAAGCTTACTTACGATGCTTCGCGGTAGATCAACCAAAAAATTGGGCTTCGTGGATCCCTTGGGCCGAGTTTTGGTATAATTCCACCTTTCACGGGACAACGGGGACTACCCCATTTGAGATCGTCTACGGACGTCGGCCGCCTTCGGTAATTCAGTTTTTACCGGATGAAATACGGGTTGAAACAGTTGCTCAGGAGCTGCGTGATCGGGATGAGGCACTAAAACAGTTAAAGGTTCATTTAAGCAATGCTCAAAGCTCCATGAAGGGGCACGCAGATAAGAAAAGACGGGCGGTGGAATTCGCGGTCGGAGATTGGGTTTATGTGAAACTTAAACCGTATCGTCAAATGTCAGTTAAAAAACGCATTCATCAAAAGTTAGCTGCTCGTTTCTTTGGGCCGTTTCAAATTTTGGAGCGATTGGGACCTGTCGCTTATAAATTGCAACTACCCGTCACCTCCAAGATTCATCCGGTTTTTCATGTATCGCTCTTAAAAAAAGCCATGTCCGGAGATGTTGAATCGATTCTTCCCCCGGAACTGCTTCTCACGGACAAAGATCATTTGGTTCCAGTTGCCATTTTGGATAAACGTTTCTTTGGACGGGGGGCGACTGCGATTGAGGAATGGTTGGTGCAATGGCAGGGCCTTTCTGTGGAGGATGCCACTTGGGAGGAAGCTGCTTGGATCAGGGGTCAATTTCCAAATACAAGTCTTGAGGACAAGACTTCTTCCGAAGGGGGAAGTAGTGATGAGGTTCCTATGAGCTACAACAACAATACAAGTCCTAAAATACTACATGTGTATTCTCGAAGGGGAAGAAAGGGAAATATAGAAAGTGGCTAGGAGTGAATTGTAATTAGAAGAGTATATGTAGTAGGAATAAGGTGTGATTCGTACGGTATTTTGTGGGTTGGTTATAGGCTCCTACTTTAGGGTAGAGAGAGAGGGATTGTCCCGGGAAAACCCTTTTTGTTCTTCATTTCACCATTGTCAATTCTCTTCTTCTTGTAATTCTACTGAATTCCGGCTCTTATTTCCATTTCAATTATCTATCAGTTGCCCATTGTATATTGAATTGCTAGCGAAGAACCTACTGTCCATATTCAACTTGATAAGAAAATACTACCTGAGTGAAGATCTTGCAATGTGCTGAGCCACAATTCATCCCAAAGAACGGTTACATTTTCTAGCTCTTTGATCATGAGCTGAACATCCTGCACTAACCTTGGACATTGCTTGTTCTGCATAAACAGTATGAATGCTTAGGTTTTCAGTGATCCCATACAAGAGCTGGCAGTTTGCAATAAAAAAAGTCCACTACCAAAACAGAAGACAGAATGACCAAATAGATCACAGAAAAATACAAATAAACAAACAGAAAATTTTAAAATATAAGTGGCCAGCATTATGTTTGGTTTTATACCTAAGAGGTTAAGTACTTTCACATATAGATGATATAAAACATCATAAAACACTTTTCAAGCAAATTGTTACTCGTCACAAATATACCCTGATCCCTTACCAAACATGCCAATATACGTTGAAGCTCCTCTGAAGGA
Source organism: Flaveria linearis (assembly GCA_024085815.1). Lineage (NCBI taxonomy): Eukaryota > Viridiplantae > Streptophyta > Magnoliopsida > Asterales > Asteraceae > Flaveria > Flaveria linearis. The sequence continues at coordinate 77,232,029 of CM044004.1, read as the reverse complement.
TCCTCTTCACTTGTGTTGATATCAACAAGAGTTGGATAAATTATGGACCATGGAGATTGCTTTGCCAGCATTACCAGGATGCTCTCAAGCTGCTTCCGAACATCTTCTTCAGGATGAGAGCTTAAACGAGCAAATATTTGTGGTGTCACTTCCTTCAAATAGAAATTATAATCAGAACATCATTGGCAAAATGAAACGTTAAAAGGAAAAAAGGGGTCTCACCTGCCATGGCAACAAAGGAACTGTTGAAAGTGCTGGTTCCAATATAGCTTTTAACTCTACTCCGTAGTTAAGAAGAATATGCAAAACGTATAGTGTACCTTTCAAGGTAAAACTAGCATTTTTTTGACCTTTTTCACCAGGAGGGCCCGCCATTTGGCTACCCCAAAGCTTGGAAGATGAATGTGACAGGTAATTTATATAAGCTTCAGCTGCATGCCCAAATAGAGATACCCTTCTTTTTCGCAAAGACCACCAAACATCAACCAATTCATTAAACAATAATAAGTTAGTCCCTTCAACACTAATATTTGCAAAAAGAAAGAATTTCTGCAACTGGGAGGTAACAACAGAAGAAAGGCTTTCACAACTAAAACTTTCTGCTCCAGGTTCTCCAGCCGCAGCTTCTAATATTTTCACTACTTGTTCAACCACCGCATTGTCATAGTTTTCATCTTGTGGGACACTGTTCGAATCTTTGGCATTTCTTGCCATATGAAGAAGCTCTAAAACAGCATCTTTGACTCTTGAGAGCTCTTCTTCAGTAAATTTGAATCTGTTTGGCAGAACTTCTGAACCAAGAATCCGAGAAAAGGAGCAAGAATGAAGGGCAGATTCATTTGGGGTAGGTAGAGTTGCCTTAGCTTGAGCATAACACCAAGAAGCATAAGAAATCCATGACTTCCCCATAGTGGGACATAGCTGTGAAGAGAGCTTAGTAGTTGTACCTACAATTTCTTCAACAATGAGATCCATCCTCAATTGAGATTCCATAATATCATCACTTGCACTGAGTTCTGATCTTATCTTGAAAATAATATTCTCCAAATTGACGTCCATATGGTCCCTTTTCAACCAATTTGAAAGTTTTAAGCATGCTTTTGCCTTTAAAGCATCATCAGAATCAACAAAAGCAACAGATGAGGTGGCACCGGTGAAAGGACTAATAAACGACCATAGACCTGCATAAGCCTCTTCAAGCCTGTTTTCAGCATACATCAAGAGAATGCTTTCATACTGCAAACGTGGGAAGAACGATTTATGAAAACTTTCTTCAGAAGACCCTAAATGATACTTGCTCAATGAGTCCCTGAGCTGATTTGCCAATGTTAAGTTTTTCTGTTTTCGAGCTAAATTCAGTAAACTCAGACTGAGATATATAGTCACTGGAGAGGTAGGATGAATAGTTCGATAAACACGAAGAACTTTCATCCATAGCTTACAATCTTGATGAACATGATTGCTTGGGAACTGCAATTCTTGAATATACGAGCTTAATAACAATGGAAGTTTTACATCTTGTGTACCTGAAATTTTGCAACTTTCTTCAAATGCAAATATGCAATGCAACTGGTTAACATGTTCTGCTGCTTCTGTCAACCCATCAAGGGGCAAAATCGTAAATGTTTCATTCAGCATTAACTTCGCTTTTTGTAGTTCATGTTGCACCTTTTCCATCTTCCCTTCAATATTAAAAAGCATTGCTTGTAAAAGCATCTGCTCACTTCTTTGCAAAGCTACTTTTGGATCTAATGCAAGTTCATTGCTACTTTTAGGTGTCAAATCAAGGCAAGCCCATGCTGACGTGTAATCGCCATCATCAAAACGAGCTAAAGCACGAATCACATTTAACTCATTTCCTGCCATCGTTAGAGCACCTGAGTAACTTTACCAGCATGCTTAGCACGAAGCAGTTGCAACTCTGATAGCCAAGACTCGAGAGATTTCCAATCTGAAATTGCACTGTAACTTTCAATTATACGATCGATAGCAAATTGTACACCTTCAGAGCCCATAGAGCCCAATGATTCTTCAGTTTGTAATAAATGCATGAAATGAGCAGCAGCCTTTTCATACTGACCTTGTGATTGATAAACAAGCCCATTAATCCAAGACAACGGTCCAAATCTATTATCATCAATCGTGCTTTGGTTTTCTTCCACAAATAAAGGATAAAACGCACCTGATACCCATTTTTCAACCCAGCTAAAGCCTCGGGCTCATGATTCTTACACATAGACAAAGTCATATACCGTAGGACCCGCAAGATATCTCCAGAAAACCTAGATTTCATGTTATGAAGGTTTTCTAGGACTTGGGTTCTTGACTTTTCCATCATAGACGAAGTCACTAAGGTTTTGAGTTCTTGCAACCGCAGACTACAATAATGAATTGTAGCATCATGACATTGCAGGGCCATCCCTGCATTCATCATTGGCTCACATATTCGAGAAAACCATTCTTCACAAACTTTTTTATTTGCTCTGAAAAAAATTAAACTCTGACGAGATGGAGATGGTAAAACAGTTGATCCATCATAAGCATTGTACACATTTTTCTTCAGTGACTCAACAAAATCAAGCAATAATCTCAATGGTAACAAGCGGGCATAAGAAGAATTACCTAGAATATTTAAGTTTGCATCATTTTGGTCAGTATTTACCTGTAATACATGTGCTACATCCAAAAGCATTCGCTCCAAAGCAGCAAAAGTTTGGGAGGGCCCACCAAGATTGGTCCGAAGACGTGTAGTTATACAGTATCTAGCTGCTTCATGTATGGCCCACAATGCTCCAGCAAGGAGATTTACTGAACATGCTCTTTCAAGAAGACTTTCCTCTACATTCATGTCCAACCATAAACTTGTTGCATGCAAGTTTATTGTGTCTTCTTGCTGGGCCAAAGCAAAATCCTTTGCATTTCTACAAGTATGAACAAGTCGTTGAATCCAAGAAGAAAGTGGCACCTTCCATCTTTGTGAAATGTAACTTAAAATGGAAACTAACTGCTTTGAGTGAAGCTGTTGTGGCAGTTGCTTCAGGGCAAAAATTTTCTTCCACTGCATGATTGGCCTATACTTGATAACTGATTTATTGTAAGGCATGCCACATATGAGTATTGTGACAGGTAATGCATGACAAAGCAATTTTAGATATAATTCTTTGATATCTTCATTTGGATCTCCAAGCCTTTCAAGAACAATTTCAGTTAAAGAACACAAATGTAATGGGTCTATAAGTTTTGAGTGCAGGAACATTTCCAATACCGATGCAACCTGACACCTCACCTTTGGTTCCCTATCAGATGCAGCATCAAGAACAGAGAAAACTATCTCTCTAAAAAACTGAAGATAGCCATTATCATTATACTTTGAATTGTCATGCATATGCTTAACTGTTTCAGAATATGCATGTATCCATTGTAATGCTTCTAGTTTAACTGCCAAAGGAGATGAAATATGGAGAGCTCTTGTAAGTAGGACAGTGTACTTCTTGAGATCACCAACTGAGATGTCTTCATTTTTGTTTTTCCTTATTGAGAACTTGCTAAGAAATTCCACTGTACTTATCCTATTCAACATCTTGAAATACTAACTTGCAACTCCACATATGCTTGAATAGGTGGTTCGAAGGATTCAGATTCTGAATAAGATAATATATCATTTTCTCTGATCTATTAACATATAAAGAATCAATTTCTGCTTTGCCTATCAAAGTATTACCACCACCCAAAGAAACACAACTCAAGAGAACTTTCATATCAAACTTAAAGAGTGCAAACAGCTCGGTTTTAGAAATTGTTTTAGGGGCAAACTGGTTTACATTTCCAATCATGCTCTTTAACATGTTTAGCTCCTCAAGTAACAACGTTAATGCAGATTCAACAACATCATTGTTTCCATGCTGAAGTAAGAAGACATAAGTGGCAGCAGAACTTGAGGTCACCAAGTGATTTGGATGTAAACGAAGCTGAGATACAGGGCAATCAAACTGCAATAGTTTATGTACAGATGAAGACAGTAGACCAAGCTTCTGAAGTGATAATAACTGAAGATTGGTCTTGAGAACTCCATGAACCTGAAAAGAAGCAAGTTTCTCGGTGTTTAAAGTTTTAGTGGCTTTCTTCATATCCAAGCTTTGAAACAGGATATCAACTGCAAAACTGTAGAAAGGTGAAAACCTCTCGCTCAAAATTTCAGCCAAAAGAGTTAAACATTTCCAGGAATCGACAATCCATTTTGACCAACCGTATTTCTTTCCAACCATTGACAAACATCCTAATAATTGAGGAAGCATTTTGCTAAGGGGGTCTTTAATTTCTTCAAGTAAATTTATCTCTAGCAACCCAGAAGCTGTAGACTGCAAAACTGTAGAAAAACAAGATAATAACACAAGCAATCTTTGGCGCTGTTGTGGGGTCCCCAGGCTTCCATCCTGAAGCAGTACATCCATGTCACCCAAAAACTTTGAAAGCAATCCCAACGAGAACTGTAAGTTATTGACCCAGTGTTTTTGAAATTGCAAAAAACTATTCATAATAACACTCCTGTCAGCTTCAGCAAGATCGGGTATCATTGTCCACCCAAGAAGCAAATCAACTATGTCAACAAAATGGGCCTCAAAACAGGCGAAGAACTTCAAAGAAATTAAAGTCAAAATGGTCAAAATCTGGTGTAGTAAGCTTAGTGAGGTTCTCTCATCTTCTAATAGCTCTTGGCATGCTTTAAGAACCGGTAATGCATATCTCTCAGTAGCTGCAATATCTCCAACATTGAGGAACTCATGGAGAGCTTCTGCTGCATACTCCACTGTCCCATTACCAGCATTCACATTGCTAAACAATGGCAACGCCCAACTAATAAATCTGTCAACCAAATTTCCAAGTATAACATGGTTCTGCCTTCCATTAGGGAGTGAACATAAGACAGCACACAAGGCACCATAGGCTGTGGCTGCAGCTTGGCGCACTGAATATGATCTGCTTAAAGTAAGCAGAAAATTATAAATATGATCAAAAATTAAGAAATATAATCTGAATCTTTCACATAATGTTTCAACAAAGATAGAACTCAATAGGACAAAAGAAACATCAAAAATATTCCAAGGTGAAAATTAGATCTGCAGCATCTGTTAAATATCCTTAGAAATATCAATCACTATACAAAAGGTGATTGCAGAAGAAAAATATGCATTACTAAATTAATGGAATTGAGAGGGAAAAACATTTGATATAACTCATAAGCTTGGAATGAGCTTCAACAACATGTCTGATACAATCCACCTGAATTAGAAAGAATGTTAGCAATTAGGGATGAAAAGATAGAGAGCGAGCCAGGCTCAGTTATCCATTTGATGAGATTGGCAATATGCCGAAAGTAAAGTCTCTAAATTTAAGTGTTAGGTTATAAGAAATAACATTATTTAACAAACTTCTATGTAGCTTTGGCTGTAAAGTGAAACTTTAACAGTCAATTCAAGGTGAAGAGAGATTCTTTTCTAAAAGGCATAAGAAGATGGCCAGAAAAGGCAGAAAATCTCAATTTGTTAAAGAAGTATCTAATAGACATGATATATGGCCTTAGTGTAAACCCTAGTCTTATCAGCATGTATAAATTAGATCTAACCCCCATCAAAGACCAAAAAATCAACTTCATTGGTGGCATAATGTGCATGATTATGCTCCAATTTAAGAAGGAAAATTCGAAGAAATGCTAATGATTTATGACTGTTATTTAGGCATGATTTTAAACTTCTACTACCCTTCCATGATTTATATCATATAATCAGGATTTCCATTCCACAAGATATTAAGATTACAACCCTAAGTCCTAACTATCTCAGCTTCATTTAAAGTTAAGTCCTCTTTGCCCTCCCTTAATATCTCGATTCGAATATGTATGATTAAATATTTCCCAACATAAAAGAATCTCCATGTTGTAGAGGATAATTTTCCCTTACAACAAAAGGTGGCTCCAAAAATCAACTCATGTCAGATATCGTGATCTGAATAGTTAGGTCCGCACAAGATCTATAATTCACCCGTTCAAATAAAGGTTTATCTAGAAATAGGTGAGCAATTTACACATTTTATCTTGTATTGAACATGCATATAACCAAAGAGAGAGTAATCCTAGAAAACTAGAAGATCTTGTGAGGGATAAGTGCAATCTATTAATGGCTTGGTGCCAGTCTGTTAAATGGAAAATTCTAATATGTTGCATATTTGCAGCTTAATTGCAGGCAACTAAATCCATAGCGCACACACACATACACACATATATATATGGTTGTTTAATATATACATTCTACTATGTATGTAAGGGTGTTGAGTGGGTGCATGCTAAGGTTTAGCGTAAGTGATCTATAAATGTGCAAACTGCCTGCCACATATTCGCATGCCTTAACTAGGGTGCACAAGTTCCATATTAAACAGTCAAGGCCGTATTTTCTCTGCACTCTTACAAAATTGTGCACGTTACAAAATTGGTCTATAAATGTGCAAACTCTGTGCCACGTATTTACATGACTTAAGTACTTAACTAGGGATCAAGCTCCGTAATAAACACTCACGGGCATGTTTTCTCTACACTCTTACAAAATTGCGCACCTCACAAACTTCTAGCTCCAAGTCACAAGTTCTACTCTTAACACATTAATCACTAGATGAAGTTCAAAGAAAAATATTCACCGTAAAATCAGTCTCTACTTCACCAGAATCCAAAACAACAATAACAATTGAATATGAATATATTTAACTGTTATAAACATTTTTGTTAAACCATCAATTTCGTGAAGTCACAACTCACAAGAACCAACATTATATTAATGCTCTACAACTAGATATCAATCATGGTTTTGCTGAACATTATGCCTTTTGAGATGCCTCACACCAAGCAATTAGGTATAGCATGATACACAATCGACAGTTGCACACCAATAATAACTACTGTTCACCGCAAACAAATCCAATCATCAACCATAAACAACAGATTCAAGAGTCAAAAAACGCGAGTATATAGTAACAGTTACTTGTCTGCAATGAGTTGCGAAAACCCCTGGGCGAGAAAAGAAGCAGAGTGAGTGACGAGGAGCGAGTTGTGAGGGTAAACAATGGCACGGTGAAGTGAATTGATGGCCGCTAATCGAGAAGTATCGTCTTCTCCACCTTCAGAGGGATTGTTGTTAGGTTTCGATGATGAAGATGAAGATGAACATGAAGGATCTTTGTCTTTGGTAGAGCGACGGAGAGTAGAGCACCCAACTGCTGTTGTTGATGATGAAGACCTTGCATATTCATGGCTATTTTCGATTTCAATTTCAATTTCAATTTGCATCTCTTTGATTGAAATCTCTGGTTTGGTGTAAGAACGATGAAGTAAGAACTCAACGCTGAAGAATAGCAGGGTGAAGTTTCAGAGGTGGTGATATTTGCCCCATGTATTTTCGCTTTTTGCAGGTTCTTCTAGCAACAACTTATTATAAACTTATAAACCCTATGATAATTATTTTAGAGCAAATTACATTATTCATCCTTTATGTATGCTAGTAGTTATGGTTTAGGGTCTTTAACTTTATTAATTATAAAAAAGTTGTCTGTTTCAATCCAAATTTCGAACCGTGAGAATATTAATACAGTCACATACACCCATCTAAGGGTATTTCGGTCAATCCATGTTTATCTTTTTAAAGATTTTAATTAATAGAGTGTCCCACCCACCCTTTACTTTTTCTTGAAAACACAATCACCAAACCACATCATCATCTGACCTTTCACCTTCACCTTCACCTTCACCTTCACCTTCACCTTCACCTTCACCTTCACCTTCACCTTCACCTTCACCTTCACCGTCACCGTCCCTTCACCTTCACCTTCACCTTCACCTTCACCTTCACCTTCACCTTCACCTTCACCTTCACCTTCACCTTCACCTTCACCTTCACCTTCACCTTCACCTTCACCTTCACTTCACCTTCACCTTCACCTTCACCTTCACTTCACCTTCACCTTCACCTTCCCTTCACCTTCACCTTCACCTTCACCTTCACCTTCACCTTCCTCACCTTCACCTTCACCTTCACCTTCACCTTCACCTTCACCTTCACCTTCACCTTCACCTTCACCTTCACCTTCACCTTCACCTTCACCTTCACCTTCACTTCACCTTCACCTTCACCTTCACCTTCACCTTCACCTTCACCTTCACCTTCACCTTCACCTTCACCTTCACCTTCACCTTCACCTTCACCTTCACCTTCACCTTCACCTTCACCTTCACCTTCACCTTCACCTTCACCTTCACCTTCACCTTCACCTTCACCTTCACTTCACCTTCACCTTCACCTTCACCTTCACCTTCACCTTCACCTTCACCTTCACCTTCACCTTCACCTTCACCTTCACCTTCACCTTCACCTTCACCTTCACCTTCACCTTCACCTTCACCTTCACCTTCACCTTCACCTTCACCTTCACCTCACCTTCACCTTCACCTTCACCTTCACCTTCACCTCACCTTCACCTTCACCTTCACTTCACCTTCACCTCACCTTCACCTTCACCTTCACCTTCACCTTCACCTTCACCTTCACCTTCACTTCACCTTCACCTTCACCTTCACCTTCACCTTCACCTTCACCTTCACCTCACCTTCACCTTCACCTTCACCTTCACCTTCACCTTCACCTTCACCTTCACCTTCACCTTCACCTTCACCTTCACCTTCACCTTCACCTTCACCTTCACCTTCACCTTCACCTTCACCTTCACCTTCACCTTCACCTTCACCTTCACCTTCACCTTCACCTTCACCTTCACCTTCACCTTCACCTTCACCTTCACCTTCACCTTCACCTTCACCTTCACCTCACCTTCACCTTCACCTTCACCTTCACCTTCACCTTCACCTTCACCTTCACCTTCACCTTCACCTTCACCTTCACCTTCACCTTCACCTTCACCTTCACCTTCACCTTCACCTTCACCTTCACCTTCACCTTCACCTTCACCTTCACCTTCACCTCACCTTCACCTTCACCTTCACCTTCACCTTCACCTTCACCTTCACCTTCACCTTCACCTTCACCTTCACCTTCACCTTCACCTTCACCTTCACCTTCACCTCACCTTCACCTTCACCTTCACCTTCACCTTCACCTCACCTTCACCTTCACCTTCACCTTCACCTTCACCTTCACCTTCACCTTCACCTTCACCTTCACCTTCACCTTCACCTTCACCTTCACCTTCACCTTCACCTTCACCTTCACCTTCACCTTCACCTTCACCTTCACCTTCACCTTCACCTTCACCTTCACCTTCACCTTCACCTTCACCTTCACCTTCACCTTCACCTTCACCTTCACCTTCACCTTCACCTTCACCTTCACCTTCACCTTCACCTTCACCTTCACCTTCACCTTCACCTTCACCTTCACCTTCACCTTCACCTTCACCTTCACCTTCACCTCACCTTCACCTTCACCTTCACCTTCACAGCAGGTCGCGACTGCACAGACCATCGAGCAGCGTTCAGCTGCCCCGAGCATGGGTCTCACGCACCAAGGACCTCCAGAACACTAATCCTAACACGTCTAGACAAGAAGCACACTCAAGAACACAACATGCAAGTCCACACGACCTCATGTGCTCGGATGAACCCGAGCACCCGAAAAACCTAAAAACGCAGCAGCTAAATCAAGCGATAAACGGGTCAAACGAGGTTATCTACCTGCTAGGAGTGAGATTTCACGATGATAACCAAGATTTGACGACGAAAATGCAACAAACGGGATGAATTTTTGGTACTAGATTGGTGTAGAGAGGAAGAAGAAGAAGAAGAACGATGAGGATGAAGATGAAGTGAAGAAAATGGCTGGGAAATGGGTTTATACCCAGCCTAGTTTCTCAAAATGTCAAGTTTAGTCCCCGCACTTTGCCCCCGGGTTCCCAAATTTTGTTTCGGTTGAAACCGCTATTTTAGTCTTGTTTATTGACGATAAAATGTTTTAATGTTATTTATAAATAAAAAAATGATTTTATTCGTGACATTATTTTATTATGAAAATGACGTGCTTAGTGTTAACGGGGCAAATCTTGGAGAAACGTCTTAAGATGAAGGCAAGTCAAGCAACAATGTCACACATATAAGGACAACTAAGTAAAGCAAGTATGGTGTCCATATAGTTGGCTTATCAAAATGAGGGATGACTGGGAATAAAACTAACAGATTACATCAGTAGACGGACCTTTGGTGACGGATGTCACAGTATCCCCCAGTTGAGGGAATTTCGTCCCGAAATTCAACTGGTGCTAGGTCTAGGGGCGTCATCCTCGAATAGATGTGGATATTTGAGTCTCATCTGATCTTCACGTTCCCATGTAAACTCTGGCCCTCGTTTAGAATTCCATCTTATACGAACGATAGGTATCTTGCTGCGCCTTAGCCTTTTGACTTTTCGGCCCATGACCTCAATGGGTTCCTCAATAAAACGAAGCTTTTCGTCGATCCTGATTTCCTCAATTGGTACGTGTAAGGACTCGTCTGCCAAACACTTTTTGAGGTTCGACACGTGAAAAGTATCATGCACACCGCTGAGTTCTTGTGGCAACCTCAATCGGTAAGCCACCGGACCGATTCTTTCTGTAATCTCGAATGGTCCTACGTATCGAGGGGCTAACTTCCCTTTCTTACCAAATCGTACGATCCCTTTCCAGGGAGAGACTTTGAGTAAGACATGATCCCCAACATTGAATTCTAGAGGCTTCCGACGATTGTCGGCGTAGCTCTTTTGGCGGTCTCTAGCAGCTTTGAGTCGGTCTTTGATTTGGAAGATCTTATCGGTGGTTTCTTGAATGATTTCGGGACCTGTTAGCTGGCTTTCACCAACCTCGGCCCAACATACAGGCGATCTACATTTCCGTCCATACAATGCTTCAAATGGAGCGCATCCAATGCTTGTATGGTAGCTGTTGTTGTAAGAGAACTCAATCAACGGTAAATGAGTGTCCCAGCTACCACCAAAATCGATTACGCAAGCCCTAAGCATGTCTTCCAATGTTTGTATAGTTCGTTCACTTTGGCCATCTGTTTGTGGGTGATAGGCAGTACTCATGTCTAATCGAGTGCCCATCGCTTTCTGTAACGTCTGCCAAAATCGTGAAGTGAATCGACTGTCTCGGTCGGATATGATTGACACCGGCACCCCGTGCCGTGTCACGACCTCTTTGATGTACAACCTTGCCAGCTTATCCATCTTATAGTCTTCCCGGATAGGCAAGAAGTGAGCGGATTTTGTCATTCGATCCACCACGACCCATATCGTGTCGTGTCCACTTGATGTCTCGGGAGTTTGGTAATGAAATCCATAGTGATATTCTCCCATTTCTACTCGGGAATTTCAGGTTGTTGCTGTAATCCTGATGGTTTCTGGTGTTCAGCCTTGACCTTTGAACAAGTCAAGCATTTGCTCACATATATAGCAATATCTTTCTTCATGCCTGGCCACCAGTACAACTCCTTCAGATCGTGGTACATCTTGTCTGCTCCAGGATGAACAGAGTATCGTGTCTTGTGTGCCTCATCCATGACTAATGTACGTACATCTCCCCATCTGGGGACCCATATACGATCTATGAAGTAATGAACGCCATCATCCTTGCGGGTCATTTGTTTATCCAACCCTCGGAATTCTTCTCCGCAAGGTTCTCTTCTTTCAAAGCCTCGTTTTGTGCAATCTGAATCTGAGCCTTTAAATTGGTTTGAATAGTCAAGCCTAGCGCTCGTGCACGTAATGGTTTCACACGTTCCTTGCGGCTTAAAGCATCAGCCACCACGTTAGCCTTCCCCGGATGATACCGGATTTCACAATCGTAGTCGCTAAGTAGCTCTACCCAGCGTCGCTGTCGCATGTTAAGTTCTTTCTGATTCATGATATGTTGAAGGCTCTTATGGTCTGTGTAGATGATGCATTTGGTTCCATATAGATAATGCTCCATATCTTGAGTGCAAACACTACGGCACCCAACTCCAAATCGTGAGTTGTGTAGTTCTTTTCATGCACCTTGAGTTGTCGCGAAGCGTAAGCAATTACCTTATCTTTCTGCATTAGTACGCAGCCCAAACCTTGATGTGAAGCATCACAGTACACCACAAAATCATCAGTTCCGTCTGGGAGGGACAATATCGGTGCGTTGCACAACCTCTCCTTCAATGTTTGGAACGCCTGTTCTTGTGCCTTCCCCCAATCGAACTTCTTGTCTTTCTGAGTCAACAAAGTTAACGGTTGGGCAATCTTGGAGAAATTGGCAATGAAGCGATGATAGTATCCGGCCAATCCCAAGAATTGCCATATTTCTGAGGGTGTTTGGGGAGTATCCCACTTCTTCACAGCTTCAATCTTACCGGGGTCCACATGAATTCCATTCTTGTTAACTACATGACCCAGGAATTTCACTTCTCGAAGCCAGAATTCACATTTCGAGAGCTTGGCGAAAAGTTTCTCTTCCTTTAACAGTTCTAGAATTGCTTGGAGGTGTTTTTCGTGATCCTCTTTTGAACGGGAGTAGATAAGTATGTCATCTATGAACACGATCACAAACTTATCAAGATAAGGCTTACACACCTGATTCATCAGATCCATAAAGACAGCTGGTGCGTTGGTCAATCCGAATGGCATGACCAAGAACTCATAGTGCCCGTAACGAGTTCTAAATGCTGTTTTTGGAATATCGTCCTCGAACACTCTTAATTGATGATAACCAGATCGAAGGTCGATCTTAGAGAAATACGAGGCTCCTTGCAACTGATCAAACAGGTCGTCGATTCTAGGAAGAGGATACCGATTCTTCACGGTCAATTTGTTCAATTCCCTGTAGTCGATACACATTCGGAACGACCCATCCTTCTTCTTGACAAATAATACCGGTGCTCCCCATGGTGAATGACTCGGTCGAATGAAACCCTTCTGCAGTAGTTCCTGTAGTTGGCTGGATAACTCTTACATCTCTGAGGGTGCTAACCGATACGGTGTCTTGGCTATCGGTGTAGCTCCAGGAACCAGCTCTATATGGAATTCACCTGTCGTGGAGGAGGCAATCCAGACAAATCATCAGGGAACACCTCCGGATAGTCCCGTACAATTGGAATGTCTGCCAATTTTGTCTCTTTTCTTTCTTTTCTACGACTTGAGCCAGGAAAGTGTAACACTGCTTCCGTAGACTTCGGCGGGCTTTCATGCAAGAATGAGCTTTAGTGTTCTTCCCGGTCGTTCTCCTTGAATCTTGAGTACCTCCCCGTTGGCATGGGGATTCGTACTACTTTCTCCCGACAAACAATCTCGGCTCCATGATTGACAACCAATCCATACCCACTATCACATCGAAGCTGCCCAACTCGAATGGTATTAAATCTATACTAAAGATCTGGTCTTCCAACATTAGGGTACAATTCTTAATAATCTCGTCTGCTTGTTCAACCCTACCATTGGCCATTTCTACGGAGTAACTAGTTTATAGCCTACTAGCACTTAAACCAAGCATATGCACGAACTCAGAAGATATAAAGCTATTGTCTGCCCCAGTATCAAATAGTATGGATGCGAAGTGGTGATTGAGCAGATACGTACCCGTAACAATGTTTGGGTCCTGACGGGCATCATTAGCTCCCATGACGAATGCGCGTCCCCGTGCAGCATTTCCTGGGTTTCCTTGGCCTTGAGCGCCCGCTATGGCCATCACTTGTTGTTGATTATCCCTTGTTGACCCGGTGCCCTGTTCAGTTTGGGGCACATGTTCCGATAATGACCAGGATTTCCACATTCGTAACAGACCCTGGCATTCCTGGTGGGGTTAACCGCGTTGACGGGTGCAACCAGATTCGGTGCCACTCTACAATCTCTTGCTAGGTGCCCCGGGCGCCTACAGTTTACGCACACCCGGCACTGCATCTCTGGGGGATGATGATAGCTGCATCTGTCACATTTGGGGTATGGCCCAAATACTCTCTCTTACCCGGTGTCACAGCCACGAAGTTTCTGGTGACCTTGGCCCTTTTATCAAATTTCCCGACACTCGACGGCTAGTTTCCCCAACATCCTTTCGCTTCTCTGCTCCCTTGCCCAATACCCCTGTTCTTACCATCTCATCGGTCAGAGCACCAGCCTTCAAAATTGCGCTCTGAATCGTAGGAGGAGCAGCTGCAGTTAACATTGCTCGTATTTGAGGCACGAGTCCCCAAATGTACCTCTCAATCCTCTTAGATTCCGGAGTGACTAAATGTGGAACTAGTCTAGCCAACTCGTGGAATCGGTCAGTATAAGCTGCATGCCCCGCCCCCACCATAGCATGATTCCAGAACTCATGCTCAAGCTTTTGCATCTCGTTGTGAGGGCAGTACTCCTCGGTAATCAAGGATTTAAATTCATCCCAGGTCATCTGCATTGCAGATTCCCTCCCCTAGCTTGAACCTGAGTGTTCCACCAGGTTAGTGCTCAGCCCTGCAGTGAGCACGTAACATACTTGATGTGCTGGCTGTCGAGGCATTCGCTGATGTCGATCACAGCCTCCATTTTCTCGAGCCATCTGATCAGGGCTATCGCCCCACCTTTACCATCGAAATCCCGGGGCTTACAGGCCACAAACTCCTTGTAAGAACAGCCCGTTTGGCATTAGCAACCCCAGTTTCGTTACCGGCCGTACCAACATTTCCGGTCTCTTGGTTGCTTTCATTCCCAGTCGGGTTTCCATTATCCTCGTTCTCATTACCACCGTCCCCGTGGGGGTGGTTTTGTTGTTGCAATGCGTCGCTCACCTGAGCTACAATAGTTGGAATCAGGGCAGTCAATTGTTGAGCAATCAAGGCTGCCATTTCAGCATTTCCAGTCCCTTGGTTATTGCCAGAAGGGCCTTCATTTGCTGTTGGAGGTCTACCCCTGCCTCTGCCTCTGCCTCTCGAGGCTTCACTTCCGCTACTGTTGCTGCGGGTAGATCTTCGAGGCGGCATGTTCTATTCATACAAGAGGCAACATATAAGCTTTAGTCACCTTAAGATGCATAAGTACTTTACTTATCAAATTTCCAATGTTTCGTGTTCCACTCGGTCAAGATCACTATGCAGCCATTTTAATCATATTCTCGGTATACCGGTGGTGTTTATATATAGGGTTCCCCGCAGCGTTCCCACCACACCCACGATGTACCGAGAGTGATGCCTAATCCGGTTACATGACATCCGACCTTCCTTCACATCATATCCATAATAATCCATCAAGTCAACTGAGAACCAATCATGTAGTCACGTATAGTCTTGCGGAGGTTGTCTATCTCGCGTCCTTGAAAGGACTCAGACATAGCCTCCTCGGGTCGGTCTCAGTATCTGAGGTCAAGCGCAATGTAAGATCTGTGGCGATCTGTTCGGGTCTCGATTCCCGAATTTGTTATGATAACTCGGCGCACAGAGGGAACGGAAGATCCAATAGGAAGCATCCCATAGGGGTCGAGCACAAGGGCTCAAGTGCAAAGTGAAAGATCACAAAACAAAAGGATAACCAAACATGTAAAGAGGAACGCCTGCACGAGATATATAAATGCACATAAACTTAAGCATGCAAATCTACATGAAGGTTCCTAGGTTATAGTCTAGGTCAAGTGTAATTGCCTAATTCTCTATAACCTGGCTCTGATACCAGTCTGTCACACCCCCGCTGATAGCGGAAACACGGGGAATGTGAGCTAGACGGGATCGTCATAACACCTGGTATGAATAGAGTAACAATAATAATATCTTGACAAGCGTGTCACGACGATACCCGAACACAATCGGAGACTTGTGTCGTGGATAGTCAATGTTTCACGACAGCATAGCCATAAGCATAACATAATGATCACATAAGCATTAAAGACAACTCGTATTGTAAATTCCCATAACTCAGGAACAAGTGTACAAAAGATCATATTCATGTTCAAGCTTTACAAAAGTAATAAACACAAAATGCATCCTAGGGTCTCCTCTACAAGGCAGCACTCCTAGATCTTCAGTTCTCATTGTTACCTGAAAAATATGCTCAAAAATGTCAACATAATTGTTGGTGAGCTTCGCAGGTTTAAATTGTAAACATGTAGTTGATGCTGTATAGTGTTTGTAGTGGAATACCGTGCATACAGTTATAAGCAAGCAAGATCACATACCATGAGTTTTATACAACCAAGCCTAATGACGTACACACAACAAATTGTCAGAATATATTCACCCAAGGCCCGTTCCTGGCAGTGTGATGGTACTCGCAAGTAACCATCTGTCAAGGGTGGGGGTGTCAACCCAGTAGTACTACTAATACCTATCTGTTGGTTCCAACACCGGAATTAATGGTTTTAAGACAGTCCACACAGTAACATCATGTATGCATCAGATAAGTACTCACAAAACAGTATCACGTTGATTCCAAGTATGAAAATTGTATGTATATTGTACAGCATTGAAAACGTGTGAGCATACTTTTCCCCCATGTTGTAAAAGGTTGAAACAATTGTATAGGCGTAAAAGGGGCCACGAAACTCACTTGTTAAGTGGTAAGTATGTCTGATGAAACTTCCCAAACTTGTATGTATATATGAACAGTCAATCACCTATTGACAGTTATGTTAAGAATTAGTCTTATGGACTACTGTTAATAATATTGTTTAACTGAATCGGGTCGTTTCGGTTCGGTCGTGAGTAGTACACACAAGCAGTCACACACATCTTAGTCTAGATTATTTTAAATAGTATGTGCCTGTCAATAGCGTTGACTTTAATCCTTGTGGTCAAGCTATGACACTTCATTAATATTACATTATCGTCGTGAGATCTCCGAAGAGGGGATCCATACACACACACATATCATTAGTCATACAATAGGACCGGACGCACGACCGACACTCCATTCGCACGAGTGGACTTTCAGTCGTACGAATTAGCTACTTTCGTACGATTGAACCTTCATTCATGCGACTAAGCATTCAGTCGTACCATGCAAGACTTAGTCATACGACTCAATCTCCATACACCCGATTGGACCTTCAATCGCACGAATCAGCTTCATTCGTGCGATTGAAAATTCATTCGTACGATTGGCATTTCAGTCGTACGACTCACACACAATCGCACACAATTTCATTCGCACTGTCTCAATCGCATGACTCATTCGTTCGCACAGACTCATTCACACATGCATTTAATCGCACACACCCATACGCCTGACTTAGTCGTACGATTTGCCCAATCGCACGGCTCAGTCGCGTGACACACTAATACGCCCTACCCAGTCGCACGACTCATTCCAGTCGCACAGCTCAGTCGGCCGGATGGCCCAGTCGCCCTGCACAGCAGGTCGCGACTGCACAGACCATCGAGCAGCGTTCAGCTGCCCCGAGCATGGGTCTCACGCACCAAGGACCTCCAGAACACTAATCCTAACACGTCTAGACAAGAAGCACACTCAAGAACACAACATGCAAGTCCACACGACCTCATGTGCTCGGATGAACCCGAGCACCCGAAAACCCTAAAAACGCAGCAGCTAAATCAAGCAATAAATGGGTCAAACGAGGTTATCTACCTGCTAGGAGTGAGATTTCACGATGATAACCAAGATTTGACGACGAAAACGCAACAAACGGGATGAATTTTTGGTACTAGATTGGTGTAGAGAGGAAGAAGAAGAAGAAGAACGATGAGGATGAAGATGAAATGAAGAAAATGGCTGGGAAATGGGTATTTATACCCAGCCTAGTTTCTCAAAATGTCAAGTTTAGTCCCCGCACTTTGCCCCCGGGTTCCCAAATTTTGTTTCGGTTGAAAATGCTATAATTTAGTCTTGTTTTATTGACGATAAAATGTTTTTAATGTTATTTATAAATAAAAAAATGATTTTATTCGTGACAATTATTTTATTATGAAAATGACGTGCTTAGTGTTAACGGGGCAAATCTTGGAGAAACGTCTTAAGATGACGGCAAGTCAAGCAACAATGTCACACATATAAGGAAAACTAAGTAAAGCAAGTATGGTGTCCATATAGTTGGCTTATCAAAATGAGGGATGACTGGGAATAAAACTAACAGATTACATCAGTAGACGGACCTTTGGTGACGGATGTCACACGGGCCGATCACGTCACCATGGACGCTATTCTCGCCTCCTTATCTTTCTTCGACTCGCCGGCGGCGATCACCTCCTCCTTCAACCGCCTTGTGCAGTCCTCCGCCTCCGATTCCGATCAGAATCGTTTGATTCAACGCGCGGAGATCGTGTGATCATAACGTGGTTGTCTGGCCGCTCTCGCCGGACCTTACTGTTAAGGTATGTGGAGGTTAGTTTGATCTAACGTACCTCTCGGCAAACCCCATCGAACATTCACGTCAAGTTCATCCTCATTCCCATGTTTCCCTCATCTTCTAACCCCGTTGAACATTCACCCCATAAACCACAACTCCACCACCCACAATTGTTGACTCTAATCTCACCCCACACTTCGTATGCAAATCATCATACAAATACTTTATTCAATTTTAACATCCAATATTAGTGCAATTTGAAAGTTATGAGATTTCAAGATTTTGATTGAAAACTATTGGCAGCGTGTGAGTGAAATAAGACACAATTTGAAGCTTTATTTAGTATTTTAGGAGACCCATTTGGGTGGAAATTGAATGTATCTGAGAGGTACATTGTGGTGATGATGAAATGACCGAAATACCCTTAGTTGGGGTGCACGTGAGTGGGATTTAACGGCACTCACTTCTCACGACCGTACTCAGACAAAATAAACTTTGGACAAGTGAAAAACATCAGGGAGTCAATTTATTACTATATATATATATATGTAGGAAATAAGAAACAAATAAATTGAATATGAAAAATAATATTTCAATTCATAAGAATCCGAAAATTTTCTTGTATACAACATTGATGTTTTGTTGGTATTTTTTCCATCATTATAATATTAATAATTTTAATCCTTGTCTACCTTTAACTCGAGATAGTGCAACATAGAACTGACCATGGTGAACGCTAGTTGTTTAAAAACAAACCAACTTTGGATAGTAATTGTCATCGTCTCTTGTTTCTTGTCATTGCAAAACATACTGTTACCAGGACTGTTTTCTTTGAAATTTAAAAAAATCATTTTGTTTGAAGGTGTCAAAGTCAACCATAAAATAAAAGTGTGATTTTCAATATTACTTTCAGATACATTAAATAATTTTCACATATCAAACGAATTCTAATCAAACATAACTACTAATTATATTATTTAATTCTTTTTAGATTAAAAATAACTTTTAATAAATTAAGAAAGAGTTATTATTAAAAATATGATTTCTAAAGAAACAATCTTTTGTATAATATTCAGTGTTGCAAAAATCAGTCTAGGCGGCCGACTAATCGGCGATTAATCGCTAGTCGGCCGCCCACCTAGGAGATTTTACCTAATCGGCCAATTAATCGCTAGGCGGTCAATGGTGGTCAAATTCGGCCCTAGTAGACCTTAGGCAGACCTAGGCGGTCCTAATCGGCCAAAAATCAAAAATTCCGGCGAGTTTTCCGGCAAGATTCCGGCGACTTTCCGGCCAGATTTCGGCGGCTCTTGAAATTCCAGCGAAAAATTTGTAAATACAGGCCAGATTTGTTTATATGTATATTAAACTAAACATTTTTATAAAAATTACATATAAAAATATGTATATATATGAAAAATTGAAAATTATATATAAAAGTTGCAAAGCAATTAATCCCGACTAATCCTGATTAATCCTAGTCGGTACCCCACCGTTCGACTAACGCCTAGCGATTTTTACAACATTGATAATATTAGTATTAAATTATCAATTTTTTAAATACAAAATATTTAAAATCAATGTTTTTAGAAATTAATTTTTTATGAACCATAAAAAATAATTCAAAGTTAGAATAAGAAATTTTTACAAAAATGACATTTTTAAAACGTTTTGATTTAAAACGAATTTTTTAAATTTTTTAGATAAAGATATTTAAAACAAAAGTTTAAAGAAAACAATATCATTGTTTTATTACTTGTTATAGTCTTTACTTAAACGTAATTTTAATAATATCATATTTTAAAATATCATTTTATAACTAATAATTTTTCATTATTAATTATTTAATATTTTATTTATTCAACCGTGTAATACACGAGGTACTAACCTATTAATAATAACTAGGTTTTGGCGCGCGCGTTGCCGCGCGTATGCGAGTTTTAATGTAACCCTAAATCAAAATCAAAATGAAAGTTCAAAACCATAAAATCAGTAAAATACACAAAGTAAAACACACCAAAACGCCAAATCCATAATACACCAGAACATGCAGAACTCAAAACCTAAATCAAAGCCCAACACCATACACAAAACAAACGAAAATTAAAGCCGCAAGAAAGCGACACAGTGCAAATTGAAAATCGACAAAAATCAAAGCCTCGAAAAGAGTAAACAAACGGAAAGCCCAAATCTTAATAGCGAGAATCGTCAGGGTATCGATAACGAAAGAAAGAAAGCAGAAACCCTGAGAAATACAACGCCAACGAACCTACAAATCAAAGACACGTGTCAAGATACCAAAAACCCACAAAAAACCCCACACAAAAATCTCGAACTCACACCCAAAACAAATCATATTAAAACACAAATAAACAGAAAAAAGAAATAAAAAAGAAAATTAAAACACAAAAAAAAACAAAAGAAAAAATTAAACACAAACAACAAAAAAAAGGAAAAAAAGAAAAGAAAAACCCACCCCCCACCAACCAAACCTTTTAATAATAATAGTAATATGGCAGTACACATAAAATTAAATAAAGAAGTTTTAAAAAGTAGAAGTATGTGATACCTCATGGATTGTTAAAGAAGATCACTTTCAAATCAAAAAAATAAAAACAAACAAACAAACAAGCATACCCAGTGTATCCCGTTGAAGAGCAGGGTCTGGGAGGGGTATATGGTGGCAAGTCTTTCCTCTATCTTGAAAGATAGAGAGACCGCTTCCGAAGAGACCCCCGACTCATTAACAGAGGCAATAACAATAACAATTATAATACAAAGCATACAACACAAAGATAGATATCACATGAAGAATTAGATAATGCGCTCATAAAAAACGGCATGTAACACCCAAAAAGGGTAGATGAGGAAAACTACACCTAACGTGTGGGGACCGGCCATATGTCACCGTATACCCTTCCCACCCACAAAACCCACTAAAAGTCCTTAATTTTAATTCTACGCCTCCACTCACTTCTATCCTCGATCATGTTCTCAGAAAGATGCAAGTCTATCATATCCCTCCTAATAACCTCGTCCCAAGTCAACCTAGGTCTACCTCTACTCCTCCTACCCTCTAAGCTGATGTTCTCTACTACTCGGACAGGTGCTGCCATCGTTCTCCTCTTCACGTGCCCAACCATCTTAATCTTCCCTCTCTTATTTTTTCTGTGATACAAGCCACCTCTAGCCTCTGGCGAAAGACGTCGTTTCTTATCCGATCCAATCTTGTGTGTCCACACATCCACCTCAGCATTCGCATTTCTGCGACCTCTATTTGTCTCTCGTGCGATTTCTTTATGGCCCAACAGTCTGTGCCGTATAACATAGCTGGACGTACTGCCACTCTGTATAGTTTTCCCTTTAGTTTTGCTGAGAACCTCTTATCACACAAAATCCCTGATGCTGCTCTCCACTTGCACCATCCTGATTGTACACGGTGTGCTACATCGCTGTGTATCTCTCCATCTTCCTGTACGTACAAGCCAAGGTATTTGAACCTAGACGTCCGGGGGACCGCCATGCCCTGGATACTGATTTGGGTGTCCTCTTCGGCCTCACCACTAAAGTTACAATGCATGTATTCCATCGTAGAGCGACTTATCCTTAAGCCCCTGCGTTCTAGTGCTGCTCTCCACTGTTTTAATCTCTCGTTAAGCACCGTCTTAGATTCTGATATTAAGACAATATTATCCGCAAACAGCATACACCATGGGACTAGCTCTTGTATAGACTTGGTCATCTCGTCCAACACTACTGTGAAGAGGAATGGGCTCAATGCCGATCCTTGGTGGAGTCCTACTTCCACAGGGAAGTAGTCTGTGTCTCCGACAGTTGCTCGTACACACGTTTTTGCCCCGTCATACATATCCTTTATTATTTTGATATACCTCTCTGGTACCTTTCTAAGTCGTAGATCTTCCCTCTCTTATTTTTTCTGTGATACAAGCCACCTCTAGCTTTTCTAGGTCAATGAATACCATATGTAGGTCTCTTTTCTTTTCTCTATATTCTCCATTATCCTCCTTTGACGTGTATAGCTTCTGTTGTAGAGCGTCCTGGCATAAATCCAAATTGGTTTACCGCTATCTGAGTTTCTCGTCTAATTCTCGTGTCAATAATTCTTTCCCATAGCTTCATCGTGTGACTCAATAGCTTTATTCCCCTGTAATTTGCGCAGCATTGGACATCTCCTTTTTTCTTATATGGGGACTATGACACTGCTTCTCCACTGCTCTGGCATCTTTCCTGTCTTAAAGATAGTACTTCTTCTCCACTGCTCTAGCATCTTTCCTGTCTTAAAGATAGTGTTGAATAAGTCCGTTAGCCATTGTAGGCCCTCATCTCCAAGGCACTTCCACACTTCAATCGGAATGTTGTCTGGCCCCACCGCCTTAGCCCTTCCCATTTTCTTCAAAGCTCTCTTAACTTCATCGACTGTGATGCTTCTACAATAACACTTGTTTTGTTGCGTCGTTTGAGTTGTTTCATCGATCTCCGTTTGTTGATTACGGTTCGTTATGTTGAAAAGGTTATCGAAGTAAGTTTTCCATCTCCCCTTGATGTCTTTCTCCCTCACCAAGACCTTTCCATCCGCGGCCTTTATAAACTTCACCAATCTCAAGTCCTGTCTACTACATTCCCTTGCCTTGGCAATCTTAAACATGTCATGTTCACCCTCTTTCGTCTCTAATCGCTTATACATCCTCTCATATGTTGTGTTCTTTGCCTCTGACACAGACTTTTTCGCCTCTCGTTTAGCCTCTTTGTATTTATCTTTTAGCTCTGCTCGTTCTCCCTCATTATTACAGCGTAAAAGCTCTCTAAAACTTTGTTGTTTAATTCTTATCTTCTCCTGTACATCTTCGTTCCACCACCAGGATTCCTTATGACCGATTCTCCTATTTGTTGTAGTCCTAAGCGTTTCTTTAGCTGCTTGGATGACTCTAGTTGCCATAGCCTCCCACTTTTGGTTGGCGTCTTCCTGTGGCCCACTCAGGTTCATTGGTATGATTTTATCTCTAAAGATGGTAATCTTTTCGTCTTTGAGTTGTCCCCATCTGATCGTAGGTCTACTTCTCTTAGTTGGTTGGACAATTGCTCTCTTCAGTCGTAGATCTGCCACCAACATGTGATGTTGAGTGACTACTGTCTGTCCCGGTATTGTCTTGCAGTCCTTCCACGAGCTACGATCTTCTCTCCTCATCAACAAATAATCTATTTGTGTGTCTCTCCGCCGCTACTAAACGTAATTAGATGCGATTCTCTTTTCTTGAAAAACGAATTTATGATGCTTAGTTCATGCGCTAATGCAAAGTCAAGAAGCTCCCTACCGACGTCATTCCTCAGACCATACCCAAAGCCTCCATGCACCAACAGGAAATGATCGTTGTCCTTACCGATATGCCCATTAAAATCTCCTCCTATGAATATTTTTTCTTCTCGGGGTATGTCTCCCATAACGTGATCTAAACTCTCCCAGAACTTCTTTCTTTCCGTATCCCCTAGTCCAACTTGCGGTGCATACGCAGTAACTACAGCCACTACTTCGTATCCTATTACTATCCTTAACAACATAAGTCTATCATCAATTCTTCTAACCTCCACTACATTATCCTGAAGTTCTTTAGCAACTAAAAAACCTACTCCATTTTTTGTTCCATCTGACCCTGAATACCATAGTTTATACCCATTACACTCCTTTGCCCTCCCACCTCGCCATCTAGTCTCCTGGAGGCACGCTATCTGAACCTTACGGCTCCTTAACACATCTATTATCTCTAATAACTTACTAGTAAGTGTTCCTACATTCCACGATGCCACTCGTAATTTATAACCCTTATTCCCTGTAGTTGCATCTCTCGTCACCGTACATGATCTCGGGACAACATAATGTCTCCTGTTATCTATTATACCTCACTCACCCAGCGTGACAAGAAACACCTTAAAAAAGAGGATGCCACATTAATAAAGCATAAACAAAAGCAGTCACACACGCAATGGTCAACAAAACACAGACGAACACAATTACAACCAACAACAGAAATATATCAAATCACAAGACAATATGACTGGCACAATCAAATCCCTATTTAAAAGCAGAGTGCTGGTACCCCTAACCCAGCCAATCAGTCCAATCAGTCCAAATGAAAAAATATAAATAGAGCAGACTAGAAGCAGAGATAAAACCCGAGACGGAACGATCTCACCCAAATTACACGAACAAGTAGCTATTTTAAATCAGAATGCTGGTACCCCTAACCCAGCCAAACAATCTAAACTAACATATATAAACTAAAGGTATAGTTAAAGATATAATAAAAGACGAGTAAAAACAGATATGTAAACCCGAGATAGAACGATCTCACCCAATGTACACCCAATTTAGGGTTCTTCGTTTATGCTGCTGGTACTGGTCCGAGTTTTCGCTGACCGGTGGAGGCGGTGGTAGGTAGGGTTAGAGGAGGTAGCTGCTGTGGTGGCTCCGATGGTGGTGGGGGTCGCCGGTGGTGGCGGTGGTGGCTAGGTGGGTGAGGGTGGACACTGGTGGGGGCGGTGGGTAGCTAGGTGGGTGGGGTGGACAACGGTTAAGGTGGCTGTGGGTCGCCGATGGTGGCGGTGGTGGCTAGGTGGGTGAGGGTGGGCAGCGGTGCAGGTGGCTGTGGGTGACGGTGACGGGGTGAGGTGTCCGGTGGTTGGGTGACGGTGAATGCAACGATGGTGGCTGACTGCGGGGGTGGGGGTGGGTAGGCGGTTGCGGTGATGGTTGTGGTGACCGGTGGTGGTGGGGGTTAGTGAGAGGGAGCAGAGAGCAGAGGGGGAGAGAGATGTTTAAAAAGAGAGAGAGCAGAGAGAGAGAGAGAGGAGTCAAACCTTACGAAGATTACCGTTGGTGGTGGTTGTGACCGGTGACCGGTGCCGGTGGTGGTGACCGGAGACCGGAAGTGGTGGTGGTGACCGGAGGTGGAGAGATGGAGAAGAGAGAGAGAAGGAGAGAGAGAGAGAAGGAGAGAAGGAGAGATGAAGAGTACAAGATGAGAAAGTACCAAACTACCGGTTGAATGGAATCACATGTCTATATAAAAGTAAAAATGAAAAAATGAAAGTAAAATAATATTAATCCAAAAACACAATTTTAGACAATGATAGATTAAATCATAATCGTAAAGGACGAAAGCTCAAATATAACAAAAAACAAATACCTTTTGTATTTGTTGAAGAAAACTTGATGAAACCGAATCCAAAATGAGAACGTTGATGAAGTCTGTTGAATGCACTATTACAATTCTACAGTTTTTGTTGAATTATTTAAAGAAAGAAAAAATATCACTATTTAGGAGGAAATTAAAAAGATAGAGCCTTAAAAGAATTTAGGGTTGACTTTTAGTCAAATGAACCTACACTAACACTAAGAATAGGTACATATTTAGGAGGAAATTAAAAAGATAGAGCCTTAAAAGAATGTCACGTGCCACTAAAGTTATTGTTTTATTAATAAGTATAGATGTGTGTGTTATGTATATATATGAGTGTTGTGTGTTTCGTAAATATGTTTGTTCTTTGTACATATATATATATATATAAATAGAGAGAGGGGAGGAGAGATGATGGATGCGGTGCAAACTCTATGTCACACCTCGACCGACGGCGAAATCATCGGAGCAGACGAGGGAATGATTGATTGTTCATAACACATGATTGTCTAATAGTGGAGATAATATTAAAATCAGACTACAAGATAGCAGGAGTTCCACATATACAAATACAACAGTTGAAGTCACTGATAGTAATTGTATTTTATTTTGACTAAGTCCGGGTCTTAAATGAGCATGTAGAAGTCCACTAACTTGCTTAACCTGAAATCATGTGAAAAGTAACGAGTTAGCTAAAAATTAGCCGGTGAGTAATCATAGTTTTGTATATACATATAGATTGATTGATTGATTGAGAATAATCCAATTCACAAGGTAACGTTAGGACTTATATTGCAATAGCGAAGCATATAGATAAACCGACACAATATAAACCCCTTGACTTGACACTTGCATATAATAGACTTGCACACAAACACCATAGATTGACTAATTGCCTCTGGCATAACCACCACTCGTAAGCCATGTGGGGTGGGTTATCCAAACCAGTAGATCTACCATTGATACCAGGATTGATTGATTGAATTAGGGTTTTACTGTCGTCCAGTTTATCATAGTATGTTCACATAGTTGCAAGTAATAACATGACCTATCTTGAATTGAATTTAGAATGAAATAACAATAGAATATCATGGTTGAATATATTGTATCACATGATTTCCCCAAAATAAGAAATGATATAAAAAGGAGATATGAATACTCACATGATTGATGAGATTAGAATCTGGATGTGATAGATTAGACACCAATGATTTCCTTATGATTAACCTAAGGAACGATGCCTCGAATTAGAATAATAGTGATTTGAGAATTTGGGAATATATTAGGATTTCCATTGGGTTTTGAATGGTAGTTTAAATAAACTAATTTTATTTAGTTTGAATGTCTTGAATTATAATAAATTCATTTCAAGTAATTATATAGAAATAAATCTATCAATACACTTTATCATTTGATTGATTGTTAAAATGCAGAAGAAATAAATAATTAATTTTATTAGTTAATTATATGATAATTAATTAAATTTTTAGTTATTTAAGTGGAAAAAAATAAAATGGTTTGGTAAGATTTATATATAAAACTTTTATATTTAATCATGATTTAAACAATAATATATAAATATTATTTGAACCCATAATAATTTAGTGAGGTTAACCATTGTTTAAAGTCTTATTTTTTTAAGAAATTAAATTAGTTATTTCATTTATTTAAAACAAATAATAAAATAAATAAATAAAATGTTGAAATAAATTTCAGAAAATAATTAGGTTGTTTTAAAAATTTTTAATGTTTGTAAAAACATTTTATAATTTTTACAATTTTTTTCATAATTTTTAAAGGCTTAAAAATGGCCTAAAAAATAGTGATGTTGCCCGGTTCGAACCGGGACCTGCTGTTTAGAGTGTGAGCGCAGAACCAGCAAACCAAAGGCCTAAGCCGCGAAAGAAATCAGTTTTTAATTGTTTTAAACCAAATTAAGCAAAACCCCAAAATCCATTCGAGCCCTAGGTTCGAATCCGGACCAATTGAGGTCCAATTCGATTTCGAAAGCTTCTGCAATCTTGGGGCTTTTGATCCCCAGGTAAAAAGAGTGTATTGATGTGATTATTGATGCTTTTAATTACCTGATTGGAGACCCAATTTGACAAGGACAGATGAAGAACAGGTCGCGGCTTAGGGAGAAATCAAACGTGATGTTTGTGTGTGTTTGATCGGATTGGAGTTTACAGAGAGTTTGTGTGTTCGATTTAGGAGGTTTGCCCTCTATTATATAGGGGTAATTTGTGCGAACGAGTTCAATTCGATTTGATTTGAATGGGGTAAGCGGGTTCGAGTGTAAGGCGTGTAAACGGGATAATTTTTCAAATTGTGTAGGTCCATATGTTCGAATCATGGTCGTGAGATTGACGGAAGCTTTTAATTTGATTTAAACCGCGTAATTTTGTGTGTTTGATCTCGCCGGAGAATGGCCGGAAACTCGCCGGCCGGTGGCCGGATAATCGGGGAGAGAGAAGGCAGTTGGTTTTTAAATATTTACACAAATGGTCCCTGGACTTTAGATTATTATTATTTTATGTGGAAAACTTCTTTTAAAGTTTCGAAATTGACAAAAATACCCCCTGGACATTATTATCATCATCATCATTATTATTATTATTATTATTATTATAATACTAATATTAATATTAATATTATTATTATTATTATTATTATTATTATTATTATCATTATTATTATTACTATTATTATTATTATTTATTTAACATTAAAAAAACATTAATCACGCAAATTACCCGTGAGTTTCATAAATGACCACAATGGTCCTCGTAATATTAAACGCCTTTAAATTTTTAATTAACGTAAAATACGAGATGTTACAGTCTGCCCTACTTTCGGAAATTTCTTCCCGAAATTTAATTTCAAAGGAAACTTATGATGAAAGATGAGTATACTACTGTGATTGACGTTTGTTTACTGGTGAAATACGAAAGTTATCGGCAAACTAAATCTTTAGGGTTTGACACATGAAACGTTGGGAAACAATGATGAGTTTCTGGGGTGTTTTAGGCTTATAGGTCACACTACTCTCAACATCTAGAATGAGGTTATGTAATATGGTGACATCTTGAAGCCAATGAAATGTCCCGTAATTGTATGAGAGTTTGATGAAATTTAAGAATCCCAAGTGCCACTACATATAATAACACAAGCTTAGTGCATATCTTGTGAATATGTATTTCTCCTTTGACCAACCATTGGTCTAAGAATAGTACGCTATGCGAGGATCTTGGAATAATTTCACAACGATGGTTAAGAATATTATTAAAAACAGAAAATGAATCAATCGTTCAAAGTAACGATCGATGTTTTAACGCCATACCACAGTATATGAATATTTGAAATAGATACAGGTCAATTTCTCGACCCGTCATTCCTCATAAATCAAGTTGAATTTTTTTTAGCCAATCGGTTTATAATGCACCGATTGTCATCATGCCATTTAAGATAAGAAGCATTTAGTGAATGAAAGTTAAACAGAAGATTCGCGGGAACATGAAGGTTAGGTCTTGTCATATGGAAAGGTAAGACACTTGGACACATGCCAAGTTATGTCTTTTCTTTTATGCCAAACCCATGACTACAAATTATGACATTTTATGAACCATTATATCCACATTGCAATGAGGATAATAACGAGTCTTGTTGTCCGAATTCAAAATAGAGTTTTAAATATTTCCAAGGTTAAGGATTCAAAATCGATTCAAGAAGTGATACAAACAATAAGAAAGGTATTTGTAACCATGTTTGCAAGGTAACAAATTTCCAAATACAGATTTGCATACGTAATTCATCAAACAATAAGATAGGTATTTGATAATATCTTTATTTGACAAAAGATTGTTTAGGAAGACTACCATCACGTAATCAGGTGTTGATGATATCTCAAAATGGAAGTTGATAAGTAAGGAATAAATGGTTCGATGTAGCTAGATCGAGTCAAAACATGAAGATAAAGGGGAAGAAATCGATTTAAGAATTTACATGTTTCAAGCTTGGAATCAAAATCAACTTAAAACAATCGGGTCTCCTTTCAAGTTCAGAGATCATGCTTTGGCTTGATAGGTCAAAACACAAACATTGTTTCAACCGTCAAGTTACTACATGCTTCTCGTCACTTGATACAACCATGGTAAGTTGAAGATCAAGAATTGAGAGTAGTTATCAAGGTATGGTTTTCACTCCTAACTTGATGGTGTATTCCCAAGATATGACCACTAACTTACCAATCAAAAAGTTCGATCCCAACTCATTGTTAAGGATCCACAGAAATAAGACGAGGTAACTTACCATTAAGGTAAGGGAAATCACTCCTATCTTAACGGTGAAGTTTTACAAGAAAACAAAATACAACAAGATAAACTTCTTCATCAAAATCCAGAATTCACTCCTACTTTGATGAGGTCGTTTCATTTGAGAGAATGCAATCCATAAAAATGAAATTATTATCAAGGTATGAATTTCACGTGTATCTTGATGATTGAGCTTCAAGAAAACAATCGAAGATTGACATTTGTCACCAAAGTACGGGTTTCAATCCTATTTTGGTGAGATCATGTCATTTGTGAAATGCAAGTTCCAGAGAGAATAATGAAGTCAGTCCTCGAGATAAGGAAGTTAACCTAATCCAGAGGATGAAATTCATAAAACACACAATTGGAAAACATTTATCGAAACGAATAGAGATTCATCAAAGTAAGGGAATCACCCTGTTTTGATGAGATAGAATCATTTAGGAGATACGAGTGTTCTTAGTCATAGGTTGACTTGCAAACTCTTGCGTCTTCCACGGTGTAAACGGTTCAAAGTTCGACTTAACAACGAAAGGAAAAGTATCTCAATTAGAAATTTAGAAATTTTCAAATTACATCAATGCAACAAAAAGGAAATCATGATTACAAGATTTAAGGTTAAAATTCAAGATAATAGAATTAGTTATGATGATGTTCAAATCTTGAATGATTTAAATCGGGAAGACGAAATCAAGGTCAAGAATTATTCAACACCACATCATTGGTGGCTCGAGCTTGTTGGGCATTGATATTAAAAGCACGTCCTTGAGCTGTAGGAACCAGGCTGACAAGTAGAGGGCATCGATTGCGAAAATGGTTCGGATCACCACATAAATAGCATGCACGACCCTGGGTAATTGCAGGAGGATGTTGGTGGACTGGTGCCTTAGTCGGAGCTTTAGCAGCACTCTTGCACACGTTGAATGTATGACCCAAACGACCACAGTTGTGCATTGACGACACTGAATGTTAGCGGGATGGTGATACATGCAGTTGTTACACTGCGAAAAGGGTCCAGCGTATGACTTTTTCATCAACGATTGATTGTTTACTGCTGGTTGACGAGTTGGAGGGACTTGATTAGTTGGCACAGCAGGGGCAATAACAGCAAAGTTTGAGAATTAGCCTTCCTTTTTTTGTTCTTTAAAGGCTCGGGTTGGTCGGTTTTGACGGTTTCGTTAGGAAGTTTATCAGTACTTTTCTTCGACCCTTTTCTGGTTAAAGAACCAGCTTTCACATGATTATCGGTTAACTGCGCAGCCAGCCTAATAGCATCTTCTAGTGTCGAAGGATTCCTTCCTAACACCGTATCCTGAATCTGCATGGGTAGTCCACCAATGTATTTCTCGATGGCTCGGGAGGTAGGGTAGCAAGGTGCGGTACCAAAGGCTCAGTTCGTGAAATCGGTTAGTGTATGCTAGGTTCTCGCCACTGTCTTGAGTTAATTCCCAGAATTCAGCTTCCAGTTTTCGGATTTCATTTCTTGGGCAGAACTCTTTAGTCATGAGCTCCTTAACTTCAGCCCATGTTAATGCTAGAGCAGTTTCAGTTCCACGGGTTCGTTTCTCCCCGTTCCACCAAGTAAGTGCGCGTTTCTGGAGAACACTTGTGGCATACCGTACTTTTAGATTTTCAGGGCATTCACTGTTTAGGAAAGTGTTCTCGATGCTTTCGAACCACTGTAGTAATCCGGTAGCTCCTTCAGTTCCACTGCACTTAGTAGGATTGCATGAACTGAAGTGCTTGTAAGTACAAGTTTGGGGAGGGTTTGATGTAGTTAGGTTTGAACAGCATTGTTGCCTTGGTTCAAATGGGTAAGTAGAGTTGGGATGACCGCAGTAACTTCACGTGCTACAATAGCAGCAATCTTACGGCCAGAGTTTCTAGACCGTGAATAGATTTGACGAGAAGACATTCTGGAATATCATTAAGATATTTTATGAGAATTGGGTAATATGAGCTATATAACATGAAAACAAAAATCGGGAATTTGGCATAATAACGATGAGATGTTCCAAGTGTAATCGTTTGATTCGTAAATCAAAGCGAGTGCGTTGACTAATCAAAGTGTTATGTCTAACACAACCTTATTGAAGACATGCGTACCTATAAGCAGATACTCATCCCGAGGGTTCCCAGGTAAGGTAGACAGATCCATCAGTTGATTGGATTTATACGAATACCTTGCCTAGACAGAACACCTCGAGATACAGGCATCTCACTCTTCCAGCATTGCATGTTTCAAGTTGTAAGACACAGACTTTGACGAATTTGAAAACCACGAATATCGATTCAAAGCTCATTTTGAAAACCATTTGATTTAGGTACACAATGCCTTAGAATATGATTTAAGATTTGTGTGTGCATTGATAAGATTCAAAGTATAAGAAGAATCACATAAGGCATATAATCACATAATCAAATATAAACATATAAGGCACATAAAATCCTATCTAAGCATGTAAAATATATGAGAGGACTCATGTGTAAAGGGACTTAGTTATAGTCTAGGTCATTCCATTTCTAATAATCTAATTCCCTATAACCATGGCTCTGATTGTTCATAACACATGATTGTCTAATAGTGGAGATAATATTAAAATCAGATTACAAGATAGCAAGAGTTCCACATATACAAATACAACAGTTGAAGTCACATATAGTAATTGTATTTTATTTTGACTAAGTCCGGGTCTTAAATGAGCATGTAGAAGTCCACTAACTTGCTTAACCTGAAATCATGTGAAAAGTAACGAGTCAGCTAAAAATTAGCCGGTGAGTAATCACAGTTTTGTATATACATATAGATTGATTGATTGATTGAGAATAATCCAATTCACAAGGTAACGTTAGGACTTATATTGCAATAGCGAGGCATATAGATAAACCGACACAATATAAACCCTTTGACTTGACATTTGCATATAATAGACTTGCACACAAAACACCATAGATTGACTAATTGCCTCTGGCACAATCACCACTCGTAAGCCATGTGGGGTGGGTTATCCAAACTAGTAGATCTACCATTGATACCATGATTGATTGATTGAATTAGGGTTTTACTGTCATCCAGTTTATCATAGTATGTTCATATAGTTGCAAGTAATAACATAACCTATCTTGAATTGAATTTAGAATGAAATAACAATAGAATATCATGATTGAATATTGTATCACATGATTTCCCCCAAATAAGAAATGATATAAAAAGAGGATATGAATACTCACATGATTGATAAGATTAGAATCTGGATGTGATAGATTAGACACCAATGATTTCCTTATGATTAACCTAAGGAACGGTGCCTCGAATTAGAATAATAGTGATTTGAGAATTTGGAAATGTATTAGGATTTCCATTGGGTTTTGAATGGTAGTTTAAATAAACTAATTTTATTTAGTTTGAATGTCTTGAATTATAATAAATTCATTTCAAGTAATTATATAGAAATAAATCTACCAATACACTTTACCATTTGATTGATTGTTAAAATACAGAAGGAATAAATAATTAATTTTATTAATTAATTATATGATAATTAATTAAATTTTTAATTATTTAAGTGGAAAAAAAATAAAAATGGTTTGGTAAGATTTATATATAAACTTTTATATTTAATCATGATTTAAACAATAATACATAAATATTATTTGAACCCATAATAATTTAGTGAGGTTAACCATTGTTTAAAGTCTTATTTTTTTTAAGAAATTAAATTAGTTATTTCATTTATTTAAAACAAATAATAAAATAAATAAATAAAATGTTGAAATAAATTTCAGAAAATAATTGGTTGTTTTTTAAAAATTTTTAATGTTTGTAAAAACATTTTATAATTTTTACAAATTTTTTCATAATTTTTAAAGGCTTAAAAATGGCCTAAAAAAATAGTGAGGTTGCCCGGTTCGAACCCGGGACCTCCTGTTTAGAGTGTGAGCGCAGAACCAGCAAACCAAAGGCCTAAGCCGCGAAAGAAATCAGTTTTTAATTGTTTTAAACCAAATTAAGCAAAACCCCAAAATCCATTCGAGCCCTAGGTTCGAATCCGGACCAATTGAGGTCCAATTCGATTTCGAAAGCTTCTGCAATCATGGGGCTTTTGATCCCCAGGTAAAAACGAGTGTATTGATGCTTTTAATTACCTGATTGGAGACCCAATTTGACAAGGACAGATGAAGAACAGGTCGCGGCTTAGGGAGAAATCAAACGTGATGTTTGTGTGTGTTTGATCGGATTGGAGTTTACAGAGAGTTTGTGTGTTCGATTTAGGAGGTTTGCCCTCTATTATATAGGGGTAATTTGTGCGAACGAGTTCAATTCGATTTGATTTGAATGGGGTAAGCGGGTTCGAGTGTAAGGCGTGTAAACGGGATAATTTTTCAAATTGTGTAGGTCCATATGTTCGAATCATGGTCGTGAGATTGACGGAAGCTTTTAATTTGATTTAAACCGCGCAATTTTGTGTGTTTGATCTCGCCGGAGAATGGCCGAAACTCGCCGGCCGGTGGCCGGATAATCGGGGAGAGAGAAGGCAGTTGGTTTTTAAATATTTACACAAATGGTCCCTCGACTTTAGATTATTATTATTTTATGTGGAAACTTCTTTTAAAGTTTCAAAATTGACAAAAATACCCCCTGGACTTTATTATCATTATTATTATTATTATTATTATTATTATTATATTAATATTATTATTATTATTATCATTATCATTATCATTATTATTATTATTATTATTATTATTATTATTATCATCATCATCATTATTATTATTATTATTATATTACTATTATTATTATTATTTATTTAACATTAAAAAAACATTAATCACACAAATTACCCGTGAGTTTCATAAATGACCACAATGGTCCTCGTAATATTAAACGCCTTTAAATTTTTAATTAACGTAAAATACGAGATGTTACCTCTATATTATATTAAAACCGTGAGAATAATCTGGATCATTGATTAGTTAGTAGAGGGCTTGGATGAATGACAACTTATTAATCTTTAATTAACATAGTAGTTAATATGGAAAAGGGTATTTTTGTACTATGTACTAATCGGATGAATTCAAGTTTCCTTATAATTAGGCAGTTATTATTCAATTACTAGATAGTATGTATTTTTGAATTTATTAAATAAATAAGAATTCCTCTCATTTTTTAAATCTATATAACTTTTATTTTATTAGTTTTTTAAAAAATAAACTATTAAATCAAGTATTTTTTTATCTTTAATACAAGTGCAATATTGTATATTAAAAAAACTAACATTTTTTAAAATACTTTACGCAAACCTACTAATGCTATTTACATATATACAATGCTACTTATATAATTTATAAAGTGTTATTTACATACTTTACATAGTGCTACTGATATGCAATGTTATTTTATAATGTGCTACTTTAAATGATCCTACTTATATAGTGTTACTTTATGAATAGTGTTACTTTATATAATTTATAAAGTGCTACTCTACATAATACCTTGTGTATTATAACGTGCTACTTTACAAATTGTTACCTATACAATGCTAATTTTCACAAATTTATCACGATAGAGAGTGAAATTTTGTTTCTTATATATAATTTATTGATATAAATATAGATGAATAACTAAATTCACGTGTGTATGTTGCAAACAATAAAATCCGCATTTAGAAACAACACTATTATAGTTACACATCATTGGTTTGCAATTCTTATAATATTTTTATGGTAAAACATGACTCATATTATTTAACAACATTATATATAATAAAAACAGCATTCCTATTATAAAAACATCACTTTTCACATACGTTTAGTACTTTAATAAAAAAATATCGGTATAAATTTAAATGTTGCTAACAGGTAAACTAAAAATGTTACTTCTTAATTCAAAATCACAAATAAAATTTACTATGATAGTTAAAATTCTAAACATACATGTGAATTAAAATTGGCAATCATACTTATAAAACATACAGACATGAAGAACAAGATGAGGAAAATGTTGTAAATGAATACGAGAAGAAAATAGATGAAAATTATTTCCCTCAATCAATGAAGATATAACTGTAACATAAGCATTCACTATTAGCATTTTTTAGGGATAAGTATAACCACTTCTAAAAATTTTTTTTGCCTAAATTGGCCTTGATGAGTTGTCATTATTTAATACACATGGTTTTTTTAAATGGTTCGTATTGTTTTTATAAATAAATGGGTTTGTATAGGATCCTACTTATATATACATACGTATACGTGCATACGTACGTGCATACGTACGTGGTACGTACGTGCATACGTACGTGCATACGTACGTGCATACGTACGTGCATACGTACGTGCATACGTACGTGCATACCTACGTGCATACCTACGTGCATACTACGTGCATACCTACGTGCATACCTACGTGCATACCTACGTGCATACCTACGTGCATACATACGTGCATACATACGTGCATATATATATATATATATAATATAAGGATACATTCAAATGAAAATCAATTATTTGTAAAAAACCAAAAGAACTATTATAGACCGTTGATTTACTTAATTAAAGGCTATATAATCAATAGTGGCAAAGATGTAATTTACTTCATGTTCAAACACTAATTAACATTTATCAAAGGGTAATATTAGTATTTGATGGCGGAGCCACATTCATTCGGTTTCAGCCGTCACTTTAAAACAATTTCATTTGTTTTGTTGTTGTTTCTTTTGTTTAAACATTAGCATGATCACGTCAACCGTAAACGATGGTCATCTGATTTTTTTTATTTTGTTTATTATAATTTATTTTGTCAACTTTAAAACATGCTTTTCCAATATCTTGATGGTATCCTCCACCACCACCTCATCTTAAATGATCATTTTATACTTTACATAATATATATGAATATTTATTTTTTTATTTTAATTGAATAATTAAGTTATCATAATTGTTATCTTTTAAAAGATACATGTTATATTTTGAATGTCATCTTTAATTTTTAGATTACTTAAATTAACCATTGAAAGTTGAAAATCATTGAAAAATTTGTAGCTTCACTACATATTAGAACTCGATATATGAGATTTGTATGTAATTTTGCATAAGTGCATTTGTGTATAAGTGCATATATTTATTATTACAAATTACAAATATACATTGGACATATAATGCATATTGCATTATTAAAAATATAAATAACTGCACTTTGTTGTTATTATATCATACAGTACTTACATTACTTCAAGTATGGATTACTATATAGAGATTTATCACATTTGTAAATCAATGCATATAAGGTCATATGCATATGCATACGAGAAGTAATGCATGTATAGGTTAGATTTTGAGATTTTTTCTAACAACGATACAATTATAGATATGACACTATTTGGCTGGATAGTATAAAGATTAATTGCAAAAGTGAGGCCACCAAGAACACATAGGATTTACATTTCACAGCTAAAACAAATTTTGATGACATATAATTTAACATGTAGGCATTGAAAGGAGGCAAAACATGGCAGTAGAGAATTAAATTAAACACAAACTCTATATCTTTGCACCATACATTTACATCCACATGATAGTGTATGTAGTCAACATTACAAACAAAAGGAATCTAATTTCTTCAAATGAATGATAAACATAAAGATTACAAACAAAAGTCTCTTTTATTTCGTTCTGCTCACCTTGTATGTCAAGCACCATCGGATATTCCAACCCTAAACCTTCAACAACCGGAAATCATTTGCCATGGAGTGAACCAACCTAACTTCCTTCTAGCATTATTCAAACCATCATCTTGACCTCCATACCTTCACTATTACATACAGGAACTCATTTGATACAAGAGAAGCTTATATATATATATATATATATATAATATAGTATATATATATATGTATATATATATATGTTATGTATATGTATATATTATATATGTATATATATATGTATATATAATATATATATATATATATATATATATTATATGTATATGTAATATATATATATATATGTATTTGTATATATATGTATATATAATATGTATATATATATATGTAATATATATATATATATATATATATATATATATATATATATATAATGCGCATAATGCATATAAGTTTAAGCGCATATGTGCGTAATAAATTATACATTATAACAAAAAAATATTGTGTATTATCTAAAAAATTTAATTCTGTATCATACAACATTGTGCCAAGACGACAAAACTTAGGGGTAAATGTATCAAACTTGTTACTTTGTAAGTACTGAGACTTTCTATATCTTTGCACCATATATTTATATCAATATGATAATAAAAAATATAAGATGGGGAGTATCTCGTGAAATGGTAAAGAAATCATTACCGGAGTTGAAATCAAACATGTTGCTGAATTAAGTAATAGATGGTAAATCGATTTGGACCTTTGGATTTTTACATAACATAAGAAATCAAGACTGGTGCTGAAATCAAACATGTTTTTATAAGTATTAAGAGAGTTTATCAAATATAAATTAACTTTTAGTATGAAATTACCCGATTGAAAATCACAATTTAAAAGTAAAATTATATTTCTTGATTGTTTCATTATTCGCTAAAAACTAAAAATCTGTTTCATTATTCGCTAAAAACTAATAAATCTATATCGATTTTTGGATCAAAAGTATAATTGTATATAGAGCATGCGAATCACTAACCGGTGGGTATATGAAAGCAACAATGTTTTTTCTATGGAAGTGTATAAAATTAGGGAAACCAACATCGGTGTGGAAGATTTTTATAGAGCTCCAGTTGTTCCAAATTTCATCGAAGGGCTCCTGGTCTCGCCGACCTTGATTTCCGATACCTTTGAATCAAATTCATTTTCTTGCATGTCGAATTTGATAGCGTGACTTTGGTAAACTAAACCAGATATGTGAAGTTGAATGGTCAAATTGTTATTGCTTGTGATGACTAGAAAATAATGGAACCATAAAAGTAGTTTTAGATGGTGAGAGTGAATTTTGATGGTGAAAGATTAGAGACAAAAGAGAAATTGAATAACTGAAGGGCAGAAATTTCTAGACAAAAATGTTAAAGATGCGTAAAATACCAATCATACCCCTGATATAATTTACATGTTTAAAAAATATAAATAAAAACAAAATAGAAATAAATGGCTATAAATGGTTCTTTTGGTTTTTGCCAAGTTTTTTGTTTTCATTTGAAAGTCTCTCTCTATATATATATTATGTTTGCCCGTTGGTATGTAATTATTGTTATACATATGTATGGTGGATTACCATTTGCTCATTTACATTAATCAGCAATTTCATGGTTAGAAATTAGTCTCGAGTGATTTTGACCAATATGAAGTGATTTTTTTTATTTATTTGAATTTCATGATTTGTGTGGTTACAAATTTTATGATTAGTTATGTT
This sequence comes from Flaveria linearis, assembly GCA_024085815.1. NCBI lineage: Eukaryota > Viridiplantae > Streptophyta > Magnoliopsida > Asterales > Asteraceae > Flaveria > Flaveria linearis. Next base: position 77,192,794 of record CM044004.1, on the reverse strand, counting down.
TTGGTTTCATACAATTTATTATGATTTTTAATTTGTTTAGAGCGGTATCCCAACCAATTCTCTATCAAGATGCACCATGATTATCCTTTTTCATCTCTTTGAGAACTTCCAGAATAGTATTAAATTGGAAGTTTGTGGAATTATCACTTGAGGATCCAGTTTGTTGATTTGGCTTGTTGCTGATAAGTCTTCTGTTGGTATCCACCTTGATTGTATTGGCTCTTTTGTTGATATCCATTTTGGTTGTAACCTTCTTGGTAGTTTCCTTGATTGTAATTTTGTTGACGGTCCTGATATTGATTATTTCCTTGGAAGTCGGGGTTCAATTGAGTGTTTGGATTGCCATATTAAGGTTGGATGATTACGGAAGCCTAGATGATATGTGTTTGAATTCATATCATATGGTTTCCTTGACTCTCCATGAATTTGGTTAACTTCTTCATTTGCACCAAGGTGTCTGACATGCTAGTGCAATGACCAATATCATTACAAAGTTGACATGCCTCATATTGTGGTGACACATTTGCAACTCCAGATTGAACCTTTATAAATGCCGCCATTTGTCTTTCTATCACTTCAACTCTATCATTTGAGGTAGGACTATGGACCGCTTTTACTACCGGGTGTTTAGCTCTTCGGTTCTTTTGAGCTTGTTTCTTGGAATTCACAGCCATCCTTTCCTACATATCCCAATCCACATCCTCATGGTTTCATGCAAATGATCCTACACTTGTTGCTTGCACGTCTCTAGCATCATCAGATGATAACTCTTCATAGAAGACTGATATGAGCTCCTATTTTTTCAATTCTATGGTGTGGGCACGTTCTCAATATTTCCTTGAATCTCATGAATGCCTCATAGAAAGTTTCTCCCCATTGTTATTGGAAAGTTCTAATTGCTTTACGAGCATCACTTGTCTTTTGTTGAGTATAATATTCTTCCAAAATTGTTCTTGTATTTGTCGCGAATTATAAATGCTTGCTGAAGGTAATTCCAAGAACCATTGCTTTGCTCGGTCTTTTAAGGTAAATTGGAAGAAAACTAATTTAATTTTATCTTGAGAAAAACCTTGACCACCACCAATTGTTGTACACACCGCTTCAAATTTTACTATATGTAAATAGGGTTCCTCGATAGCTCTTCCATGAAAACTAGAGTGGTATTGTAATGCATGGGGTCTTACTTCGAATTGCCTTCCTCTTGCAAGAGGTTGTACAATTGGAGAAGCATTCACGGTAATGGTAGGACGGAAGTGACTATCTATGCTTTGAACAGGAAATTGTTGTAACCTTGATTACCAGGAATACCATTGAAGGGTGGAATGCCTCCATAGTTATAATTTGGTAGTGGTGGTCCACTCACTGCTCATTGACCAACGTTTCCATATGGAGGTGTTTGACGACCTCCATAGCCCAGACCTCGTGCTCCTCTTGGTATATCATATCCTCTTTTAGTATAAAATCCATCCTCCTCATTTAATCCCCCGTCTCATCATCTGCTCTATCACCTTGGTACTCATTATGGTAGGATTCTTCATTCTCAACAGAAGGTTCAACCCGATTGGCCAGATTACGTTGTTTTGGTTGAGCACGGTTAGGGTGGTTTAGGCCTTCTGGTTGGTTAGGCTCGGGATTAAATGGATGGAAATTTTGAAATTGTGGCGGTGGTTATTGATGTAGAGGGGGCGGTGGTGGAGGTGGTTGTTCACCTTGGTTGTTTCCGGGATTAAGAGTTTCCATCGTTCGTGGTGGATAGCTTTCAGGTGTCTAAGACAATCTTTGAAGAATACGATGTGCTCTTATAGAACATGTTTCTTCTTTAGAATGAGTTTTGCCTCTTTCAGACGGGATTATCACCGTTTTTGCTTTTTGATTTGCTCGGTTTTGCCTTGCTGCTTTTTCCATTTTTGGATCGAATATCAGAGGTGATTTCCTTCCAGAGTGTCTTGTATGCATAACCTGTCTCTACACACCACAAGAAAACCAAGAATAGTACTGAATGAATAAAAATAAAACTAAGTTAAACTAGACTAAACTAAAGCTTAACACTTTACGCACGTATTCCCCGGCAACGACCCTATTTTGATCGTGTTGTCGTGGTTGGGTCAAAAACAAGTTAATATTAAAGACTTAACTACCTATAACTAGTATGGGCAAGTAAGGTCATCTCCATAGAAAATTGATGGAAAATGCAAAGCTTTATACCTAGGAACTTAAAACATAAAACGAAAATACTAAAAAGGAATATTTTTGGGTTTTTATTTAAGCAAAAGGTAAATTGAATGAAAATAATTAAGAAAGTAATAAACTTGATGATGGGTTTTGAAACTTATGAGAAAAAGGCAACCACTTTCAAGATTTAAGTTCAAAGATTTACACTTGGTTTCATTAGAATTGATTGGGAATCACGTAGACATGATTCTGCAAAATCGTTTGATTAAAGTGATAGTTATGAAGCAAACTTTTAAGACTTGTTCGTTCATATAATTACCAACTCATTTATGCAAAGAATTCACATATATGACAAACTGCTCACAATGCAAGAAAACCGAATGTGAATGAAAGCACACAAATACTTAAACATAAACAAGTTTTTTAATGTTAAACAAAGTACAATTATATTATTATTTCAAAAGAACATAACCCAAAACATCAATTCAAACAAAACCTAGTGCTTCGCTTACAAGAACTCTCCTCCCGAAAGTGATTACGAACGAATTAGCCATTTATTGGAATGATTGGATCTTCAATGGTTGATTGGATGTTGTTAACGCTTAATTCGGGTGAAATCATCATGAAAAGAACTCCCAAAATCGCTTTGAAACCCTCTAAAATTCACCAGGAAAAAGTCCTTTCGAAACCCTAATGATTGGGGTTAAAAAGGATTTAAAATTTGAAATAATCCTCCAAATATCATGTTAGACCGTAAGTTACGGCCTATAGACCGTAGGTTACGGCCTACCTTCACCAGACGGCCAAACCTTCTGTCTTACGGGGTTCACAGACGGACTCAGCACATGGCCGTAAGTTACGACCTCATACCGTAGCTTACAGCATCCCTGATTTTTGCATAATTTTCTTCGTTTTCAGCACCTTTCAAGCCATAGTCTTGCTATCCTTTGTATCCTTATCAAATAATGTTCGTTAAGCTTCATTTAACCTATATTTCAAACATGTAACAAAGTGATTATATTGGATATCGAAATTAGGTTAGAAACAATGTTTTAAACATCTAAAACTCATATCTAACACCAACACATCAGTTGGCATGATACCGATGTTGCCAATAACAATGTAAATCTAGTGATATTAAATCATGATGATATTTTCAACTTTGACCCTTTTTTTAGTTCACAATTTAGGAATGAGAATGATACTCAACTTGAAAATGAATATGAAGTTGAGAATCAAAATTTCAATGAAGATAGTGGGGTGGAAAAAGCGAGGATAATGATAGTGATTTCATTGTAGATGAGGAAAATGATGTAGATGATTTTGAAGTTGATATGAAAGATTTTAACTCAAATGTTGATCAAGATATTAACACCAATGAGATAATAATATTCATGGGGAGGTCTTAGATAATGACAACTTTGATAGTGGAGATGATTCTAATGAAAATATTGGAAGTATTAGGAAAAAAAATTAAAGTACATTAGAAGGCCAAATGAAAACCACTTTTACCTTGGACAAATGTTTAAAAGCAAACAAGAAGTGAAAAATATAATAACTGTACATGTAGTTGAAACAAGAAGACAATTGAAGTTTGTAAAGGATGATAAGGAAAAGGTTAGGGTACAATGCGCAGGTTTCATACCAACATTTAATGAAAAATAGTGGTAAAAGAACTGAATGTAGCATTGATGGAAAAGACAAAGGATCAAAGCAAAAAAATGTTGTTGGGAGGGCGGAAAAATCCTTAACTTTACTTATGTCCTAGGGTTTTACTAATGTCTAAAGAAAAGTCTTGTGAATCTTGGATGGTAAAAACGTATGTTGCAGAACATAAATGCTTCAAAGCAGGAACATTCAAGCTTGCACAACTTCTTTTTTATCTCAACATCTTATGGATCAACTTGATAAAAATCCTAACATCCCTGTGAAATCAGTACAGGAACAATTTCAAAGAAAGTTTGAAGTGGATGTATCTAAAATGAAAGATTTTAGAGCAAAAACCAAAGTATGATACCAATACACGACGATTATAATTCCCAGTATGGATTTCTAAGGTACTACCTTGAAGAATTGTTAAGAACAAACCCTGGGACTACCATAAAGTTAGATGTTGAACCAGTCTTAGATCCTAAATCTATACCGCCCGAAGATTCAAGAGAGTATATGTTTGTTTAGGTGCATTAAAAGAAAGCTTTAAAGCAATTGGAAGAGATTTGTTGGACTTGATGGTGCTTTTATGAAAGGTCCATTTTCAGGGCAAGTTCTTAGTGTTGTTGGGGTTGATCCTAATAATGGTATATACCCTCTTTCATATGCTATTGTAATAGCAGAGAACGTGAGTTCTTGGACTTGGGTTTTAGAATGTCTTGGCGATGATTTGGGTTTACAAAGTAATTCGAACTTCACTTTTATAAGTGATAGACAAAAGGTTAGATATTTGTATAAACTTTATAATTTTTAAAACTATAATTTGTTATTTATATAAATTAGTGATATGTTTCTTCATGTAGGGTATTTATCAAGCAATCACAGGACTTTTTCCATGTGCCGAGCAAAGATTTTGTCTTAGACACATTCATGAGAATATGAAACAATTTTAAAGGTAAGGCTTATAAGGACATGCTTTGGAAGCTTGCACTACTAGAAAACTGTTAATAGATGACGCGCAAAAGATGACGCGCGAAAAAAGATGACGCGCATTTACGCGTATCATAAAATATATGTCGTGTTTTAAACTATTTTTAGAAAGGATGACACGCATTTATGCGTGTCATCTTGATTTGTCATATTTTAAATTTTTTAACTTCAATTTCCCCCTTTTTGTAGTCTCTTAAACCCGCTATCTCTCAAAATTCCCTTTCATCCCCACCGGCCAGCCCCCTTCGCACAATCACCCACCGGCCAATCGATCGACTACCGGCCACCCCCAGTCACACAATCAACCCACCGGCCTCCCCCCGTCGCACAATCGACCCACCCCGTCACACAATCGGGCCACTCGCGGCCACCCCCTCATCGCACAGTCGACCCCTTCGACCAGCCCTTCGACCAGCCCTTCGACCAGCCCCTTCGACCAGCCCCTTCGACCAGCCCCTTCGACCAGCCCCTTCGACCAGCGAACCTTCGCAACCTTCGAGCCACTCGCGGCCACCCCCTCCCTACAGAACCTTCGAGCAGCCTCCGTCGGGCACCCGCAAATATTCCAAGTCGTAGGTAGGTACATTGTTTTTTTTATTTTGATTGCTAAATTGTGGTTGATTGTGGATGTGCAAGCACTTCGGTGAGTGACGTGCTGCTACTGTAAGTAAGACTGAAGAAGTCGGGGATGTATTATGGTACTGACTTGAAATTGGTTGATCGACATGTGAGGCTTGCTGCCTTGCTGAGATGATATTCACACTTCATTGTGCGATTTGTGCTTGATCCTCTTTGTTGCTCCTCTCATGGCCGCTGAGTTGAAAAAATCCACAAGGAGTGCGATATTCAATCATGCACGCAACCTGTTTGATGAAATGTTTGTAAGTTTTTTTTGCCTCTTATTGAGATTTATACATATTAACATAAGAAATGTATCAAATGAATCTATTTTTTTTGTTTTAGTTTATGAAGAAACTTCAATATTAAAGTTGTTTGTTCTTTGTTTATTTCTTCAATAGGTTCTTGTTGTTAGTAATTGAACAGTTGCACCACTTGCCTACTTTTGTTTGTTTGACTGTTATCCATATGGCTTTGACATTTTGACCACATACAGATTTGGGTCATTGGTAACTAATGACTTTGGTTAATAATATTTATCAAAGGTAATCATGATTTATCGTTGTGCTTACATTCATTGTTTCTCTTTACACCATAATTTTTTTGATGAAGCTACTTTACTTGGCCTTATGTCACTGTTTTGAACAATCCATCGTTGACCGCACCTGCATACTTCTTCAGCATAGTTGCCACAACTTAATGTTGTATGTAATGCCCTTATCTTTTTATATCTATAGTGTTGTTGCTGTTAAGGTATATTATGTAAAAGTCTCCATCTATGACTGATTTCCAATATTATTTCTTTTTTAACTACGTACTTCAAACTTCATGTTTTGTTGTTAGTCTAAAAATACTTCGATTATTTAACTAGGGTTTGGGGTTACTAGTGTAAGCTGTTGATTTGCTTCTTCATTTGTGGCATATATTTAAATACTTTTATTATGTAAGTAGGGTTTAGTGATTAATATGAATGACTAGGGTTATATCTTTTTTATTCCTGCCCACTTATAATTTATGCTGAGTTTAGTTTATCATTTGTTTAAGCATTTAGTTTATTGTTGTTTCAGATTAGTGATGGGATGGTTGAGGCCTCGTAAGCTAACAGGATATTCAACACCATAAACGAACATGAAATCGACAGTTGATATGTAGTTTTCGGGCAGACACACTCTATTCCAGTACTTGTAGAAGAAGTGAAAGAAACTGAGATAAAGGATGTATTTGCTATTCAATTTTTTGACAAATTCTTTATTATTGTTTCTGATTATGGTTGCTTAACTGTCTTTTTCTGTATGCTAATTGTTTTAATTGATTGCTAATTAACAGGAAAAGGGAAGGGAAGAAGGAGTCACCAAGGATGATATTTTCATTGAAGGAATTACATGCAAACAGTTTTAGTTCTGACAAACAGCTTGGTGAAGGTGGATTTGGTAGGGTCAGCCATGGTAAATTAAACATCATTTTCTATTTTTAATGTTTTTAATTAAGTAATTGATTTTTGGCTTCTAATTGATCAAGTAAGATGGACATGGGCTTTTGAAGTAAGGTGTTGTTTTTCTTTGCTCGTTATGTTTCGCAAGGGGCTCTGTTAGGTTTTTTCTTTCCCTGACTAATTAAAACTAGAAACTAACGGTTGTTATATTACTCTTAAATTCAATTTTAATTTAGTTTTAGAGTTTTGATCGCACTCATAAGTAGGGAATGTTTGCTGTTCTATTATTTAAAAAGACTTGGTACTATACATTGTTGAAAATGTCAAAGCCATCGGGCGCTTCATCAGGATACCAGGGTTTCTGATTTCTATTCTAATCTACTACATTCTTATTCAAACATCTCAGGTAAGTTCATCCTCAAATTTGTTTATTGATGTGTTGTTTAAATCATGTTACTTATTGAAATAAGGTAAGGAAAATTGTAAATGGAATTTGGGAAGTAACCTAGATTTGAAAATGGAATTAAATGACCTTACAACATCTCTGCCTCATACTTCTATTTCCTCTCTTTGCCTTCTCAAGATTGATTATTCCGGAAACAATACTGACACGTGACCACGGTTTGACCCAGCTGTGGTGGGGGATCAAACTGGGTATATCAGGTCATGTTTGATTAAGTCACAAGCAGTAGCACATTATGGGGGTAGTGGGGTAGAAATTAGTGGGCCAGTTGTTAGCATGTTATAGTATGTATATATGTTTTTGATGTTCTAGGTTAGAAGAGGAGTATTTTGGGTTTTCTGGCTTGTAATTGGGAGACGGGTCCCTGTCAAAGAGGACTGTATTGTTCTTGATTAATTTCAATCAAGCCCACTAGAGTTCTAATACCCCACTTTCAAAGTATTTTAAATATTGTTATTATATATAATATTGATAGATAAAAACTTTACTTCATTCAATCTGTCCACAAAAACAAGAAACATAATGGAAGACAAAATAATTAAACATGCACAATGTTATTCATGCATTTGATGAACCCTTACACTCTGATGCCTAACAGCTCTTCCTTTGTTTTTTGACAGGGATGCAAACCACTACATACTATCATAGGCTCACATCACAAGGCAAATAATATAGCTCAATCAATGTTAGTAAGCTAAAATCTAAGTCCTAACCTTTAGGTATCTTTCTCTTTTAAATAAACTAGTCAAGTGTTTGAGATTGTTTATCTTAAACTGGTCAGGTTGGTGGAAGCGGTTTTGGATGTTATTGACAAGTTTAATTTGGTGAATTGGTTTTGTCTTAGGTTGGAAGAGGTAAGATGAATACACCGATGGTGATTTGGATGGAGTTCATGAAGACTGGTCGCGTTACGTATCGAATTTCATTTATATGTAGGCCTGCAATGAAATATTTGAACTTGTATTTGTATTTGTATTGCAATGAATTTGGATTTGCTTTGTAGTTTATATTATTTAACAACTTTTGTAAACTTTGTTCGTATTTAATGGATTTCGCTTTTAGTGTTATCGACAATTTGTTTTAGAAAACAACAGGTAAATTTATTAAAAATAAAAAAAATAAAAAATGCAGCTAATTTTATGACGTGCATTGCGTATCATCTTTAGCACGTCATAAAAATTTCATAGATGACACGCGCATGTGCGTCATCTAGTCATTTATGACTACCCTTTCCTTGACGCGCATTGCGCGTCATCTTTTGCACGTCATAAAATGCGCATTTTTTGCGCGTCATAAACAGCTGACGCGCGGATGCGTGTCATCTATCATTTATGACTACCCCTTCCTTGACACGCATTTGCGCGTCATCTGACCCCAAAGATGACGCGCAATGCGCGTCATCTATTGCAGTTTTTCTAGTAGTGTTGCAACCACTACAACTGTTGTTCAGTTTGAAAAAACAATGGATGAGCTTAAAAGATGGATATTAATGCACATGTATGGTTATCAAAGATACCACCTAAGCATAGGTCTAGATCTCATTTTTCTGGTAATCATTTTTCTTGTTTTATAGTCTTGTGTGATGTTATTAATTGTTGACGTGTATTCCATGCATCTAATGTTAATATTTTTGTACAAAGGAAGGGTATGCTCTGATGTTTTACTCAACAACATGTGTGAGGTTTTAAATTCAAAGATTATGGATGGAAGAGACAAGCCAATAATCATAGCATTAGAGTATATCATAGCGTATATAATGAGAAGAATCGTTAATGTGTTAGATATGATTGGAAGATATGATGGTCCACTCACACCCACTGCAACTAAGATGTATGACACAATTAAGAATAATGCCACCAAATATATTGTTATTTGGCAAGGAGGTGAACAATATCAAGTTGTTGGTCCATTTGGTGATCAATGTGTCGGGGATGTTGCTAGACAATGTTGCACATGTAGGAGATGGGAGATTAAAGGTATTTAGGTAATTATTGGTCATTTAGGCAGAAACCTTCAATATGTCATGAATGTATGTTTTGATGTTTATAGGCATCCCTTACAAGCATAATGTGGTAAGTATTTGGAATATGGCAAGTAATCGTGAACATGTTGGGTTACCAGAAAACTGGCTATCACCAGTTTACAAGTGGGAAACTTGAAAAATGTGTATAGCTTCAAGATTAATCCTATCAATGGTAGAAGTATGTGGGCGAAGTCGCAATTTCCAACTACACTCACTCCGCCAACTCATCATAAGCTTGTTGGAAGACCAAAAAAGATAAGAAGAAAATCAACAGTTGAATCGAAAGATATGACAAAAGGGGAAAGATCGTCAAAGAAGAACTCAACTATTACTTGCAGTAAGTGCTTAAAGAAAGAACAAAATAGCAGAACATGCAATATGGTCGAGAACAAGTATAATGCTTTTATCGTTTTGGTTATGTAAATATGAACAATCTAAATAATTGGAATTATTATCGTATGGTTTTTGAAACTATTTTGTTATTTTTTGTTTTTCGAACTATGACATACTATTTACATTAATCTTTTTTATTAAGCTTATGCTACATGTCCTTTTGAAAACATACTCTTTGTGATTATTAAAGTCAACCTAGTAATTATGTACATATTATGTACATATTAAATACAAACGTTTATGAACAGTGCAATTCTCAAATTAAAAACAAAATTAATGCTTGATGTATTTTTGTTTAAGACTTGTATAGAAATAAAATATACGATAGAAAAAAACCATTCTAGGTACTCTTGGGAAATCATCGTTGTACAAATTAATATAGAACTTCGAGTAGCATATTTTATTTTATTTTATCTATTGTTATTTTACGTTTAAATATATTTTTTTTCATATTTTGTATCTATCATTATTTTAATGAAGTTAGTAGCGGGAAAATTTACTATTGTGCCCTCATATGAGTTGCACATGGGTTTAATTTAACCCCTCTAATTAAAGATGGTTAACTTAAAGGATGAAATCGTTACAAATCATTAAACTAAAGGATGTTTTCTGTATTAGTAAAGATAAAGGATCTAATCCATAATTTATAGTATACATAAAGGACGAATTATGTAATTTACTCTTATTTTATTTTTATTGATGAGTATTGGATTTCATAAAACCGTTATATTTTAGAGTGTCAAAGTGAAAACAAAACCTCATTTCCATAGGTGTAAGTTGGTTCTAATTAAAGTAAATGTGTTTGCGTGAATTGTCATCACTGAAAAGTGCATTTTGTAAACACTTACATGAATCAACAGATGTATTATGAGGTACCAAATAAACTATGGGAGGGTTTTTCCAGCTTATCTCCTCTTGAAAAATATGATCCAAGCAATATTGTTAACCTTCTCATGGTGCTTATGCAATAATAGAAACAAGAAGGTTTTTAAAAACAAATTCGTTGATGGAGAGGAGACCATTTGCAATGTAAAAACTTTTTTTTTTGGCTAAGAACTAGAAGGCCAATGGAGCTCTTAAATGGAATTCATGCATGTTTTATTTTTAAGTTCCTCTTGTAATTTGTTTTTAGCTTCTTGCAGTTTATTGAAAATACTTGTTTGTTTAAAAAATAATAATAATAAGAGAAAAAAACCATATTTCTATTACTATTAATCCCCTATGTCGGTGGGGATTTTTTAATTTTTTTTGCCATCTTATATTTAATGTTTCAAAGTCATTAAACAAATTGTCTAGTGGGTGGGGTGGTTAAAGACTTAAGTTTTTAATCTACCATCCTAGGTTTGAATCTAACGAGTACTAGACATAGTACTCTTTTATTGTTGTCAAATATTATAATTTTATTTTATTGGTATAAATTCGAGTTACTCTATGTTTGATGTAAATTTTGCTAGGAAATGTGTTAGAGCGAATGTAATCTGTGCTTTATCGTGCCGCCTATGGCTTCCCCGCACTTGCTTATTTTGATGTATGTTTTAACATAAATTATGTTTGAAATATAGTCGATTTAAATAAAATATGTTTTCATTCAATGATACAAACTCGTGTTACTCCATGTTTTACGTAAATTTAGTTCGGAAAGAAGTTGAGTTGATTTTATTTTATACCTGATCATGACACGTACGTTCGTCGCCGCCGTAACGTGCGACGAGTTAAATAACTAGTTAGTAAAATTAGTTATAAGAATAGTTTAATATTTTTAATTGAAAAAGTAACTATTACATTGATTGGGGGTGGACGTCCACAATGAAAAAGAGCCTCATGTAAGCGGACGCTTGTATTTTAACGCAGATCCCTATGTTTGAATTGAATGTTTGTTTTAATCGTCACATGCATTCTCCGGATTAGTCGTAACTAAATAGAGGTGAGCCCGTTCTTGTTTATCAAATAGAGTCAAGGAAGGACCCATCCATGCAGGGCCACGGCCTGACCACTGAAAGGCTGAATCGGTCAGCTGGTCAGCGCGTTTGGCTGACCGGACTTGGCGACTGACCCGGTCGATTGGTGCTGACCGAGACCTTAAATCCTTCGCTGCTGACCAAAACCTCCCTCCCCCGCTGACCGCTCCTCTTCATCGGCACCCTCCCTCCGCCACTCCTCTTCAGGGGCGCCCTCCCTCCGGCGTGGTCCCTCCGTCACGCTCCTCTTCACCGGCGCTTCCCTCCGCCGCTCCTCTTCACCTCCGGTGAAGAAGATTGAGTGAATTTACATGAAGATGATGAAGTTGTTAGGGTTTTAGAGAGATTTTAGTTGATGATTTTGTCATTTTGTAGAAGATGAAAGGAACGGGAGTGTTGAGAGAGGTGAGAAATTGTAACTGTGGGAATGGTGTATGAGACAAGATGAAAGGAAAGGAACAAGATGGTTTTTTATGAGAGTTTTAGTTAATTACAATTTTACCTCTGATGTGAAGTTTTACATATGGTTAGAAAGTGTCTAAAATGGTATTTTTGGTATTTAAAATTTAATAGTAATAGTCAGTTAGACAACTGAATCAAACAGCCAAGTTTTATTCAGATGCAGACTCAGTCAAAACTTCTTATTGGGTCAGCTTCTTTCTTACTGGGTCAGCTTCTTTCTTACTGGGTCAGCTTCTGACTCAGTCAGATCTTACTGAGTCAGCAGAATCAAACAACCCCTAAGTATAAACCATATGAAGCGGGTTGCTTCAGGCCTCCATGTCTAGGAGGCCCTCAACTTTTTTAGGGGTTGTGTGTTCTACAAAGTGCAGAGGAGAATAAAAAAGCACCTCAAAAATGATCTGTTCGTGAAGCTAAATTGACATATCACACATGGATTTCCAAAGTACAGCGGTGCCTCGGCAAAATCCATTATCAAAGTGCACCTCCAAAATCGATTCATCATTTACCAAATTACAACAGGTTAGCGACTTGCCGAGGGATGAGTACCCAAATTCGAAATGTAATTTTCTTTTATAGTTGTCATGATATCCATTTGTGAGCACAGATTAGAGAATCATTGCCGCTTGAATTCGTCGCCAATTCACCTCTTTTTCATCAAAATCAGAAGTCAGCAATGGGTTTTGTGAGCAACTATTCAGGTATGGATTGATTTCATGATTTGAGTTATAAGTTGTGAGAAATTTCAATCTTATTTTTTATTAACTTGAGTCTTGAATTACAATTTGTTTACTATTGTTTAGGACTATTCAATGATTCAAATTACATTATACATTCTGTTGTTTAGTGACTTAGGTGTTTAGTCTAAAGAAATTACCATTAAATCAATTATTTACAATCTGTTGAATTAGGAATTTAGTTTGTTTAGTGAATTAGGTATTTGATTTGACTATTGTAGTTTAGGAATTTAGCTATTAGGTAACCATTGAATACGTTTAGTGACTTTGGTGTTCAGGTTATCTTTTAATCAAAATTTGAATTACAAAAATAGAATTACAAGCTAGCCAATTTAAGTTCTTCCAACAAGCATAGCATATATGTTGTTTTATAGTTATTACAATCTTGGATTATTGCTTAATTGGATTAAGGTTATCAAGAAGCTATTGCATGCTTGGAACACTGGATACTTTGATTATAGTTGTTATACTTAGGTATTAGTTCGTTATTTGAATTATAGTTGTCACTTTTAGTTATTAGTTGCTATTAGGTCAAATCAAAATTAAAAAAAACTACGAATTAAGTGCCTTGAAAAGAAAAAAGAAAATTAGACTAAACATCATAGTTAACTTCGCAAACTATTAACTTTCTAATTAATTGTTGTTCCTAAGGTAGAATAAAAGAGGATACAATACACCATCTTTTTTTTTTTTTTTTTTTTGAACGGCTAAATTGGAATCACTCACGGATCACTGGAGTATCATCGTGCCACCAGTGTTACCACGCGATCATATTCCACCACCAAGTCACCAATTCAGGAGGAAACTCATAATTATGAGAAAATCCCCCTTTGTAAGATTCGAACCCATGACCTAATAGACCCTAAGTCTTATCCCACCACCAAGATGCCGCTGGGCTATAATGCCGTTGACATTAACACCAAAATAGCCCCTCTAATTCTAATGCTTGTATATATACATCAATGTAAAAACTTTTATCTCATGACATATCGTCTTATCAATGAATTATTCAGCATTTAAAAATAGAATATTTATAGATAATCTATGAGTCATTGTAGAATTATCATGTACATTTATATAATGCTACATCTAAAATTTGGTATGTTACACCAACCAATAAAGCTTCATACATGGCCTCATTATTCATATGTGGAAATTGCAGACACGAGTCGTATGTGAGTTCCATGTCAAATGAATGGAGTACCATGATCGTTTAGAAACAAAAGCTTGACATGTGTGTAAATCCATTAATTCACATATATCTTCTTCTGACACAATCTACGTTGGACTCTCTTATGTATTGGTTACTCGAAGCCATAGCATTTCGTATACAACAAATTACACCAAGATTTGCCCCCTTTTTGCATTCAAGGCACATACAAGTGATACCATGTTCACGGAGCTTAAATGCGCATTCACTAAGCATTTTTAGCGTACTAAAGCCTAAGCCAACTTATCTCATGTCAAATAATTTGTGCCCGGCCCCTTTTGTGTATGTTAAAAAAACAGGCTAGCATTTGTTTCATTGATCCAATAACCACAAGAATGACGGTCTCATTAGTTGTACTTAGTACATCAATATATATCACTATCATTAGTTAACCATGTATTATACGAGTCAAATAAATAAGATAAAAATTTATTAATTATAAAACGATATTTTAATATAAGAAATTATTGAAATTACATATGAGTAAACACTATAATATTTAACAAATATTATAATACATATTAATACCTTTGGTCGGTGGCTACAGTACCACCGTACCAAAGGCAAAGCACAATGTACAACTTTCAAAAGCTCAAGTCTCAAAATCATAATGTACAAGTGCTAATGCTGAAATTACAAGCTGGTGATGCAACGATTGAGATTGGAACTATGGATCGTTCGGGCCTTTCAATAAGATTGGAACTGTGGATATTGTTCGGACCGCAACGTTCACCTTTAAAAAGCTCAGTGAAGTCGCTGCTGCCGGAACTATGGCAGCGGCCACGAGTCTATTTATCGGTCGTCGTGATGGTAGCTGTAGTGGTCGCAATTGTGGTGGGTGGCGATGGTAGTACTACGGTGGTTGTTGTAGTGGGATGGTGGTGTTGCGGTGGTTGTTGCGGGGAGAGAGAGATGAGAAAATGGGTTATTCGATGGATTTGCGGTGGCTCTACGTTGGTTGCGGTCGTGGTGGGTGACGATGGTTACACGGTTGAAGATGGGTGGTGGTGATGACCGGACATTGAACGATTATACTAAAAGTCGGTGAAGTCACTGCTGCCAAATTTATGTGCCAATGCTTGCTTTCTTTTATGAAGTTTTTCGGTCGTTAGATCAGATGATAGAAAAAAGTTTAGGGCTACAATTTATGTTCTTACACCTTGTATGAGTATAATTGACTTTTAGTATATTTCTCTTATCCGACAAACTTCATAAAAGTTTTTACATCGAAATTCTCATTTCCTCTAAGATGAAATGAAGGAGTAAGATCCGATTCAAATCAAATAAATGAGAACATAATGATAGAAAACAAATAAGACCAACATCAAAATGGATAAGAATCTGATAACTAATGGTGAATCATTAGATGTCGTGTTGTATATCTATTGAAGTAAGATAGCAAACATGACCAATTAGCTTTTTTTTCGATGGGGGCGGTTGTCCCATTAGATGTCTCTAGAGCTTTGGACGATGATGGGGAGGAAGGGTAGGACCGATGACGCGAGGGATCAAGATAATCACCGACAAGGAAGGCCTGACAATGGGTTTAAATAATTCGGCCCAAGAATTATATTGAATGAGTGAAAGGTACAAATATTTTTTATGTTGGTGATGGTGATTATTGGATGAGACTTGGGATAGGAAGCAAAGTTAAAGAGAAGGCGAGTAAGAGGAAGAAATCAGCTGAAGAGGGTACCAAGGGTGTGTGGCGACTGTGAAAGAGAAGGAGAGGGAGAGTCAAACAATTATAGATATCAAAGAGTGTCTTTGATATCATGATACTCTGATACCAGGATATAACAAATAATCATGTCCATTAAAGCATGATAGCACCAAGAAAAGACCAATACGCTTTCTCGGAATCAAACCTTGTTACACATCATATCAATTTATGCATCAAAATTTGAATTTCGGATAAAACATAATGAAGGAGAAATTATGATAGAATCCAAATTGAACAAACGAGAACAAAATTAATTAAAAACAAAAAGAATAATATCAAAAACAGATAAGAATCAAACCTTATTACATATCAAAAGATTGATTAGAAAACTAAACCCAAATCAACGATAAACTAAAAAAACAAATCAAATAATAATAAATCTAACAAGAACAATATATTCGACATAGAAATCGGTCGGAATCAAAATATATCACAACCAAACATTAAATATACAAAGGCCTTAGAAATAAAACATGTATTGTCCTTTACGCAACAAGAGAACAAGAGAGTAGTGTAATCATGAATGCATATAAAATATACCATCACTAATGTGGAGTAATCACTAATGTATGACTAACACATATAGTGTATATGGTATTATATACATTATACTATTAATGTTTCACTTACTTATGATATTGTCATTGTATGAAATTTTATTCAACGTTGCATACATTATTCTGTTATCGTATTTATGATGATGCGACAACATCATTTTTATATCTTTTTCATCAATTAAACCGCACTTTATGTTTCACGGAATTACACATATGCCACTATGCGACATTACTGATTTTGTAGATCTTAATACACAAATATAATTCTTAATTATTTAAACAGTTCTTGAATGTCATTCTCATTTGAAACCTCTATATCCAAGTTCTTGAATGTCATTCTCATTTGAAACCTCTATATATGTATCCATCTTTCCTGTGAACTTTTTAAACATGTTATTATTATGTTGGTCACCTAATCAATTTAACTACATTAAAATATCTAACATCAGTGATACAGTTACAAAAGCAATCAAATAGCTTAAAAACGGTTTAAGAACAAATGTTCTTTAATTCAAAACATAATAAAAAAAACTAATAACAAATGTTAACCTAACCCTAGTATTTATACTAAATACTAACAACTTAAAGATAATGTCAAACTAAAATAAAAGAAAACTAAATAAAAGGATAATTAACAAAATAGTTATTATTTAAATCTTCAGATAATTTTCAACCTGGATCCCATTAGATTCCATTCCAGAACAGGTTTAACTTCTGAATTGCTACCCGCATCAATCAGCTACTTGTTTGTCCTTGAATTTCTTCTGTCGGTTATGGTCCGAAGAGCTACTTATACTCATTGGTAGGTAACAGTACTTTAAATTATAATCATAAAAATTTAAGAAGATTGTTGAATTTTTTTTGAACGAAAAAAAAAGATGTTAGAATTTTATTAACGGTATTTCCTTCACTTAAAAATTATTTTGAAACCTTACATATATATATATATATATATATATATATATATATACTAGTAGAACACCCGCGCGATGCGGTGGCATAGATAATTTACATCATGGTGATTGTTACTTTTTGTTATTTGAATATGTATAATATTTGTTCTTTATTTAATATAAAAAATTAATAATTATACTCTATTCAAGATAAGGAAATAAATACATACAAGTCAGGTTTAAAAATACCTTATGTTTAAGACACCATATTTATCAGTCTTTCTCTTTATTTCTTCTAAATATAAACGTAATCGTCTTTTCAGTCTCAACGATACCACAATTATCTACGGAGTTCACAAACAAACTTGTAATCATATAAGGAGCAACTTAATGGATGTATAAAGGAACTTATGTGAAGCATATCCTAGAAGTTTGATATATTGTAATTAATCTTTGACAGTCAACTAATTAATCAGTTGTGAGAATAGATAATCAATGACCCATGAATAAAGCCATGCACTTCAAGGCAAAATATTAGAAAATTTTAAAAGGAAACAAAAACATGCTTAGTTGGGTTTGGTAACAAATTCTTTATGGGTTGTTTAATTTCCAAAGATTCCCACTTCACTCATTTAGTAAAATTTTCAGCTGCTGAACAAATGGAATTTGAGTAAACATAAGGTTCGTGAGTAGAGAAGATCACACAAACTGATTAATTATTTATTAAAAATACTTTCACTATATTGCCAACCATTATTCAATAAAAAATCATTAATTCAATCATACTAATTAACCAGCATAATTGTGATGAGGTCTCTATTTAGAATTAGGATTAGTTTTTGTTTTAATCAACTCCTGAATTCCAAGTAGAGTAACCTCATCAACTTACTTATAAGGAAAATAATAAAATCAAAACTTTGTTCAATAAGTCCAATTAATAGTGTTTGCATATATTAAATCATTGAAAGATGGTTGGTGGTGCTATCAAGGAATACCTTAGGCCTAAACTGTTGGATCAAGCCTTTAAATCACAGATTGTTCAATAATGAAAATAGAACAGAAAAGTAGAAACTTTTTGACGGAATGTTTTTGGGTGCTTTCATTGAACATCAAACCTAATTTAAATAGACTCACATACTAAGCATACATGCATACGTGGGCATACCACTAACCCATAATCCCACTCATCCATGACCTTCTACCACTAACATAATTCATTAAATAAAACAAACTAAAAATTACTAATTAATTAGACTAAGTCAAGATTAAACTAAATTCACCCCCTTAATCTTGACCTCTTTTTTTTCATCATCAAAGAAGTGTTGGTTCTTCCTCTTGAACTAAATTAGCTTCTTTATCTTTCTCTTTCCATTTGGTGCACTCATATGCAAAATGCCCAAATTCTCCACATTCAAAGCACCGAAACCCACTTTTATCACCTCGACCCATACCTCTTCCTCGACCTCTTTCACTTCTACCGTAGCCTTTTCCGCGACCTCTTCCTCGTCCGCTACTTTCACCATGCTTTTGTTCGGCCATCAAAAGCTGACCTTGTTCCCCTTCTTTCTCACCATGACTCTTTAATCTTTCTTCATACGCCTTGAGCCTTCCAACCGCTTCATCAAAAAGCATCGTATCCAACCCGAAACATTGTTCGATTGAGGCTACAATTTGAAGAAACGACTTCGGCATTGCATCTAGTATCATTCTCACCATTTCTTCTTCCTCAATCTTGTGCCCGAGACTCCTCAACTTTGAAGCCATTCCGCTCAACTTAGCAGCGCAGTCATCAACTAGCTCTCCTTCCTTCATCCGTAAGCTTTTAATCTCTCTTCTCAATGTTGCAATTCGAGCCGTCCTTACCCGATCTACACCCAAGTACCGTATTTTCAAACCATCCCACACTTTCTTCGGATCTGCATGACTTGACATTTGCATCACTATCTCTTCCGGTATTGCTTGAAGCAAAATGCTAAAGCTTGTTTTGATTTCTTAGCATCCGGTTCTTCCCCAGGAGTCCTTGGTTCAATCGTATCCAACAACCCATGCGCATCCAAGATGGACTTAACTTTGATAGCCCACACCGGGTAATTGGTTGCGGTCAATGTCGGTACTTGGTAAGTCAACGAACCTGCTTCTTTTGCTTGCACCATCGCCATTCTTCACTTTCTTTCTATGAATCGACACAGTCGATTTCTTCCTTTCTTCTTTCGGTTGATTCTTTCTCTACTCTTTCTTTCTTGCAATGTAACGTCGGTTCCTTCTTTCTTTTTCTTTGCTGATTTCAATCAGCCTCTTTCTTTCTTCTTTCCTTTCTTGCGATCTCGTCACATGAGATCACCGGTCTTCTGCTTTCTCTCTTCAATCGAACATGGTATGAGCCCCTTAGGCTCTGATACCAAATGTTGGATCAAGCCTTTAAATCACAGATTGTTCAATAATAAAAATAGAACAGAAAAGTAGAAACTTTTTGACGGAATGTTTTTGGTGCTTTCATTGAACATCAAACCTAGTTTAAATAGACTCACATACTAAGCATACATGCATACGTGGGCATACCACTAACCCATAATCCCACTCATCCATGACCTTCTACCACTAACATAATTCATTAAATAAAACAAACTAAAAATTACTAATTAATTAGACTAAGTCAAGATTAAACTAACATAAACAACGCATCTGTTGGTTTTAATCTTGATCTGTTTGAGGCGAAACCATCAATTTGTACCGTAAAGAGAATGTGCATTAATCATACAGAAGTCAACATCAATATAGAATCCTATTGAAGCTCATGCACCTATATTACAACCATTACTCATATATAAACTCAAACATCAGTAACAAAAATTAAAAGAAAAAGACCAGAGCTACAATTAGTAAAGCATCAGTAAACAAAAATAAAGATATGCACTATATGTATATATAAACCCGAAGAACAAAAAGAAAGATACGTGTTAAAAGCATATATAACCTGAAGAAGAGTCAAAATCAGTGCACCGCAAGTGAAGCGATGTCTACTTCAACTTATGAACTTTAGTACAGTAGTAGAAATACTACTTCAAATCTTATAAGTGAACTAAATTAAAACTCAAAAATCGTCTTTGTTATCTTTAGAACAACCTGCTGGGTTAATCGGGTTTTGTTTACGGGTCATGGTTAGGGAGCTTCAAGGGTCACACGGGTCAGACGTGTCAAGTCAAGTATGGGTCAGTAGAAACTTTTGAAGTTTATTGTTTTTGTTTATGTGTTAGTTTAGCATTTAATCACATGTTTATTATGTGTTTATTAAGTCAAAATAGTGGGTCTATCATGGGATGTTTAGCAAATTTGTAGGTATTTTTTCTTTGTAATTTATGGGTCTAGAATCACATAGGAGGTAGTGGTTAGCTTAGGTTTTCTCTTATTTAATGTAATTTATTCAATGAACAAATATGAGTTTTTCTTTTGCAAATTACTCCCAGATATATACTTGAGTGTGTACTGTGTGTGTGTTTTAAAGGGACCTGAACCAACACAACCATTGGCTGAGACCACTCGTCAATAGCATTTGCAGCGTTGTGTGAGATTTCTTACCCTAATTCTGCTTTATTTCCCAGCCATATCTACTTCCAAATCACCTAAGCTTCAACACAAATGATATTACAACATAAAAAACGTGTAACGGAAGTAACAAAAACACATAAGCAATCTGTGATATGATCATCATAAAAATTCTATCACTGCAAATATAAACTTTAAGCAATCTGTGAGATGATCATCATAAAAATTCAACCATCTATAACACATGGTTTTAATTTGATAAATAACATACCACTCATATTTGTATTGACATTAATGTGATGTTTTGAAATTACCTTCCTCACAATAAGCAGTTTCATGAGGGTAAACTTGGTCCACCTCAGTTGCCAAATTTTAAGACCCCAAAAGCATCCCTGAAACAAAAATTAACTAACATGAAATAAAAAAAGAAAAACCAAGCATATGATGATGATGATGGCTACCAAAGTAATGAGGCACAATAAAGTAATTACAAAAGCAATAAACCTCAAGTAGTCTATCACTCAAAAAAGAAATAAAGCTTAATCTTAATCAACACATATTAAACAAAATACAAACCGACTCTACGAATACACGATTTCTCCGATTTCAACACGTTCTTTCGTTAATTGACTCGCCGGCGAAATAGCGGTATAGAGGCGATGGCACCAATACCGATACCAAAACATCTCTGATTATCACCACGATCGCCAACATACTAATCTTATCACCGACATGGTTGCTCTTGGGTTTTTTACTCGGAAACGCCATTGTGGATGGCAGTGAGGACGGGGACGATGACACCACCGAAGAGGGTATCTTGAATTTTGAATTTTGAAATTTGAGTGACATGAGAATACTGATACAAGTAGTGTAATTTTGAATTTTGAAGTATGCCATGCCAGGATCTTGTTGATTTCATCTTGTCCTTTATCCCATTTAGGGTTCAACTGAGAGAAAAAGAGCTGGTTGTCACGACCCGCCAAAACGCAGGTCGCAGCACCTAATTTTATCGATTAGGGGCACTTACAAAGCAAGCAAGGCTGCCGGAAAACTTTGGAACAACCCATATAATTCTGCAACAACATTGCAGCCTTGGAAGACTCTAGAACGTCCCAGGACGTGCTAGAAACCGAGCATAAAAGGCTGCTATAAAGGAGCAACTTGTGCAGCCCTTAAAGACCCCGGAACTCTCTAGAAAAGTCTACAAAAATCAGCCATGGAGCAACCATGAAAGACCATGAGAAATCTAGAGAAATCCATGTAAAAATCTTGTCTTAGATATTATGTAAAGACTTATTTAGATGTAGAACAATCTAGAATACTTGTAACTAGTATAAATAGGTTGGTGGTACTTCATTTGCAAACCACCTAAGCTCCTTGTAACATCAAAGTCTTGTACTTGTATTTGTAATACAAGCTTATTACTTGTGTTGTAAACATATACCACAAGCGTCTTACTTGCGCACTACAAATCTAACATTCCCTTACAAAGACTTCCGCTGTATAAACCATCCACCCGAGATCAAGAAGGCTGACTTAGAACGAATCTAAGTGCTGCACGTGAGCTGAAGAGATCAGTCCGTGACATGGTGCTTTAATGAGTTGTAACATTAGCTTCAAGAATTGTAAAACTCTTAAATTTAAGAGTTTTGAGGAAATTACCATTTTGTCCTTTGAATATGTATATTAATATAGTATATATATATATATATATATATAGACACACACATATATATATATATATGTGTGTGTGTGTATATGACTTTTCATTTGACTTAACTTTAAATTTATTTTATAATTAAATTTGATCTTGTTTAATTCAAGTCAAACTCGAATACTACTCCTGTATTAAATTTTAGTTTCATTAATTTGTAAAATTAAATTCCACAAATGTATCATGCTAGATTTTCGACCAAATCTTGTTCAGTTTATCCTTAGATATATCCAATCAATATTCACTTCTTATCATTATCTTCTACTTAAGAGATGTTTTTCAAGTTTCTTTGCTACCAAGTATTAATATATAAGTACTCTATAGATCTCTTATCACTGCAACTTTCATTTAGGGTTTCTTTTGATCTCTACAACTTTCATTCAGTGTTTCTTGTATCTCCACCACCACCACCATCGTCGCCACCTTCACCGCCATGCAACCCATAAACGCAACCAGACTCAAGAAACCCACGATTGTTAACGTTGGGTCCTCCACCTCCACCACCGCAATCATGTCTGTGAACGTCAAGAAACCGAGGAAGAATGGGCAACATCATCAAGAAGATAGAAAGAATTTTGTCCTTGGGTTTAGGAACAGTGAAGGTAAACTGGTATGTCGTTTATGCCAAGAGAGTTTTGTATCGATGAAATACTTATATTATCATCTAAAGGGTCACTCGTGTGACGATATGAATGCATTCTTTGCATCATACAACACTCGGAACCAAACTCATGATCATGAAGAGGTAGTCGAAGGTGCAAAGAGTCTCGTGCTCATGGCTAATGATCATCGTCAGTCATCAGTGGCTGAAATAAACATGAAGCACAAGGAGGTTGATGAGAAGTTGGAAAAAGTGGCAATTAAGTGTCTTATGGTTCTTGCTTGTGGCCGTCCGTTGATGGCTGAATCAAGTGTACATGTTGAAGAAGTGAAGCGCGATATAGACGATGGGCGTAAGGTGGTTCACGCGTTGATCTGAATGTGGCCCCTGATATGGAAGAGGATGATTATTAATCAACAGTACTGATATAGGTTGAATGTTTTGTTTTAACATGTTGGATAAACTGTGAAAAGAACTAGTAGTATTACTTAAATTTTTCTTTGTTGTTTTCATTTAAACTAGTATAAAATATATAATTACTTATTAATATGGAATTATGATTTGAAAACTAGAACGCTAAGCATGAAGTAGCCATCCGGGCTAGAAAGAACTTCTGTCTCATATATACATGCCTCTAGTTGTTGAACTTATTATAGGTGGAATATGTTTACCATACATGCATGTTTTTTTCTTTTGAAGAAAAATTCATAAATGATTACGATAAATACAGCATAACCGGCACCTGCAAGATTTAAACCCTAACATTTTGGTTGTAAAACACACTATTAACCACCAAAATGTTTCTTGGGGACAGATAATATCGGTACGACTAGGTTTATAGCTAGAGACGGCTAGTATAGTATGGTTCATGTTTAGCGTTCTAGTTTTTGCTTTTTTGTTTCCTTGGTTTCGACGACCTATTAATGTCCGGGAAGTTTGTTAGTATTTGTCTGCGACTCTGATTTGGTCATTTATAAAAAATTTCGAGCTTTACCCTTATTTAAGAAAATGATGTAGTTGATTTTGAATAATATGACTATTAACAATTAATTAGCTTGTGAAAAAGATACAATAGAACATAAAAATCAGATGTTACATATGTCTCAAATAGAGAGAATATAACAATTTTACGCATTGTGCTCATACAACCAGACCTCTAATACTGAACAACAGAACGTGTAATTCGAGTTTTGTTGAAGACGGGCCTAACTTTGATTTTTATAGGGTTAAAAACAATTATGGACTCTGTTCAAGCCTATCGTGTTTCTGTCTGACCCGACCAACATGGCCGACTCAATTATTTGGAGGCCCAAAGCGAAATACAAATACGAGGCCCTTATTCGAAAAAATTTAGGTTCGTAATTTAGAAATGAGTGTTTTTCTTTTTGCAATATATTTAAAAATTGGCTACAGTTTCATACGTTTAGGAACTTTTTACTGGGTTGAATTTTTTAATCAAAATTAGCTAATGTTTTATACAACTGTATTTTTTAGATATATTTTACGTAGCTGGAATTATCTTATTTCCTATGATGCGTATCATTTGTTTAACAAAAATTAAAGAATAATAAAACAATCTAAAGCAAACATTATAACATGAATAGCTTAACCTATTGCTACTTCTCACTGGAGTTCAAAGAAGAGTTGGACTATTCTGCAATTATTTTCTTTGGAAGCTTATTCTTTGTCATGGTCTTGAGGGGACTGTTGTTTCAAATAAACTTGTAGAATTAATACAATATCGTTTTACTCAAACATATTCATATTGCAATTTATCCCAAAATTAAGAATATAACATATAATTTTAAGCACTCCTATGAGAAAATAGCAACTAAACATGAGGATGAGAACCTGAAAGTTCTAAAAAACAACATTAATATAATAAAAACTCGATAACTAAGTCTAAATTTGAGGATTAGAAGTTATAAATTCTAGAAAAACAACAAGAAAATAAAAACCCGAATTCAAAATTGGTGCTGCTAACCCTACCTTTCATTGATTATCTCAGACTACAACAATACCACAATGAAGGCAGTAAATACTATTTCGAAACTTAAATCTATGGCGATTAGTTAGTTAATAAAATTGTTTGATTCCATTGCAGAGTATAAAATCTAAAGGTCAAATCATGACATGAGTAAATTGAAAATTAGTACAACTTAAAAGTACAAGTAAGGTGGGTTTGTTTTTTACAAAAAGCTCTTCCCAACCTCTTCATCTGCGCGTACGCAGACGCGGGAAGAGGTTTTAATAGAACAGACTGTTTGATTTCCGGAAGACATTTCATTTAAAAATGTCTTCCTGAGGTTTCTTGGGGAAGACATGGACTAGTGTCTTCAGACGGGAAGACATTTCATCCAAACCTCTTCTCCTCTCTTCACAAAACTATTTGAGCCCTAATCAAAACACAAAACACCAGCCCCCTCCACCTCTTCTCCTCTTCTCCTCTCATCTCCTTCCCAAGGTCCCGCCGGCCGGCCCCCTTCACCGGCCCTCCTGCTTCCGCCTCGCGACCTCCGCCGGCCCCTCCCTCGCGACCTTCGCGGCTCCGCCAGCCCCCTCCCTCGCGACCTCCGCGGCTCCGCCAGCCCCCACTCGCGACCTCCGCCGGCCCCTTCCTCGCGACCCGCCAGCCCCCTCCCTCGCGACCTCCGCCGGCCCCCCCCTCACGACCTCCGCCATTTTTAACAGAAGTAACAGTTGGATTGACTGAGATTGATTCAAAGTCAAATTGGGTCTTTAATTTTGACTGTGGTTTGTAGTTATGTACGATTTTACCAAGGTTTTGAAAAGTTGAAAATTTGCAGAATTATGTAATGGCTTTGATGTTTGATTATGGTTATGTAAAATGATTATATGTTATAGGTTATTTGATGTTTGATTATGGTTATGTAAAATGATTATCTGTTATAGGTTGTCTTTAATTACAACATACTTTACTTTAATTACAACATATTAAAAAATCAAATTTGGTTTACTTTAATTACAACATATTTTAGCAGTCTGCAGATATTAAAAAATCAAACAGTCTTTTTCTAGCAGACTGCAGACGTTTGGTCCACCTCTTCTGCTGCAGATGTCTGCAGATGTGGTCCGCAGACTGCAGACGTTTTCCTGCAGAAAAAAACAAACAGCACCTAAGTGTATGATTTACATTTTTAAGGTAAATATCATAAAAACTAACACACTTTCAGTTTTTTCTCACAAAAAGCTCTGTATAATTTTTGCACGTAAAAGACAAACATACTTTCTGTTTTATGACTTTATCTTACAAAAATCACTCAACGGTTTATTCACATAAAAACATACTTCTGTTTTTTACATAAAATCACTCAACAATTATTTGTACGTTAAATTCACTTCATTTGTTATACTTAAATGAGTCGAGCTTTAGCTCCCACAACTTAAACATTCTGAAATTGAGATCCTGTACTTAAACGAACCACGTAGGGATGGAATATACACACAAACAAAACAACGGTTGTAACACCCGAATATTTTTCTTTGAAGCCGATGAAAGAAGAGAAAGAGAAATAAAGTCCAAAGTCGGGGGACCAAACTCGTCAACGAAAGAAAGCGGGTAATAGGGAGTATTTAAGGGAGACGGAAGCCCTAACCCTCTCCCCACACCCACATATTTCAGCCATAGAGAGAAAGAGAAGAGAAAAAGGAGTAAAATAGAGAAAAGGTTTGATTCGAGGGGATTCGAGCGTGCCAAATCGTCGTGTAGCGAGTCAACACGAAGCTCTTCTTCTTCTTGTAGTTTGCGTGAGTTCTAGGACCCCTATTTTACTTGTTTTCAACTGATTTAGGGTTGGAACACATAATGAACCCGTTTTTGAATATGTGTGTGTTTGACCCATTTAGATGTGATTGTGTTTGATGCATTTAGAGTATGTTCTTGAGCTTGTGTGTGCTTGAATGGTGTTATAGTATGCATTCCTAAGGTTTAGGATGGTTGATTTGGACTTAGAATGGGTTTGGATGAGCTTGGAGGTCGAAAATAGTGTAACATCTCGTATTTTCGTTAAATAAAAAATTGATCTCGTTAATTTCTTATAAGGACCTTTTATGCCATTTATAAAACTTATGGGTTTGTTGTCTTAAATTCATTTTAGTTTAGGTGTGCATATAATAATAAATAATAATAACTATAATACTACTAAGAATAATAATAATAATAATGATCATAATCATACAATAACAATGATAATAATAAAAATAAAAATAAAAATAAAAATAAAAATAAAATAATAATAATAATAATAATAATAATAATAATAATAATAATAATAATAATAATAATAATAATAATAATAATAATAATAATAATAATAATAATAATAATTACAAGAGTTTATGCAAGGTAAGGGGTTGTTTTGTTAATTTTGGAAACTTTAAAAGAAAGGTTTACACATAAAATGATAAAAGATGAAATTTCAGAGACCACATATGTAAATACAAAAAACCCAAACCATAACCCCTTTCCTTACCCATTTTTCTGGCGGTATCTCCGGCGAAGCTCCGGCCGAGCTCCGGCGGCTTCAAAACACCCAAATATGCGACCCTTGAGGCCCAAAAACCGTTCCCAAACATTCTAGAAAACCGTTTCAAACCCTATGCACACTTTAATTCAAGTTTAAAGCCTAAAATGGATGTCGATTGGTTCGGTAACCGTCGACTACAATCCTCACAACCGTTCGAGCATTAAACTACAACAATAACTCAATTAATTCAACATGATCAAACGTTTATCTATCTCTAATCGAACCCAACTCTCAATTGCACCAGAAACAAACTTAATCATCGAATTCTATCACCATCTTCTGTCGCGACCTGCTCGTTACTCGAACACCATTCTTCGGACTTCAAGAATCGACAATAACAGAGGACTTTTCACTTTTAAGACCATTAGAAACTTCCTGTGCAAGGAATTTGATTACCATCAACAATTGCAGCCCGAACCGATTCATCTAGTCACGATTGGCTCCTTTCTGTTTAACATCTATCGATTGAATTAGGTAAATTAAACTCACCTGTGTACTCGTTTTACATGGGGATAAAAACCCCATGATTATAATCGTTAACATATTCGAATTGCTGTTGATTTGGATCAAGATCAAACTAGGGTTCTTGAGGTTTGGGGGAAACCTAATAATTTGGGTTTAAAACAATTTAAAACCAAAGTAAACCAAGGCCGCAGCCCTGGTTCACTGGTTTAAAGCGCGTGTCCACTACCATGAGGTCCCGGGTTCGAACCCGGGCACCCTCATGTAATTTTTTTAAAGGTTTTTCAGCTTTGATTAATCATAGTAATGTTTCTTTATTAATATAAAATGATTTTTATAAGCTTAAATATTTTTAAGGCCACCAAAATATTTTCTGTAATTTTTCTAAACAATTATATAACTTTTTAATAAAACATTTAGCAAAGTTTCCTCTTGAATAATTTTGTAAATAATAACTAATAATTATTATTGGTCCAAACATTTCCTTTAAATTAATATAGTTTAAATCATGATTATTTTAACTAAATATTTAAAATTTATACTTAAACTTTATAAATTATTATAAATGATTCAATATTATTTTCTTTAAAATACATAAATAGTATATTATTTGATCTTATTATTTGACGCACTTACAAGAGTACCCCAAATGCCAAATTGAACCCTAGATCTCAATTAAATAGTTAAACCTATATTTAGACGTTAAATCTTGTAAATATATGTATATAGATACCTTGTGAGGATTTACGTTGGAACGACGTTATTAATATTCTTATTAGTCGTCATATTTATACTTATTGATCATGTGAGTTTCGTTGCCCCTTTTTATGTTATTTCACACCGTTTTGGGGGTGAAACATGTTACATTATTCAACATACACTTATAAACGTTTAAATCTTATAAAAGCACATGCAATTCATACTTTTATTTTGTCATAGTTATTTGTGTTATTGTAAGTCTTATATGAGATACATATATTGTTTACAATCATTAACTATGCTAGCCTGGCGACGTCTTAGATCTTTGGGCCTGACAAGCCTATTTGGTGCTAAAGCTGGTGTATTACCGGCTCCTGATGACGTATGCTTGTTCATCATTGGAACCAAGTACACTTAGCCAATCATATAAACTTATAATCTAGCGAGGTTTGATTGTACTATATGTGTTCTATAAACTTGCTAACTCATAACCTATGACATGAATTGCTACTTGAAATCCATGGTATATTATGTATGTGAAACCCTTGGAAACTCACCAACTTTATAGTTGACCCTTTATTTTTAACATGTTTCAGAAAATGCCCAAGTTTGAAATTATCATTTGAAGTTTGCATAAAACTAGGATTTGGACCTAGATTAAAGATTAAAAAGCTTTGGAATACTTTTGTTTATGTATTGACTTATTTCATGTTAAGACTTATGGTTGTAATTGCATTTGAAACTTATGATAATAAAATTTACATTTAAGGTTAGCGTTATGTGGCTGTGAACAATCTTAACACTCACATCTCGACGATTCCGCTGTTAAGGTTGGGATGTGACAGATTGGTATCAGAGCCCATAACTATAGGGATTTAGGTTATTAGAAATGGCTAGACTATAGATTATGCATGAACCTTATAGAATATATTCATATTCTTGACCGTCGACTTGACTTTGACTTTGATTCTTGACTTTGTTTTGGTCTAATTAATAAACCTTGACTTGAAAGCAATCATAATGTTGACTTGGTCTAAGAATAGTGCATTAGACGCGTGTAGACACACTAAGTTCTAAAGCTAGTATTATGTGCTTTATATGTTCTAGTGGGCCTTGGGCATGTTGATAGTGGACATTTACCGATTTGGGCTTAGCACGATGGTTTGTGCTTAAAATTGGACTAAAGACTAAAAAAAAAAGGTAAAAATTATACACCTTACGTTAAGAACGCACAAAAATCGGATTCACGTGGGAAGTTTTATTAAGAACTAAGTACTCCCCACCTGTTGCGGATGACATTGTAGTTGATAACACCAGTTGAATTTCGGGACGAAATTCTTTCAACTCGGGGATACTGTGACATCCGTCACCAAAATGGGGCTGTCGACTTTGACTTTTGTCCCTATTGGGCTTAGTCTTGATTTATGGTACATTTGTTGTTGGGCCAGAGATTTTGGCCCAATGGGCCTATGTCTTTATGATAGGCCTGGAGTCTTTATCTTTATGTGACTAGTGGGCTTGTCATCTTATAAAGTCCTGTGTAGTGAGTCCGATCAAGGTTTCTCTATAATGTAAAACTCAAAACTTAATCGTAACACAAGTAACCTTACGTCCATGGGCTTTGCCTAAGGCCTACAATAAACCTAAGTGGGCTCAAAACAATATAAATTAAATAAGTTATATAACATATAATAGCTCGTTGGAATCGTATTAACTCGTAGAATTTAAAAACGTAAAAATTGGACGACATGCGAATCGGGACAAGACGTATTCGACGAAATGGGCTAAGGGCCCGAAGGCCCTTGCCCCTCCCTTGTTTCGGCCGAAACCCCAGAGGGGTTAGGCTCATGCCCCTTCTTTTCATTCTAGCAAAACCCTAATCCTCCAAATTCCTCTCTACTCCTCCTTGTTGCCTCCATCCTCCAAGTTCTTCTTGTTCATCTACTTCCATCGATTTCTACAAGGATCAAGACATCAAGATTGAACTTTGTTCAATATCATCCATCTTCTTTCCTTCCGGTAAGAAAAATCAAGGTTTTGATGTAGTCTCTCATCTAAGCATGTTTTCATCATTATCTATCATCTAACATCATGTTTTCTTCGTTCTTCCAATGTACGAATGAAGCCTCTTGAGGAATTGGGGCGTTCTTGTGTAGGATCATCAAAGTAAGTGAAACCCTAGTTTATACGTGTAAGACTCTTCGTATATATTTTTGTTTGGGGTTGAAAATCCTTGAAGACCTGTTCTCAATGAATGATTAAATGGAAAAGTTCAGTAAAAATCGTTAATTTATGTTAATGGTTCAATAGGAACAAAGATTAGGAAGATTTGATAGTTAAAAGGTGAATCTGAAAACCTGACAGCATATTGTGTAAAATTTGGGTCAATTTATTCTGGACGTAACTTGGTCATAACAAATCCAATTAGGTCAAACGTTTCTCTAAATTCAAGTTCAAAGAGTCCCCTGTCTAACCCAAGTTGTCTCGTGCGTTTTCGATGTCGTTTGGTCCTCCAAAGTCAGTGTCTAAGTTCAGGTGTCGAAACTGTTAAATCCGAGCAGAATGATAGGCTGTATTCATAGGGTCATATCTTCTTCGTTCGTGACCCGTTTGAGTTGTTTCTTCTTCTGGGAGTTACTTACATGTTTTAGCTTTCCATTGACATCTATTATGCAATGAACCGTAACCGTTTCGACCTCCGGATAATCTACACAAAACAGGGTGCGCGATCAGCTATTCAAGCTGAGTTTATTTTACAACTAAGTGATAAGAATTTGCGGGTATATATTAAATAAAAACAATGAGTGGGTTAAATAAGTAAATTTAAGGTGTATAAGTTGTGAATAGTTAAAGTTATAACTTATTAATAAAATAATAAGTTGGTAAAGGTTCATCGAGAGATGTTAAGGATCTAAAATATAATTATTGAACTAAATTATAAGAAGGGACTTGAGACACTAATATTAGCAATGGACTTAGAAATGGAGTTCACTAAAAACAATAATCGTAATATATAATAAGGGCTGGACTTCGAGGATTACACCCAACCAGGTCGGTTTGACCTTGAGTAATTCTTTTGTGTTTTGTGTTTTTATAGTTATCGTGCATATTAGGACATTGAACTTTGCTACTTCAAGGTGAGTTTCACGGCCCCTTTTTAATTATGTTTCTTGGGGGAAAAGCTTGCTCAATATTTGTTCTATGCCGTGCTTTAAAGAACTTGTGTGTGGTTTGAGTCATAGGATCGAGTCTAGATTTCTATCATGAATGTGTACTATACTTGAACTGTACTTGGACTGAACTGGACTATACTTGGACTAGACTGTCATGGAGATGTATTGTTAGCACTAACGGTTGACACCCACCCCTGTCGTTGGTATGCTAGCTAAGACCGACTTGGCCTTGTGCGAGCCCTTGGGTGAATATAATCCGGTTGTGGGCATGGACATGACACTTGATTTGTATGAATTCTATGACTACTATGCTCTCTTACCCACACACTCATTTTATTTACTACTTTCACGGCAACAGCTTTTGGTACTTATAAACCTGTGAACTCACCAACATATGTTGACTTTTTAGAGCATGTTTTTCAGGTACTGAGGCTTAGGTGCTTGGTTGTGGACTTTAGACAAGACCGCTCCTTTAGGAGCAATAGACATTTTATGGACTTTTGGACCTTTTGGACCTGTTTGGACCTGTTGGACCTGTTTGTTTTGTTGAATGTAATTGGTTGGATTTACTTGGGATTGTTTTTTTTGGTACTTGTACTTCTTTGTTTCTGAATAGAAACTTTGGATTACTTTTGCATTTATGGTATGATGTTTTGGAATTGACTATACTTGACACGTGTCCCTATGTGTCGGGTGACGTCATGACTTTTACAGAGAATACCTTTAGTGATTCTCTTAGACCCCCATGTGTTATGACGATCCCGTCCGTTGCATCCTCGTGTTTCCGCTTCTAGCGGGGGTGTGACAGATTGGTATCAGAACCATTGGTTATAGAGAATTAGGTGGATTATTCGACCTGGACATAACCTAAGTACCCTCATGAGTATGCATCATAGGATTATGTGTGTACTGTATACATGAGAGTGTTTTATATGCATTACCGATAATGTTGTGTTGCCTGCCTTATGTGTTATCTATAATCTTCTTTTTGAGAGAACTTTGTTCGTCGTATTATCTATGCGTACCTTGAGAAAGATTAGGTAAGGATGTTCTCCCGTTATATGCTTGATTAGTATTCGGTCTGGATTGATAAGTGCGAGTGTAAGGACTTTTTAAAGGACATTTGGTATTAAGCAAACCTTGTTATATGTGCCTACTGGTGTTGGTGATTCCGTACGAGGTTTTATTTATAACTTGCGAGTTGAATATTGGGAGATGGACATGCTAGCTTACTTGACGACAACATAAAGTGCCATGGCGTATTCGGGATTGGATGACAACTTTATTGGATCTCGGTCTATACTAAATGGACTGATTTGACCGTCCCTTACCTAAGGGATGCTTTCTCAATCGATTCCTCTGTACAACTTCGGTAACTTAACCTTCAGTTAGTGACCATATCCTTGATTCCCCAATCATAGATAACACTCTGTACTTAACAAGACTTGTTAACTCTGGTAGGAGGAGCTAGTAGTGACCATGCAATGCAAATTACCATTACGGGTGCACACGTAATTGCAATTTGCAGTGCATGCAACATCTGGCAAACCTTTTCGTGAGATAACAGTCATAGTTAGTACGAAACTTCCTTTTATACATGGGACATTGGAGTTCATGTTCTTATTATAATCAATGGTGTAGAAACACCTATATCCTTTATCCTTCCATAAGTACAAACTGATCTAGAACCTTCATGGGAATCATACCTTGACATTTTAGCTCAGTATCTATGGGACGTTGAAATCACTTTTGTTTCTATGATCGTGGAAATTGACTACATGTTCAAGATGTAATTGGTCTTTAAAGAATTGCAGTAGAGAGGTGAGGCTCTTTGTACCTATGTTGCTTTGTTCGGACGGATCCTAAGACTTGGGGCATTCGACATTTGGATGTTCTAGCATTAAGTTTGATGGAATAAGTGGATGTCATGTAACCAGTTTAAGCATCGTTCTTGGTATATCGTTGGTGTGGTGGGAACGCTATGGGGAACCCTATATATAAACATCTTCGGTATCTAAGGATGTGCTTGAACTGGGCTATGTGATGATCCTAGCCGTTTAGAGTTAGACATGGTGGAACTAATAACCTGGAAGGAAATAGTACTGGAGGCATGATTGGTTGTACATACAGGGAGCTCATGATGTGCAAGCAAAAGTGGTATGGTGGGAAAGTTGGAGCAACAACCCTGACCATTGCATTGAGAAAATTGGAACAGATGTAGACATCGAGAGCTGTGCTGAGAATCAAAAGGTAAATTGTTGTCTGTTCATCGGTGGGCGAAGAACTAACGTAGTAGAATGCTCAAACACAAGTTCGAGGTATGGAGGTTGTAATGGTCACGACTGGATGAGCTTCAAAGATTGGTAACCGAGGAGTACTACCTTGTGGACTGAATGGAAAAGTTATAACTTGTGTCTTGGAATCATGCAATGGTAGGATGTGGCCATGATGCCCATACCTAAGAATTCCACAAGTTGGGAAAGCGAGTGCCATAACTATGACATATAAGTCAAATAAAGTTGAGAGCGCATCAGAGGGTTGGTTCCATAGTCATGGAATGATAGCCGCCGTCGCAACCCCAACAGTTAGAGTGCAATACTAAAGACATGTACTTTGCCGACGAGATGGTTCGTATTAGAGCTTCGAGAAAGCTAGTGAGACGAAGAAGGACGTTAAGGAAACGGGTAAGATAGATGGTGCTTAAATGGACAAGAAGGACAAGGTCATGAAAGGATATTTGGCTGTCGTGTTGGCAATAAAGGACTGCCGCACTTGTCCAGAGTGTAATAAGTGCAATCTACACCATCTGGCTATGACGCCACATTATGTGTATTTCAATTTCAAGCAATTAGATTGCTAATCCAAGGGCTTTAAGGTGCTAGTGAACCCAACTGTACCGATTAATGTTGTCAGACTGGCAAGAGTTTGACGTTGACG
This sequence comes from Flaveria linearis, assembly GCA_024085815.1. Lineage (NCBI taxonomy): Eukaryota > Viridiplantae > Streptophyta > Magnoliopsida > Asterales > Asteraceae > Flaveria > Flaveria linearis. The sequence goes on along the minus strand of CM044004.1, from coordinate 77,157,837 downwards.
TTATGAGTGTGGAAGCCAGGAGCATCATTGAAAGGCATATGTGAGGTTAAATGGGATTAAAGGTGAAATGGTTGATCAAAAATGAAGAAAACCATTCAAAATATGGCGTGTAACTTGTGCTAACCTAGAGCAAGGTAATGCAGAAAACCTGTTCATAGAAAGGCATTTGAGATTGGTGTCAAAATGCCCGACAGGACCCAGACGTAGTGACTTTAGACTTTTATAACTAAGTTGGACTTGACCTCAATTTTGAGGATACGTGTTATGAAATGGGCTAATGGAAGTCATGTAAATATAGGAAGATAATTTAGTACTGTGTTGTGCTAGTAGAGGACCATGCCTTTAGAATAAATCTTATATGGCTTTGACTTGGAAGTTTTGATATGGTCACGGGAATGAACTGATTATTAGGGAATAGGGTCGAGATTATCTTCTGCGAGAAGACTACTCGTATGCCGTTATAGAACGGTGAGACACTAGACGTACATGGAAAGAGATTAGAAGAGTACAAGATGCAGATCATGAGCATGAAGGTGGAGGATTAAGAGCTAGACAACATACCTGTTGTATGAGAATTTTAGGAAGTGTTCAAGAAGGATTTGGTTTCATTGCCTCGTTCACAACAGATGGACTTTCAGATTGACCTAGTACTAAACGCGATGCATGTCGCTCGAACACCTTATCGCTTAGCACCTTAGAAGGTGAAAATTTTGCCTAATCAACTTTAGGAGTTGTAGATAAAGGTTTCTATAACCTGGTCACTCATCATGGGGCACTAGTGCTTTGTGTCCAGAAGAAGGATAGATCCTTCGACGTGCGTGGACTATCAAAAGCTAAATAAGTTAACGCTAAAGAACCGTTATCCTTTGTCGAGGGTAAATGACCTATTCGATCAGCTAGACGTATCGACATACCTTTGAGAACATTGATCTCCATTCGGGAATCATCAATTTAGAGAACATGAGGATGACATACTGAAGAAATCATTTAGAACTCGTTACAGAGATCATGAGTTAACAGTTATGCATTTTATGGTTGCAGAGGCACCCACTGTGTTCATGGAACTGAGGAATCGGATGTGTGAATCATGTCTAAATGAATTTGTCATATTGTTCATTGAAGATATGGACTTATTTGAGGACAGGGAGGATCATGAGAAACATGGAGGGCAGTATTGGAATTATTAGAAAAGGAGAAACTATACGCTAAGTTCTCCAGGTGTGTCATCTATACTGACCACAAGAGTTTTCAACACATTTTTTTATCAAAAAGGATTGAACATGAGACTGAGATGTTGGATTGAGATGTTCAGTGACTACGACTTTGAAATATGATGTCACCCGGGAAGGGCAAATGTGAGTTCCAATGTGTTGAGACGTAAGAAAAGAGTCAAACCCACGTGCGTGAGGGCATTGGGGAGGACGGTTCATTTAGGTAGCAAATCCCACATTGATGTTACTTGAATTGAATCAATGAGGAGACGCGAGTGTGAAGGATGAGGCTTTGAGAGGTCTGGAACAAACAGCTGTACAAAAGGACAATGTAGGATTGTACGTTCTAAAGCAAATTTGGTTTTATTTATTAGAATGTGTAGACATTGGTGATGGACGAAGCACACAAGTTTATGTATATTGTTCATCCTGGTGCTAACGAGAGGTGCCATGGTCGTTAAAACATGTTTTGGTGTTCTTGAACGAAAAGGTACATGGCGGACTATGCGTACTAGCTTTCAACTAGTTCAAAGGTCAAAGCGTAGAATCAAAGGCCATCTAGACTATTGCAATAGCCTAAGATTTTGGAATGAAGGTGGGAAAAAGTTCGTGTAGACTTCTTCATGCACAAGTAGGGAATGACTTGATTTGGGTCATTGACCATATCTACCCATTTCCTGACTATTAGTGAGGGGTACAAGAAAGAAAAAAATGCAAGAATTTATGTTAGTGAAATTATGGATAGGAATGGAGCACCTTTGTCAATTGTCTTCGACTGGGACAGTTGCTCCGTGCCATGATTCTGGCGGAGCTTATAAAAGGTGTTGGGAAGGCATCTGGACATGAATACAACTATTTACTCTAAATGGTCTAAGTCAGTAAACTATTAAGACATCCTAGGATATGTTAAGGTCTTGTATCATCAACTTTGGAGGTAGTTAGGACGTTCACCTACTATTGGTTGAGTTCCCTTATAACAATACCTACTATTGTAGTATTATATTAGCACCATTCGAGGCACTTTACAGATGTAAGTGTCGGTCACAGATATAATAGGTAGAAACCAGGTAAAGTTGGATGACTGAACATTAATCATTCAAGAGACGAATGATTAGGGTTTTAGACGTAGGACAAAATCAAGGCAGCACAAGATGGTTGGATTTACACTGAAAATAAAAGGAAGCCTTGTTCTAGGCACATCCTCTCAGACAGTAGTTAAATTAGAAATTAGTTGCGGTTGGTGAAAGATACACTATCAAGGTGTTAGCAGTGTGGTGGGTTAGTTGCGGTACACCCTATATATAAACACTAATGATACCTTGAATGTGAAATCAGGACCAGATCAGGAACTAATTTTTGGTAATGGACAACCATACTCTAGAGACATCAAGAAATAGGTTATAGACCTAAACAGTCATCTCTAGAGACCTTAGTCTATGGGATGGATGCGAGCTGTTGCCTTAGGAGGCATTGTCTACTTTGGCAAAAAGAGCAAATTAGCACCTATATTGGTATGTGCAATTAAGACTTATAAACAGATTGGATCAGTGGATTACTGGTTTAAGTTATAGCAAGAACCGAGAGGGGTGCATGACAAGTTCCATGCGTCAAAACTCAAGTAGTGTCTTGCTGATAAGACCTTATATGCGCCGATCAAAGAAATTCGAGTGGGCGGTAAACTTTGATTCGTCGAAGAACTGACTGAGATCATGACTATAAAAAATTGGACTTTGAAAATTAGTAAAATACTAATCATAAAAGTTAGATGGAACTCAAGGCGAGAACCTAAATCTTATTTGTGCGATGGCAGATCAATTGAGTACTATGTACTTTCACCCATTAACGGAAGATGTTGTAGTTGATAACTCCGACTGAATTTCAGGACGAAATTCTCTAACGGGGGGATACTGTGACATCCGTCACCAAAATAAGTGTATTGACCATTGACTTTGACCGTCGACTTGACTTTTGACTTTGACTCTTTGACTTTGTTTTGGTCTAATTAATGAACCTTGACTTGAAAGCGATCATAATGTTGACTTGGTCTAAGAATAGTGCATTAGACGCGTGTAGACACACTAAGTTCTAAAGCTATGTATTATGGGCTTTATATGTTCTAGTGGGCCTTGGACATGTTGATAGTGGACATTTACCGATTTGGGCTTAGCACGATGGTTTGTGCTTAAATTGGACTAAAGACTAAAAAAGGTAAAAATTATACACCTTACGTTAAGAACGCACAAAAATCGGATTCACGTGGGAAGTTTTATTAAGGACTAAGTACTCCCCACTGTTTGCGGATGACATTGCAGTTGATAACACCAGTTGAATTTCGGGACGAAATTCTTTCAACTCGGGGATACTGTGACATCCGTCACCAAAATGGGGCTGTTGACTTTGACTTTTGTCCCTATTGGGCTTAGTCTTGATTTATGGTACATTTGTTGTTGGGCCGGAGATTTTGGCCCAATGGGCCTATGTCTTTATGATGGGCCTGGAGTCTTTATCTTTATGTGACTAGTGGGCTTGTCATCTTATAAAGTCCTGTGTAGTGAGTCCGATCAAGGTTTCTCTATAATGTAAAACTCAAAACTTAATCGTAACACAAGTAACCTTACGTCCATGGGCTTTGCCTAAGGCCTAGCAATAAACCTAAGTGGGCTCAAAACAATATAAATTAAATAAGTTATATAACATATAATAGCTCGTTGGAATCGTATTAACTCGTAGAATTTTAAAAACGTAAAAATTGGACGACATGCGAATCGGGACAAGACGTATTCGACGAAATGGGCTAAGGGCCCGAAGGCCCTTGCCCTCCCTTGTTTCGGCCGAAACCCATAGGGGTTAGGCTCATGCCCCTTCTTTTCATTCTAGCAAAACCCTAATCCTCCAAATTCCTCTCTACTCCTCCTTGTTGCCTCCATCCTCCAAGTTCTTCTTGTTCATCTACTTCCATCGATTTCTACAAGGATCAAGACATTCAAGATTGAACTTTGTTCAATATCATCCATCTTCTTTCCTTCCGGTAAGAAAAATCAAGGTTTTTGATGTAGTCTCTCATCTAAGCATGTTTTCATCATTATCTATCATCTAACATCATGTTTCTTCGTTCTTCCAATGTACGAATGAAGCCTCTTGAGGAATTGGGGCGTTCTTGTGTAGGATCATCAAAGTAAGTGAAACCCTAGTTCATACGTGTAAGACTCTTCGTATATATTTTGGTTGGGGTTGAAAATCCTTGAAGATCTGTTCTCAATGAATGATTGAATGTAAAAGTTCAGTAAAAATCGTTAATTTTATGTTAATGGTTCAATAGGAACAAAGATTAGGAAGATTTGATAGTTAAAAGGTGAATCTGAAAACCTGACAGCATACTGTGTAAAATTGGGTCAATTTATTCTGGACGTAACTTGGTCATAACAAATCCAATTGGGTCAAACGTTTCATCTAAATTCAAGTTCAAAGAGTCCCCTGTCTAACCCAAGTGGTCTCGTGCGTTTTCGATGTCGTTTGGTCCTCCAAAGTCAGTGTCTAAGTTCAGGTGTCGAAACTGTTAAATCCGAGCAGAATGATAGGCTGTATTCATAGGGTCATATCTTCTTCGTTCGTGACCCGTTTGAGTTGTTTCTTCTTCTGGGAGTTACTTCCATGTTTTAGCTTTCCATTGACATCTATTATGCAATGAACCGTAACCGTTTCGACCTCCGGATAATCTACACAAAACAGGTGCGCGATCAGCTATTCAAGCTGAGTTTATTTTACAACTAAGTGATAAGAATTTGCGGGTATATTATAAATAAAAACAATGAGTGGGTTAAATAAGTAAATTTAAGGTGTATAAGTTGTGAATAGTTAAAGTTATAACTTATTAATAAAATAATAAGTTGGTAAAGGTTCATCGAGAGATGTTAAGGATCTAAAATATAATTATTGAACTAAATTTGAGAAGGGACTTGAGACACTAATATTAGCAATGGACTTAGAAATGGAGTTCACTAAAAACAATAATCGTAAATATAATAAGGGCTGGACTTCGAGGATTACACCCACCAGGTCGGTTTGACCTTGAGTAATTCTTTTGTGTTTTGTGTTTTATAGTTATCGTGCATATTGTGGACATTGAACTTTGCTACTTCAAGGTGAGTTTCACGGCCCTTTTTAATATGTTTTCTTGGGGAAAAGCTTGCTCAATATTTTGTTCTATGCCGTGCTTTAAAGAACTTGTGTGTGGTTGAGTCATAGGATCGAGTCTAGATTTCTATCAAAATGTGTACTATACTTGAACTGTACTTGGACTGAACTGGACTATACTTGGACTGGACTGTCATGGAGATGTATTGTTAGTACTAACGGGTTGACACCCCACCCCTGTCGTTGGTATGCTAGCTAAGACCGACTTGGCCTTGTGCGAGCCCTTGGGTGAATATAATCCGGTTGTGGGCATGGACATGACACTTGATTTGTATGAATTCTATGACTACTATGCTCTCTTACCCACACACTCATTTTATTTACTACTTTCACGGCAACGGCTTTTGGTACTTATAAACCTGTGAACTCACCAACATATGTTGACTTTTTAGAGCATGTCTTTTCAGGTACTGAGGCTTAGGTGCTTGGCTGTGGACTTTAGACAAGACCGCTCCTTTAGGAGCAATAGACATTTTATGGACTTTGGACCTGTTTGGACCTGTTTGTTTTGTTGAATTGTAATTGGTTGGATTTGTACTTGGGATTGTTTTTTTTGTACTTGTGCTTCTTTGTTTCTGAATGGAAACTTTGGATTACTTTTGCATTTATGGTATGATGTTTTGGAATTGACTATACTTGACACGTGTCCCTATGTGTCGGGTGACGTCATGACCCATTTACAGAGAATACCTTTAGTGATTCTCTTAGACCCCCAATGTGTTATGACGATCCCGTCCGTCATCCTCGTGTTTCCGCTTCTAGCGGGGGTGTGACAATAAACTCTTGTAAATTATTATTATTATTATTAATTATTTTATTATTATTATTATTATTTATCATTATTATATTATGTATTCTTATTATAATTATAGTTTATTATTATTTATTATTAATATGCACACCTAAACTAAAATGAATTTAAGAGAATAAACCCTAAGTTTCATAATGGCATAAAAAGTCCTTATAGAATTAATGAGATCAATTTTTTATTTAATGAAAAACGAGATGTTACAGTCTCCCCAACTTTTAAGAATTTCGTCCCGAAATTAAGAATGAAACTTAAACAACAGAGACTTATGAGAAAGATAAGCACATTAACGGACTGTGAATGGCGTTTGATTACGGGTGAGATTTTCACTTTGCGAATTATTGGAATTTTACAGAGTTCTTGACATGATACATGCAGATTGAACCCTCCGTGGAATGCGAAAGTTACTATTGAAACCTAACTCTTTGAGATTTGGACATGAAACGTTGGAAAACGATGACGGTTCCTGAGGTATATTAGACTTTAGTGATAATTGATTATAAACTTTATCGATCTTATATCCGCATTGAGATAAGGTAACAACGAGTCCCGTAAGTCACAATCATGATTAGATGTAGAGGTTTTCAAGATGGAGAGTTCAAGATGGTCCAAAAATGACACAATATGACAGGATCTCAGCCTCTCGTGTTGATCAATTAGATTATGTTTGCAGCGATTTAGCACATTAATTAGCATTAAAGCAAGAACATAAAGATTTCAATTAAAGCATAACATAGAGAGAGAAGAGTTCTGCGAACAATAATGTTCTATTGGTCTGCACGTTTCGGCAATTAAAACAGTATGGTTACCCATCCTTTATAGGCGGCAAAGAGATGGCAGATGCCTTTTCTGACATCACTAATATTCATTAATTACACTGACAAAACATAAAACTACTGAAGATGTCAACAACTGACATCTTTTACAAAAGTTCCTAAAGCTGACAAGTAAATACATCCTACAATGAAAACAACTATGTTTTTAACTAGCTGATACTATACAAGAACATGCTCTTCAGCTGTTGTACAACTACTGAAACAAATAAACTTCTGAAAAGGAAAAACCACCACAACAACTGAAGAAACTTCTTCAGTTGTTTGACAACTCTGAGTCTTCATACTTGAGTCTTCAGACTTGGCTTCGAAGATGACCTGGAGATAAACTGAAGCCTGATGACTTCAGTAGATATCATCAGTTGTTGTTTCAGTCTTTGTTCTTCAGACTTTGGCTTCGGAAGAAGTCTTCAGTTCTTTAGTTCTTCAGCTTTGTACTTCAGTACTTGTGTCTTCAGTACTTGAAGTCTTAGTACTTGAATGATCAGTACTTCAGACTTCAGTACTTGGTCTTCAGTACTTTGGAGTCTTCAGCTGTGATTCTTCAGTTCTTTATCTTCATACTTTTGTTCTTCAGACTTGTCATAACACAGGGCTGGAGCTAAGATGTCTCGAGTCTGACATCACAGAGCCCTACTGATGGGGCTAGATGTTGAGAATCAGAGGCTTGTAACTGATGGGAGTCTTCAGCAGTTGTTAGCAGTGGCTGTGGGACTTAGAGGTTTTCCGTGATCTTGGCTCATTGGTTCTTTTGTCCCACAAACTCCCCCTGACCCAATGCAGCCAAAACCTCTAATTAATTGGATGTCCCATTATTGTGGCATAATGATTGGCTATTTCCTTCTAGATCAGATTAGAAGTTGACCCAGATAAGCACTGGCCAGAGAGTAGTCTTAAGTGTTTGTTTGGCAAGTATGGATGGGAGCTCTGTCTTGGGAATTGGACACAGAGCTGTTGTCCCCATCCATGAGATCTACCTCCCATCGTACAAAGCCGGTAGGATTCTCGGTACAGTAGAGCCTAAGAAGATTCATTGTTCTTCTTTGGATAGAGTCTTCAGGCACCCATCGAATAAACCCCTCCCGACCGTACAGCTCTGAGATGGTACTTGACCTGTCTTCCATTTTGAGCTCAAGTGTTGTAGTTTGCCTGATATGCAACTCATCAGGGTGTTTACCCCCTCAACAACAAAGTTGAGCTCATTCCTTAGAAATTCTCAAGCCTTCTTATAGACCAGACCCTTCCTAACCACCCTATTATCTAGCATTGAAAAGGTGATTGGCCGGCTCTAGTAGCCTTTCTTCTCGAATTCCTCTCCACTATTTCCGTGGTGTTATTACAAAGCCACAGAGATCCTTTCATCTGATTTCTCTTTAGCTTGGCTTTTGTATCTCACAGGCATGTCCTTTCTTGACTATCCTGTGAGACCCCTTGGGTCAGGCCAAGTTCTCACCCTCTTCCCTTTCATATTGAAAGTTTTTTTGAGGGTGAATACTCAGAGCTTCTTTTCTGCATTTTATTATAGAGGTGGAGCAGTATAGCATTTGTCATGCTTTTAGTCATTTCCTCATCATGTCGTTTTCTGCTGCTCCTCCTCTCTACTTAACCCTCACAGTGTCCTGCTGTGAGGGTGGGATGAGTTTGGTTTGCTTGGGCTTTTAGAGGTATAACTGTCTGAGAATGGCAGCTATCCTCCTCATCCATCCTCTTCTTCATCTTGCAGCCATCAGCACCCTTCTCTTCTTCAAGGGTGGATCATTGGCTGCGGGTTTTGTGGTGAAGGGTGTGGTTTAGTGGGTTGTGGTTGGGTTGTTGGTGGGAATGTTGGCGGCACTGCTAGCATCTAGAGATAGAGGGCTTAGGTCTGTTTTGCTAGAGTGTCCTGTTTCCCAGCACCGGCTTCGGAAAGGGCCTCAGCGACCAGTCCCTTTGTGAATCACCAGCTGAACAGATCTTGGGGCTATAGCCAAGATTCTGTCCCTGGTCCATGCTTTGACATCAAGGACTGGCTGCCCAGATTCTTCGAAATGAATCTACTCATAGCCTCGAGTCTCTTTTGATCCTCTTGGCTATAAGTAGACCATCGGTAGTTTTCTCTCTAGTTCTCCATTTTCCTGATCCCTGATCTAGCAGGAGCAGTGTCCTTGTCAAATCCTTGCTGAACAGCTGAGCAATGGCAAGAATCCATTGATTTGCTTGTTCAGCATCAGCCTCCTTGACAAGGGCTGCTAGATCAGAGTCAGCCACCATCTTTCCCCTCTCCCCTTTTCTTATCAGTGAACTGGAATCCTTTTGGATGTCAGCCACTTCTATATGCTCAACCTCCCTCCCTCTTTCCTCTTCCCTTTCTCCCTCACCTCCTATCTCCTCACCAACTCCCCTCAACCACACCTCTTCTCTCTCTGCCTACCTCCTCCTCCCCCTCTTCCTCTGACTTGCACTGATGTCTCCCCTTTGGGTGCATTGGTTGGGGTTTGACTATCAGCAAGTGCCTTAGAAATGGCAACCTCCACCATGGGTTAGATGTATGTGGGAAGCCTCTCATCAAGGGTTTGAATGACTAAGTCTTTAAGCATGGGTGTGATGAGAGGCAGGGATTTTTGGAGGATAGCATCCAGCTGCTCAGGGGGGTTCTGACCCTGAGAGCTAGTGCTCAGAAGCAGGGGCTGGTGGCGAGTTTGTGGGAGTGGCTCAGTGTTTATGAGACCTTCGGTGAAGGTGACATCTGTGGGGTAGTGGTGGCAGATGGACTTCTATCCTGAGTCATTTGAGCAAGCAGCTCTTTGAGTCGGCTTATCTCATCCTCTAATAGTGTTTTGAGCTACTACATCATAGAAGAAGCTCAGGTCATCATCAGCATGAGCTGAATCACCTTACCTCCTGACATTGTCAGGATGTACATGTCCTGAGTGTGGCTTAGTAATGACATTGCCCCTTGTTCATGGTACTGGGGACTTCTGGCCTCCGGATGGATCCATCATCGGCCATTGCCTCTGGTGAGGTCTTAGTGATGTTACCAGCTGCACCCTGCTCAGATGTTGATGCAGGGGAAGTGGCCTCACCAGATTGTTCTATCTCCCCTAGCCACACTGGGAGATTAAACTGATTCTCTGTGCTGTGGGCTCCCATCGGCACTTGTACCCACCCCCTCTTTGTTGGAGTCTCCCCAGGTGTAATAGGTTTCTGGGGAGAGGGTGGAGTGCTCAGATCGGTTAGCACTTTGGCTATTGCCAATGTTGGGCTTAGTGGGGCGGTCTCATCAGTAGATGGACTAGAAGCAGTGTGCACATGGGGAGGACGTGCTCTTCAATGGTAGTCTTCTCAAGTGAGATAGACCCCAGTAATGTGGTTGCCCCAATGTTGGCTACATCAGGCTCCTGTTGAGAGGAAGCCTGTGCGATTGTGGGTGGTGGAGTCGTGGTACCTCTGCTGGAGAATCGAACCAGCAGGCACATCCTGCCTTTGTGTTGCAGGGGCATCCTCAGGGGACTCATCTCCCTGAGTAGCCTTTTTGGGCTTCTTTTTGGCTTTTGGCTTGGTGGGGACTGTGGATTTGGAGGTGGAGGCTGTGGGTTCCTGCTGCGTGTGGTTTTCGCAGCCGGCCAGCCTGTTTGAGTGTGTGGTCAGTGTTGTGCCTGGAGTATACCTCGGCTTGAACAGCCATGGCAGGGACCCCAGTGCCAACTAGTCCCAGCCTGAAGCTGGTTTTCGATCATGGCCATTAGAACGTGGATGTTCGATCATTTTGTGGCTGAGTTCCAAAAATAAAATATCAGTAAATTTAGAGGTTGTTTCTCAAGGATAGAATACCATACCTGTTGCCACCTTGTGGACATCTGGTCCCACGAAGAGGTTTTGGGAGCCAGACACACGTTCACCATGTGGAAGATCATCGTTGAGGGTCAGGGAAGTGTTTCTTCAACAAGGTGGAGGCGGAGAGGTTACCCTGGTAGTCGTGGGATGTGAATGAGAGATCCAAGGTACCTTTGGGGTAGGAAGTTGGGTGAGTGAACATCCTCCAGCTCTAGGGTTTGGCGTAGGGTAGCTGGAGTGATAACCACGGGTTGGCCGTTGACGGAGGACCGGAGGGAGACCTCGCCATCCTGCTCTTCGGTTTGGACGGTACATTTGTCCAAAACTCCGCCAAGGAGTCGGTGTATATAGTGGGGTTCAGGAGAAAAGCCGTTTTGTAGGGTGAGTCGTTCATAAGATCGGCGGCTTGGTGAAACTTGGCCATAATGGCGATTTTGTAAGATGGGCGACACAGTTGTGTCGAGGTTTCAGTTGCATGGTCGCCATTAATGGTGTATGGGAATTTCAGAGTTTTTTTGTAAGATTAGGCAAGTGGAGGTAAATGCTCTGAAGGTGGGGTATTATATGGGTGGGTAGGGCAAAGGTTGAAGGAAACTACTGAAGGTTTGGTGTCAGTTATCAGTTGTTGTAACGACTGATGACGTGGTTTTAACCTTCAGTGGTTGTAACATCTGAGGACTTGGTATTAGTCTTCAGTAGTTGAAACTACTGAGACCTTGGTTTTGTCCTTCAGATGTTGTAACGTCTGAAGAGTTACTGTCAGTCGTCAGTAGTTATGAACTACTGATGACCTAGTATTCTTCTTCAGACGTTGGAACAACTGAAGACTTGGTGTTAGCCTTCAGTAGTTGTAAACTACTGAGATCAGTAGTTGTGAACTACTGAAGACATGGTATTGCTTCAGTTGTTGTAAACAACTGAGGACTTGGTGTTAGCCTTCAGTAGTTGTGAACTACTGATGTCAGTAGTTGTGAACTACTGAAGATATGGTTTTGTCCTTCAGTTGTTTTGTGTATGAAACAGCACTGTTGTTATCAGCTGATGAGAATTACTCATCAGCTGTTTCCATCAAATCAGTTGTTTCATACTAGCCTCCACACTTCCTCATCAGCTCTTTGGCTGACTTTCAGATGTTTCATCGACCCTTCAGCTCTTGTGAATATTTATGCCTTCAGCTCTTGTGATCAGATGTCACAAGTGCTGATGAAATATTCTTCAAGCTGGTGAACAATTTTGTCTTCAGTATTTGTGTAAGATTACACATCAGTACTTATGAGCAAAATTTGTTCTTCAGTACTTATTTATTTGAAAATCATACATCAGTAGTTGTAATCCACCTCACATCAGTTGTTTTTCAATAAATAATGTACATCAGTACTTTGAGTCATTTTAGTCTTCAGTAGGTGTGAAAGAGCTGAAGACTAAATTTACTCATCAGTACTTGTATTTGACCTTTGCTCTTCAGTAGTTGTGACGAAGAGTACCAGCATAGGTCAAATCAATCAAGCTGCAGCATACCAAGCCTTAGTACCAATTTTGGAATGTGGCACTATCTAGAGGCTTAGTAAAAAATGTCTGCAAGCTCATCAGCACTAGGCACAAACTTAGGATCAATCAGACCTTTCTCATAGCAATCCTGATAAATGATGTCCTATCTCAATATGTTTGTCCTTGAGTGCTGACTGGATTCTTAACAATACAGAGAGCTGAAGCACTATCCATTATAATGGAGTCTTAGTCTCAGTAATGCCATAATCCAGAAGTTGGTTCTGAAGCCAGAGTATCTGAGAGGTACAACTTGCAGCAGCAATATACTCAGCTTCAGCAGTAGATGTAGCAATTGATGTTTGTTTCTTACTCTGCCAAGAAACTAAACAATTGCCTAGGAATTGGCAACCACCAGAAGTGGATTTTCTGGTGACTTTGCATCCTGCATAGTCACTATCAGAGAAAGCAACTAATTTGCAAGAATGCCCAGCTGAATACCAAAGACCTAGTGATTGGGTACCTTGCAGATATCTAAAGATCCTTTTGACTACAATCATAGGATTCTTTAGGTGCAGCCTGAAATCTAGCACAAGCACATGTTGCAAACATGATGTCTGGTCTAGAGACTGTAAGGTACATCAAGGACCCAATCATACATCTGTAAAGGGTTTCATCAACCGCTTTACCTTTCTGATCTACATCTAGTTGTGTGATGCTGCTCATGGGAGTAGAACAGGGCTTACAGGATTGTAAATCAAACTTATTTAACAATCTCTTTGGTATACTTGGACTGATGGATGAAGATTCCATCATCCAGTTGTTTGATTTGCAAATCCCAGAAAATACTGTAATTCTCCCATAGCACTCATTTCAAATCTCAGCTTCATAAGCTTTGTAAATTCATCACACAACTTTGGATCAGAGGATGCAAGATGATGTCATCAACATAAATCTGAACAAGGAGCTTATGTTGTCCCACAGTCTTGATGAATAAGGTTTTTCAATGGTGCCTCTAGTGAACTTATTCTCTAGAAGAAAGTTGAGAGTGTCTCATACCAGGCTCTAGGTGCTTGCTTCAGCCCATAGAGAGCCTTATCAAGCTTGTACACCCAATCAGGATGTTTATTGTCCTCAAAGCCTGGTGGTTGACACACATAAACCTCTTCTTTTTTTTTTCCATATAGGAGGCACTTTTGACATCCATTTGATAAACCTTGAGACTGTGAAAGGCAGCATAAGCTAAGAACAGTCGATTGCTTCCAGTCTGGCCACAGGTGCAAAGGTCTCATCATAATCGATGCCTTCCTCCTGTGCAAACCCTTGGACAACCAGTCTGCCTGTTCTTGACAATTTGGCCCTTCTCATCTGTTTTGTTCCTGAATGCCCACTTGGTGCCTATAGCACACTTATCTTTGGGTAATGGAAAAGCTCCCACACTTGCTGTTCTTGAATTGAAGAAGCTCAGCTGCATAGCTTCCACCCATCCATTGTCTCTTAAAGCAATATGATAGTTCTTTGGCTCTTGCTGACTGATGAAGAGAGCATAGAAGCAAATTGACAATTATTCCTGGTAAACTCCAGCATTGGATATCACCATAGATTGTGAAGTGGGTGATTCTTGAGCTCTTGATAACTATGAATATCTGTGCAAGTGTTGTAGACCCATCACAGCAACAGATGGTGATGGAGATTCCTGAAACCATGTAGAGGATGGCAGCTCAAATGAAGTAGAGCAAGCAGAAATCTCATCAGCATTTGTAGTGGATGGAGCTGCTGAGGCTACAGGAGCATCAGGTTCAGTGACTTTAGGCAGATTGTCACTAAGACCTGAAGAGGAGTACTGACTATCTCATCAGTACCACCAGGTGGAGATCTGTTGACAGGCTCAACAGATGGAGGTTGATAAGGAACATATTGCCAGTATGTCCAGATCAAACAACTCCACAGGGTTTTGTGGAATCTTGTCCTTTGGAGATTCATTGAACTTAACATGCAAGTTTCTTCAACCCCCTTGGTTCTACAGTTGAAGACTCTGTATGCTTTGCAAGTTGATGAATAACCAACAAAGTACCCTGCATCCACCTTACTAGCAAACTTATGGAGTGGGTTGCTAGTGTTGAGAATAAACAAGGACACCTTACTAGCAAACTTAACATGCAGAGTTTCTTCAACCCCCTTGGTTCTACAGGTGCAGCACTAACAGTGTGTTTTGTGTGACAGCTTGAGGTGAAAAGATGGTACAGAAGAGGAACCCTTTGGCTTGGGCTTCCTTTTCTATGGTTTCAACACAGGTGCATCTAAGTGGTTGACTCTTCCCACTACTGCTGAACCCTCATCACCCTGTGTCTGATTCTGTGATAAAGCTTTCAGCTCTTCAGACACATTGGAGTTTGCTGATAATGAGTTCCTATGTTTGTACCATCTTTTTCTGAGCAACCTCAGCTGTTGCCTGAGTTATCCCTACCTTCTTTTTAGATTTAGCTTTGGGCTTAGGGATTTCAGGCTTGGATGTTGCTAGTACAAACTTGGTTCAAACTCATTCTTCATTTTATTGATGCTCTCAGTAATTTCTCCTTCTGTTTGAGTTTGGAACCCCTTTGTACCACAATCATCAGTAAGATGATGAACAAGCCACTATCTCACATGCTTTTTCTTCATCTCATGCTGATCATCAGCTGAAGAGGATTTAACTGCTGAAGACTTGTTCTTCAGCTGTTTGTCATCAGTACTAGCAGTTTTCTTCCTAGTGCCTGCTTTCTGGTATCCTCTCTAGCTGTCTTCAAACCTTTCCTACTGTTAGTTTTCTCTCTTTAGTGCTAACAGTATTTGAGGTTTGAACTTTAGATGTTGTCACTTGCTCTCCAGTACCTTCAGTACTTCTAGTGACAACACCTGAGTTGATCAGCCTTTGGGTCATGTGATAGTCTATCTCTGATGATGCTGATTCAGAGGATGTAAGTCACATGATGAGAAGGATTGGTTATTGCTCTCCTCATCAGATTCAACTTCTGCTCTTGAAATGAAATCTGTGAGGAGCAGTGTGATTATAACCAATGCCAAACTTCACATTGAAGCTGATTGCTTGCTAAGAAGCATTTCAAAACCCTTGCATGATTGCACCCATCGATCACACTCAACTTGGTGGTTGCAAGAGTTTCCTTGAGGTCTTTGTACTTCTCTAGAAGTACATTTCCCTAGCTTTAGCATCTTTGATTTGCATTTTAAGCTTGTAATCTCATCATTTTTATCTTTTAGAACAACCTCAAAATCAGCTTTTCTTTTGGAAATAGTGTGCTCAAGCTCAAGATTTTTATCTATTAAAGCTACATTTGCTTCTCTAATAGAAGCAAATGCTGCTATGCATGACTCTGAACAAAGCTTGGCTTTTGCCTCAGTGGATACCTGAGATGAGGCATTGGATGATGACCCTTCAGCAGAATCAAGGGCCATCAGAGCAAGATTTCCAAAAGTTGGTCACCACCATGTTGACCAGCACCTTGAAGTAGTTGATCCTGACCAGATAGCTCTTCTGGTAGACTACTCCAGTCAACAACAGTTGGGGTGAAAAAGCTTTGTTGTTGAGGTTGTGTGTGGTGATGAGATTGGGAAGAATGAGGCTCTGGAAGAGCATGAGGTGGTTGAGTCGGGGGTGCTTGAGTTTGACCAGACTGAGGCATGTAGTAACAGGGGTAAGGATATGGCATATGACCCTGTGGCACAAAATAAGCAGGTGGTGCTTGTGCCGAGATGGATGGGAAGAACTGTAGGAAGGTTCCCTTTGTGCTGTGAGCTATTGCTGGGAAAGTCATAAAGGGTGCAGATGAGTTAGATCAGATGATCTACACTCTCTTGCAAAGTGTCCAAGCCTTTGGCACTTGTGACACCTCAACTTGCTCTTGTCAAAACCAACTTTGGTTTTGCCAGAGAGTCCTTGGAATTTCCCCAGTTCTTTTGTAGAACTTCTCGAGCGGATATTTATCATTGCCATTTGGTTCAAAATATCCATCTCTTCCAGATCATCATCTGGAATGCCCTTCAAATCCTCCATCAGAAAACACAAGTTGTCACCACCACTCCTGAACTACTAACACCAACAAAAGCTTGTTCTGAGTTGGTAGAGAAATCAATATGCTCATCATAAGAACTTTCTGATGAGCATATTCTGACTCATGACTTATCAAGGCAGCATACCTTGGACAAAGTCATCAGCGAGCTTGCCAGAAGAGGACAGCTTCCTCTTTTGCTCTATCTCTCTCTCAAAGTGAGCAACTTCCATGAAGTTGGGTGAGAGATAGAGTTTCCAGATCAGCACTGGAGCGTAGGACAATGGTATATGTGTCCCATCTCTCAGGCAATGACTAAAGGAACCTGTTGTTCATCTGTTTTGGAGTACTCTTGTTAAACCATCTTCAGCTCAGAGATCAAACAAGAGAACCGCTCAAACTGCTGGATCAGAGTCTCACCCTTTCTATATGAGAATGTCTCATATTGTTGGGCGAGGATTTCCTATTGTTTGCTAAGACCGAATCAGTTCCTCCAAATTGTTTCTTTTAGAGCAACCCATAGGTCATGAGCAGACTCATGATGCAAGAGCCCTGAATATATCTCGTTTGGAATGGCCATGGCTAAAATTCCATGGGCTCTAGCATCAATTTCGAACAGCTTTAGATCTTCGGATATTGTTCAGGTTTCTTCTTCGCCAACCTGTTCATTAGATTCCGGGACGCTCACCATAGGCTTGTATGGCCCATGCACCACTGACTTCCAACAACCAGCACTGTTGACAGCCAAGTGGTGTAGCATACGTCTTTGCCATATGTTATATCTCGTTCCTAACCAGCATCGGAGGCTTGGTTGCGGAACCAGTATTGTGAGGATCATTGGTTGGTGTTGTCATCTCAGATTTTAGTCAAAAACAAGTTTAAACTCGACAAACGTAACTCAAAACCACCAAAAGACCTGAAGATTTTGGCCGGAAACAGCAGAAACTCACTCTCTATAGCTAATTCTTGCAAATTGCTAATTCGATCAAACGAGAGATCAAAAGAGCGTTTCAAATGATCAATAGTGAAATCGATCAATGATTAACCCGCTCTGATACCATTTGACAGGATCTCAGCCTCTCGGTTGATCAATTAGATTATGTTTGCAGCGGATTTAGCACATTAATTAGCAATTAAAGCAAGAACTAAAAGATATTTCAATTAAAAGCATAAACATAGAGAGAGAAAAGTTCTGCGAAACAAAATGTTCTATTGGTCGCACGTTTCGGCAATTAAAACAGTATGGTTACCATCCTTTTATAGCGCAAAGGAGGGTAATGTCCTTTTTCTGACATCACTGAATATTCAATTACAACTGACAAAAACATAAAACTACTGAAGATGTCAACAACTAACATCTTATTACAAAGTTCCTAAGTACTGATAAAATAAACTACTGACACTATAACAGCTGAAAACAGAACTCTTCAGCTGTTGTACAACTACTGAAACTAAAATAACATAAATACGAAAAAGAAAAACCACTCACAACAACTGAAGAAGACTCTTCAGTCTGTTGTGACAAACTCTGAGCTTAGTACTTTGGTCTTCAGACTTGGTCTTCGAGATGTCAGGCTTCGGAGAAGCTGAGTTACATCGTGATGACTTCAGTAGATTTCAGTCCTGTATGTCTTCAGTCTTTGTCTTCAGACTTTGTGCATCGGAAGAAGTTTCACAGTTCTTTCAGTTCTTCAGACTTTTGATCTTCAGCACTTTTCTTCAGTACTTGAAGTCTTCAGTACTTGATGTATCAGTACTTCAGATTAGTACTTGGTCTTCAGTACTTTGGATCTTTAGCTGTTGTTTCTTCAGTTCTTTGACTTCATGCTGTTGATTCTTCAGACTTTGTCATAGCTGAGGTAGCCCAGTCTGAATTAAGAGGACAATGTTAGTCTTCAGAGTCTGGTTGATTCAGCAAGATGAACTGTGGGCTACATTGTGCAGGACATTGGACTAGAGGTTTTCCGATCTTGGCTCATTGGTTCTTTTGGTCCAACACAAAATAGAAATGAAGATAGCGTTCACGATTGGTTAAAATTGAATATTCAGGATATTGCCAATAAAGACACATCACAAATACTTTCAAGTACGGCTTTGCACACGAGGCTCATCAACCCATGAACTAGCTGAAACGTTTGTATGACTAGAAAGACATGAACCTAGATTGATAATGACTTTATTTGGTAAGAAATATGGTTTAGAAGTGCTATCGTCGTGCAATTAGTTTTGATGATAACCCAGAATTAAGGTCGATAAGTAGAATAAAAGGTTCCACAAAGCTAGATTGTCACACC